>OZ023205.1:25858174-25860674 GCA_963995525.1 Escarpia spicata | reverse complement strand
TAGACTAAAAATAACGCGTGTGTGTATGTTCATTCACCCTGTTCTTTTGCAAGCAGGCTGGACAAACATGGTGACACGTGGATTCACATGCTACAGTTACGAAATCTCATCAATCGTATTTCATATGTTAGTTCCAGTATGCATAACTTCCAAATGTCCCGATGTATGGCGGCATTCTTTCACATTGAAAGTTCAATCTTCTGTTTTAGTAGATTTAAACACCATGTTGTTGGTGTTCACGGTTTGGGGCTTCATTAATTTACTCTATGCATGATTCTATGGTATAATTCAATGCGTTATAAATAGAAACAAATTATTACTACAAAAACCTGAAAATTATTTTTTTTAACTTTTCGTGCCTGGTGTAGAAAGTGAACAGAGTTTGCGTGTATTTCAGGTAAATTTGTTCAGTAGGTGGTCTCACCAGTGGGTAAACATCCATTAAACATTACAGGAAAAACCTCTCGTCTTGCAAACCTATATGTGTAGATATGTTTTCCTATCACAGTTTGGAAGAACCATGATACAGTCATTGGGAGACGGCTAGCTAAATTCACGTTGGTGTGTTGTGGTAGTGAACTTTTGAATTGGCCATACCTTTTAATTTGCAGCCCCGAAATGCAGTCTCGGGTACGGGAAATGTCCATTAGGACACCATTTGTAAATACATCAACTGTCACGTGATACGTGATTACCACCATTACCAGCTTTTAATTGATTACAGGTGTATATACTTGCATATTTGAAATTAAGGGAGTACAAATATAAAGACTGCGACGCATCGGCATAACTTCAGCTTATTGTAACCTGAACGGGGCACATCTCCCAGGGTCTAGGAGGACACACCGTCACATCGGCCCATTTAAAAAGATCTACGGGCACACCAAATTCCAAAGTGTGTACTACAAGCCCCCTGATATGATCAGCGTTTTAACGTCTATAATGTAGAATTTATATTTGGTTTCCGAAACTATCTATCCTATTTTATGCCCTTCCATGTTACGTTCGACAGTAATTTTTGATCGTCGAAATACACTAGGCGCATCACTTGTCCGAGCAAGCAGTCGTACCCCTTCAGCGATTCAGGGTCGTTTGGAATCTTAGCCGTCTCTTCGCGCATCAGGTGCACTGCGAAGTTTTCGCTCCAGTCATAGGGATCGCGATAGTAATGGTGCGGGTCGAGGTAGTTCGGGTGGGCCAGAGACGTCTCTTCCACGTGTACCAGATGCGGGAAGTATTCCCATATGTGATGGGCCATGCGAACAGAATCGTAACCCCATTTCTTCAGATCTAAGTTGGGGGATCGATACGTCTCGAGCCACAGTTGTATGAAGGGCGCTCCCTGTCGGCCGAGCATGACGCCACCGTTGAGCGAGTAGGGAGCCTCTCTGCCAATGGCGAGATCGTACTTGCGCAGCGCGTTGAACGATTTCACTACAATCGCGTCGTGATCCAGGTAGATACCGCCATAATCTGAACAACATAATACAACAATAACATTGAACTTTGATGGCGAATAAATCCCCGAAATCCGATTTAGGGTGAACACACAATTTGGAATAAAAATATTTCGAGTGGAGGCGATCTGAGTTGTATGGGTATATTACAGAGACGCAGAAATCTAACAAAATATGGTGGCCGTAGCGATAGCACCATAACCAAGATTGGGTCATATAAATTTGATTCGACAGGTATTCGCAAGCAAGTGTAAATGTTTAAGTAGAGGCAGTGACAGTGGGCAACGAGGTGCTTTTAATACAGCACACGCACGACAACTATGCTAATGTGGGCGTTTATACAATAAAAAGATAAATATAATATTTTCCATTGCATACGTTCACACGGACCGCACGAACAGCAACGTATCATATACATGAAAATCTTCAACACGCAGCACTGCACACAAATACATTGTTCTGGATAGCTATCTTGTTAAATCTTATGAAATATGAATGTATCACATACCTAATATGAGATACAGTCGCAGAACGTCGGATTGTTGAGAAGGGTAGGCAAATTTCTGTCCAAATATAGACGGTTTGTCGTCCACGTGTACATGGTAGATGTTGGGAACATCAGCCACGGTTCGCTTCCACCAGTAGCCGGTTGGAATTACGTCGCCGTGCAGCAGGATGTAATGGGGCTTGATGAACTTGTACGAGCTCAGATAACTGAGGTAGGTTCTAAATTTGAACTCAAGTGGATGACGAAACCATATATAATGGACAACATTCGGGACGACGTATTCGTTACTGTCCCCATATATTGCTTCTTTCGTCGGCTCTGTTTTGGCAGAAAGAAGCTTCGGTTCAGCTCCGCCCTGGGCTCGGATTAGATTAAAGAAGTCCCACTCTGCACAGCGCATTAGGGCCTCACGTCTCGAGCTTCTCTCCCAGAAATTCTCGGTAACGCCTCTGTATTTGTCTGACACACATCGCTTGGTCGTTTCTCTTTCAGTGCCAAACATCGAATCTCTAACTTTGTTGGATACACCAGAACT
>OZ023205.1:25843174-25855674 GCA_963995525.1 Escarpia spicata | reverse complement strand
GTGAGCTGTACATCAATGTTCATATAAAATTAATAACATTACTTTAATAAAATTGTAATTCAATTGAGAACTATGCAACTGGTGCATATATAGAGAACATCATGTTAATTACTAGCAAAGCTACTAACCATTACACCCACTGTGTTCTCACGTGATAAACCACTTCAATTAAGTCTCACCAAATTATTATTCTCAGAGGGCAATAAATATATTATTACAGTGATCAAGAATGCTGCTAATATGTTCAAATAAGTCACTGTATTGTGAACACTCAAATGATAAAAATGAGGTGCCCAAACGCTTGTTTTAAGAGTATCTGTCAGTAGAGGTCAGTGAACAAATTATATTATACAAATTTGTCGCATTCTGTACCTCCTGCTTGAAGGCAACAGCTGAAAGTGACAGGCAAGTGCATGCATGGTGTTATTTGCAATACGCACAGCTTTCCTCCTCCCTCTGCGTTCAAAGAGACCACTAAGGTCGATACACTGATCTCTACTTAGTGTTGACCCAACATCTACAACCTTCGTGAGTTTTGAGATGTCGCTGACCGACAAGCCACCAAACTAGGCTAAAAATGAGAACGTTAAGACATTTTCAACGTGGCAGCTCTAAAAACAGTTAATAATTTTGCTATCAACATTCAATTTACTGAGTCTACGCAGTAAATACAAGCGCCGCTGACATTTCTTGTACATGAACTGTGATTTGTGATTGAAACTGAGGGAGTTATCAACAATGGTCCCAAGGAATTTATAACTGGACACACGTTCTACAAGTCCTCCATTAATATAGAGAGGTCTCACATGTTCAGCGTTCTTCCGAAAGTCAATAACAGGTTCTTTGGTTTTGAGAACATTGAGCTGTATGAAATGTTCGTCACACAAGTCATGTCTTTTTTTAACCTATGATTTAATTTTTTTTTCGTTGTTTGAAAAATCCTGCACGGCAGTGTCATCTGCAAACTTTATGGCCACAGAGTTCTCAGCGACAATAAAAAGTATTGAGATTTTCCACCTAGCTTTCCAGATATTGTCTTGCTCTTTGTATGTTACTAGTTTGACCTGCTAAAGTTGCAAGTCCTTGCCATGCCTGCTTCATATCGCCTGTTGTAAACTGCATGCATTCACCCTTTCTCTTGATAATTGTCTTTTGTCACGACTATCTTTTGTTTCAGCGCCCAGATTGTTTTCGCTTTAACGTGCTGACCACTAGAAAAAGCATCACCCCTCTGTTTCAGCAGTGCATTGAGATCTGAAACTACCGAAGGTTTGCTATTTGGATAACACTTCATAGTCTTTATAGGCACGGTCATATCTTCACAGAACAGTATGTAGTCCGTAACTGCAGTAGCTGACTCTTCTAATGTATGTCTGTGAAAACCGACCAGTCATTGCATGTGAAGCACCCCTGCAGGGTCGTCATTGCGTCACTAGACCACACCTGCACCGATCTGTCACCGACCTTGGCTTGTTTAAGTTTCTGTTTATATTTGGGCAGCAAGTGCACTGCGTTGTGGTCTGAAGTACTGAGTGGGGGTTTCTGCACAGCCGTGTAGGCACCCTTGATATTCCCATAGCAGAGGTCAAGGGTTTTGTTCTTGCTCGTGTTGCACGAGATATACTGCTTGTATGTAGTCAAAACTGTGCCAAGATTGCAACTGGTGAAACTGCCTAAGTGAATTTCAGGGCGTCCGGGTGGGTTTTTCTAACTTACTAACACATTGATAAATGTCATTGGAGGCACTGGTTGTATTAGCCGAGGGAGGGACGTAAACAAAGGTAATAATCACCTGACCAAATTCTCTTGGCAAATAAAATGGTCTCAGTGAAACACACAGCAGATCAACGCCTTTAGTACAAGGGGTTTCTCTGACATGCCCAGCCGAACACCATCTCTCATTGTTATAGATACACATGCCGCCTCCAGTGGTCTTGTCTGTAGCATACTGATCACGGTCGACACAGACAGACACACACACACACACACACACACACACACACACACACACACACACACACACACACACACACACACACACACACACACACACACACACACACACACACACACATACACACACACACACACACACACACACTCACACACACAAACACACACGCACATACACACACACACACCGTTATATTTGCTTTATCTCAGCAGTATTTATACACACGTCTAGGTCGTTCAAAGTTCCACATTTAATCAAATACTGTTGATCCCAGTGGGAAGTGTTTAATGTGCTTCGGGGAGGGGTGAAATGGGAACTTTTGTGAGCGTTACGGGGGTGCCGTTGGAGATATTGTTGGAAACTTACTAATGGGCACAGAAATGGGGGTCTACTTTTAGTTTTGGGAGCCTCCAGTAGCAGCTCGAAAACACGAACCAACTCTACCGACTTCGCTAAAGACCTAAACACTTTCTACTGTCGATTTGACTGTCACGATTTTGAAAACGAGAGATATTGTGCTTTTCAAGATGCTACTTTACTCCCAGACCACTCATTCGAAATGTCCAAACATGATGTAGCCAGCGTTTTTAAGAATCTGAAAACAAACAAAGCTGCCGGGCCTGGTAAATTAACGGGAAAGCTACTTAGGGTGTGTCATGAGCTGCTGAGCGGTGTCTTTCAAATGCTGTTTCAATTGTGTGTCGAGCTGAGTGAGGTTCCACTTCAGAGGAAAACATCCGAAATTATACCCGTTCCTAAAAAGCCTAACTCAGTATATCTCAACGACTACAGACCTATCGGTCTTACGTCACTGGTGGTGGAATCGTTTGAGAGAATAGTGCTGAAATATGTGTTACCCGAGGTTGAACACCTACTTGATCCTCTGCAATTCGCATACAGAACTAAACGCAGTGTGGACAATTCCACCTTGTCTATGCTAAATGTCATTCACGAACACCTTGAACGTCCACGCTCGTATGCTAGAATCCTATTCATAGATTTTTCATCAGAATTTAACACAATTCAGCCGCATTTGATGATTAGAAAACTGATTGGTCTCGGAATTGGTAAACAATTTGTCATGCTTATCCACAGTTTCCTCACCAAGCGCGCACAGTATGTAAACATTAATGGTTATTATTCGCCATGTGTCTCTATCTCCACTGGAGCTCCTCAAGGGTGTGTGATGTCACCCTTTCTATATGCCATGTTCACGAATTCTTGTAGAAGTACTTGTTCAAGCTGCCACTGTTTCAAATATGCAGATGGCACAGCTCTTGTTGGTCTGATCTTAAATGACGAAAGTGAGTACAGAAGCAATGTAGATAATTTTGTATCATGGTGTCTGGACAACTACTTTGAGTTGAATGTTATCAAGACCAAGGTAATTGTAATAGACTTTCGATTATATTTACATCATCCCAATCCAGTCAACGTCAAAGGGCAACACATTTAAATTTGTCATACATACAAATATCTTGGTACTACAATTGATGACAAGCTAAGGTGGGTAATACAATGACTATATACAAAAAAGGCCAGCAAAGATTGTACTTCCTGAGAAAACTCAATGCAATACACGTTGACAGAAATATCCTGTCTCTGTTTCACAACTCATTTGTGAAAAGTGTTATGACTTTTGGGTTTATTTGCTGGTGGGGAAATCTCTCAGTCAAAAAACTAAATAAGCTATATACCACTTCTTGCAAGATCGCTGGATGTTGTACACCTGAAACCAGTTTATAGCAATTATACAAGTCGAGAACCCTGCAAATGACAAAGACAATTTTATCTGACCCCACCCATTTCTTACACGACCAGTATGAGCTTCTCCCTTCTGGAAGCAGGCACAGAATGCCAACTGTACGAACTCAGCGTGCCCTGAAATCGTTCATTCCATTTTCTATCAAGTTCATGAACCAGTTGTTGTCTTTTAATATTGCCACATTGTTTTAGCATATTTATTCACACTGTTTTAATGTGTCTAATTTATTTACTATTGCTGACACGTCATGAATGAATGATTGTCATGGTTCATGATTGAACCATTTTATTAATTAATTTATAACTAATTTATATATTATTTTAATTGTTTTATAATGTTTCTATATTGTGAGCGCATTGATTAACTATTAGTTAGAGATCGCGCGGTAAAAGAAACTTTATTATTATTATGTACAACACTCAATATTACTAATTAGCAACTGTCTACATAATTGATTCCATTATGTACATACTGCAATGTGATTTAAATATTATGTTTAATTATGCTCCCTCCTCAGTGCAAATGTATTTCCTCTTTGTGGACATATAAAGTTATTGTTATTACTCCCATCGTCGGATTGGTTATAATAACGATGCTATATATAATCCTAACCCACCACGATTGACACCAACCATAACTAGTAATAATAATAATCTTAACAGTAATGAATAATTACTTATTCCAGTCGTCTGATTATCACACTAACTATTTATTCCCGTCGTGTGACTAGTTCCAACGTTTAAGCTATAATTAACCTGAACCTCAACGATAACTAGCTTAAACCATAGCTCATTACAATAATGGCATTAAACATAATTAATATTTATGTTGGTAGTGTTTTGAACTTAACAGTAGTGTTTCGAGGGTTTATTATATTACTGTTTAACTGAAACAGGATACGATCATTACAATGAGAACAGGAGTTATCTTCCACAAACATGTGAATTTTTTTTATTGTTAGACCTACATTTATAAGTAGTTAAGACAAGGATCCTCGAGCTAAAGTTTGACTTACATACTACCACATAATGACGATCGATCGTCTTAGAAACGCTCATGAAGTTCGCGCACTTGAAAAACAAATCAATTAGTGCTATAGCATGCAATGTTTGCGGATATTTAACCGGATGAAATATGGTGAGACTTGCAACGCTGAATTAAAAATTAAGGGGCCATTCCTAAAATTACCTCACGTTCTTTGTGGACAATTTTTAGAACCCAATTCTCGCGCATTTTTACGCTAGCAAGCCTGGCATGTAAATCCCTTAAAGTTTCGTCCGTTTTTACAAAAAAACTCCCTATAATACATAAGTATTTATAATAATAATTATATTCGTTGCATGACTATATGATTCGCTGTTTACACCTGAAACATAAATATATAGAAGTGATATAAACAAAAGTACCTTGCTGGTGTATCGCTGGAAAGCTGTTAAACTGGGTGAACAATTCCTGTCGAATCGACAGCTCAAGGGGTTAACATTTAAACGTTCGTTAAGTAGCGCTCAGCCATGGCGCCCCATTACCTTGTAATGATTCGTCATTCTTGGCCCTTAGACGAGTTCTGTAAGATAAGTATAGTAGCGATATGGTAGACAGTTTCATAAACACACACACACACGCACACACACACACACACACACACACACACACACACACACACACACACACACACACACACACACACACACGCGCGCGCGCGCGAAGTGGAAAATTATGTATTGTAATAAAATCAGGAGTTCAGGGGAAGACACATATTATTTACAAACATCTTTTGTATTACGATACTACAGAAACGAGTAGTTTGTCCATTCCTTGCGCAAAACGTAAAACGCACACTAGCCTACCTACCTTTTAACAACTTTTTAACAGCATTTTATATTAATAGACTTATTAAAATATAAAATAAAAAACAAGCTGTCAACTTATAAAATATGTTCAAAATGTAACATTTGCCCTTGCATAAGAATCTCATAATAAAAATCATTTGCATTCGCACTTGAACTTAAATACAAAACATTGCCTTTGTATTTCAGGATAAAATCATTTGCATTTGCAAGTCATGGTGAGAATCTCTTGCATTTGCAACAGAAGCACTTGCACTTGCATTTACAACATTTGTATTTGTCCGGGTGCTTAAGTGGTGATTCGTGTCATTGTCTGATAATGGGTGTGTTAGGTTCATGTATCCTCTATAAGCCAACGATTGTGCATGATTACTATTTCTGAGTAAGATTATTCCATATACTCTAAGTTACAAATACAATCTAAACACAACTAGCACACATATATGTTGTGTAATATTAGTTACCCTTAACAAGTGACATCCATTCCACCTTCCAGGAATACTAGTTTGTTTGACTTTCTCAAAAATACTAGTCTTAATTAAATATTTCTTGCCCATCAGAAAATGCCTATCGTTCTGTATTTAGGATAAGGCAACAAACTGTTAACAATTAGATGATCTGTATAAATATCAACTAGGCATTTTTATATATAAATCCATTAACGGTCAACTCCCAGATAGTATACTATCAATATTAATGAGAACAGAGAATGTTCGTGATCACGATCTTAGAAACCGAAATGGGTATTACATCAGCATTCAGCATGTTGGAACAAACAGCAGACTATTTACAAAAAACATTATTCACAACCAGTATTCTGGAATGCCTCTCAACAGTACGTGAGCTTGTATCACTAAACCTGTTAACAAGAAAACTAAAATAAGTATTACTATCAAGATACTTAATTCAGGTATTATTGCTTAGGGATTATTTACAAAGAGATAGATAACTTAATGTATTAGTCAACATTACGTATGTTGTTACTAGTCCACTATATATATTAAATCAAAACAGAAAAGTTACATAATGTATTTATTTTAACAATTGGAACTAAAACATGTAATACATTTTTCTTTTATAATGGTATATCTGTTGAAACTGTAAATACGTTGCGTAAACATTTGCAGTAATTTATAGTGAATTATATTATTCTATTATTCACTTTTTTCACTCTAACATAAAACAGATGAATTATTTTGAATTCTTAAAATTATAACCTGACTTCTCTTCGTTTGTTTTACAGTGTCATCTTACTCTAGTTGTGTATGATTGCTGCTTTTAAATGAAACACCATTTATCAGACTGAACGAAACATGGCCGTCGTTTATTATCTAATCCGAACAACACCGGAGAAATCCGAAGTCAAAGGGATCCGTCCGTAATACATAGGCTACGTAAGTATATAACATGCAGGGAGCGGCTATATTACATCCCTCTCTACCTTGATTACTTAGTCACAATTGTTAATTAACGGAACATTGAATTGCAATACAGTTTGTGACATGGATTCCTAATAAGTGTTCGTTGGGAAAAGTGTTCGTTGTGAAAACAGTTAAACGCACAAACATGCCATGTTATTTAACTGAACACTTAACTAGATAACGGATCCGCCTACACCCTTATATCGTGTAACTAAGTATATATAGAACGGGCAGCGATCCGCCTACACCCAATGTCTAGATTTGCTCGATTAAGCGCTGTCGCTTCTTTCGAGCTCGTTGTGGACGGACAGCTTGGAGAGGAGGTGGCTTAAGCACCTCTTCGTCATCGTGACGGGTCTGAGACGACTCATCATCTGTTGGCGGGTCGTTGTCCGCAGCTGTATCCTCGGGATGATGTCGTGCGATTTCATCGGGCGACAAGCCTCGCACGCGACGGAACTTAGACACATTTCCCGTCACCGTGGACCCATCACCACGCACGGCGGTGACCATTGGTCCTTTCATTGCACTGACGATGAGCGGTGTCGGTGCGAACGGAGTAGAGAGTTTGTTCACTCTAGGCTGCGGTACAAGCACAACCTCTCCCATTTGTAGGTTCGCATGTGAAGCGTGTGCACGCTCGTCTGAGTACACTTTCATTCTCGCTTTTGCACGAGCGTCTTGTCTGCGAACGACTTCATCTTCTGGGTGCACGCTCTGAAGCGTTGGCAGCTCAGGTAGCTTAGTTCTCGGTTCTCGACCAAACAGTAGTCGGTGAGGTGTGAACAGCGTAGAACTATGCGGAGTAGATCGATAGTTTCGAAGAAACTGCTGCAGTTCGCTGAAGTTCTCCACTTGTGCATTCGCCATCGGCCATAGCGGTGTGATTTTGCGGTGACGGACGCCACACGACTGCAAAAACTGTGACCACGCATTACACTGGAATGGTGGGCCATTGTCCGACTTTATCGTTTCTGGATATCCGAACATGGCAAAAATGGACTCCATGATCGGGATAACTGTCTCTGCACTGGTGCTTCTGGTCACGTGAACGACTGGATATCTTGAAAATTAATCTGTGACGCAGAGTAAATATTCGTCTGTCGGCATTGGGTCGCAGAAATCAATGTTCAAATTGATCCACGGGCCTCGCGGTAGAGTAGTCATGTTTAATGGCTCCATCTGGCGGCGGTTGGAGTTTGCAACACACGGAATGCAACCCATGACGACTGCTTCCGTTTCTTTGTCTATGCCTGGAAACCACACTTTGCTTCTGATCAGAGCTTTGGTCTTGCAGATGCCCTGATGACCCTCATGTGCCAACTGTATGACACGACTGCGAAGTGCTGTCGGGATGACAATGCGAGAAAGTCTCCATTTTCTCCCACTGTCAGTTCATCCCTCACATTCCGAAATGCAGCAATGTCAGCTGACTCGTTGTTAGCTGTGTCATGCCAACGACCTGTGCGGATGACCTCGATGACCTTGTTTAAGGTCGCGTCGCGTCTTGTGTGCACCTTAATTTCGTCAAGGGTGATGGCATTTGGCGTAGAGCTGTCAGCAATGTGATTGATGAAGTCCTCAGCCATACGCTGCGCTTGGCTGACGTTTGTTGCTGGATGTCTAGACAGGTAGTCTGCTAGGTTGTCGCGACCACATCTGTATTCTAGACGAATGTTGTAAGCGCAGTGCTCACCTCGCAACTCGTAGCGGCGCGTTTGGCTTCTGCCATATGCCCAGCAGGGGCCTATGGTCCGTGATTATCGTGCATGCAGCGCCATCCGTGTACATGTTGAAGTGTTCGCAACCCCACACAACGGCTAATGGGGTCAGCACACTGTTGGACTTCCTGCTTGATCACAGACGAAAAAAGTGCAGTATATTTTTGAGAAATGACTTTTTATAATATTCACTTGCTCTGACATAAGTGCATTTGAGTAGTCAGATTTTTAGATGTGATTGTTGAAGCTGTTGACAGTAAAATGTTGTCTTTTTAGCTGATTTTACTAAGCGGAAGGGTATCTGGCAGCAATTTGGCTAGTTGACACTGTAGCCGGATTACTGCCTGCATCCATTTGTAAATATTGACGGGTGACATACATACAGGCATTACTGCGTCTGTGTTATTTAGTTTTGGTGGTCTGTAAATATTACCTATTGTAATGTGTTTTTTAGATTCGCTCCATAAATGTCAATAAACAGCCCCTCTCAAATATCAGATGCCTCGTATAAATTCCTTATGTTATATTGGTAACGTTTATGTAAATATATAATTAGGCCTCCGTGACCTGTAAATTTGTTGCCTTAATGGATAATATTATAATTAGGAAGATGATATTGAGACAAGTCTGAATCCTCCATAGATGGCGGTTACATTTGTATCGTGTACCACAAAGAGAGTAGTTGTCATACTAGAAAAGCAGTCCGGTAGTACTAAGGTAACAAGCAGTTGAAAAGTCGTTCCAAACAGAAAATAGAGAATAACAAAAATGAACGTAATAGGTGTTACTAGAGCGGGTAACACAAATGTATTTTAGAGACACATGTAAGTTAAATCTATAACTATACACGTAACTTAGTACATAGTACATACATTTGGACGAGCCACAAAATATCCTTAACTATATATCCACGAAAAACGTAATTACTTTGCAAAAGAAGACGCAGTGCGTCTCAAATTATATATGTGCAGTACATATTATTATATACTTTCCGCGAAAATATTTACTAAATGCATGGTGACTTCATAGTGTAACACAAGAGCCACAAACACTAGCCACCAAAATCACTGGAGTGCACTGGAGCGTACTGGACCGCACTGCAGCGTGTCCACTGTCGGTTTGGGTGTAGAAGTGAAGCTTGTTAACGGGAAATGTCATAGAGAATGCTCACCGAAACGGACATTATTTGTATGTGTGTGTGTGTGTGTGTGTGTGTGTGTGTGTGTGTGTGTGTGTGTGTGTGTGTGTGTGTGTGTGTGTGTGTGTGTGTGTGTGTGTGTGTGTGTGTGTGTGTGTGTGTGTGTGTGGTATTTGTTTGTGTGTGTGCGTGCGTGTGCGAGTGTTACTGTACAATGTTTGGTTTGTGATTAACCGTGTTTGTGTGGTGTTAAAAGAAGCCGACAGTATGAGTATTATTTGTGTGCACACATAGACCAAACGGCGAACGTTTTTCACATTATTTGCGTATGATTACATTGAACCCATTCTGGTATTGATCACCTGTGCCGGTATTTCACGTCTCATATACTACATAATTATAACCGCAAATACTTATTTACCAAAAAAACAGCACATCTTTGCAAAAGAAATGCAATATACACAAAAATTATACATGTACTATACGACATGTAAAGTAGTAATACTAGTATCCACGAGAGAAAAAATAAATAAAACATATTTTACGTTGTGCCTGCGAGTTTCACTCGCGCTGCTCTCATGACCGTACCTTGGGTGACTCGGCTATAAAACCGAGCAATGATATGGCGCGGGTTATCTGTCGATTTTCGTCCGGTTCGGTGAGCATTCTCTATGACATTTCCCGTTAACGAGAACTTCTCTTGAAGGATTTTTTCTACCGTGTTTAGACAGTTTTCGCCGATCACCTCGTGCGCTCCAAGCATACGGATGTTGAAACCGCGTGAGTGGCGTTCCGCGCGACTTTCTCCTCGAGTCTCTTAATGGAAGCCGAGGCGTCTAGAAGATTTGGCCACGCTTGTTCTAACACCTTTTCCATTTCAGCGAAAGATTTGTCTTCTTTGCTTGATTTGCTTGAAATAAACTCGACAGCGCTTGCCAGATCGGCGATAATCTTTTCTTGTACTGTTACCTTTACCTCCATTTCGTTTAGGTTTTTTCATACATTGCTTGATTTGCAATAATACTATCCATTTTAGTGTTCATCCAGGTAAGTGTGTTGCGTACGAAAGTTGTGAAATCTTCGTCATGCGCGACAGACAGTTCAACGGCTGGGGCATTGTCCTTTTCCACCGACACTGGCATGTCGTCGATCACAGACCTGACCTTCTTGCGCGAATGTTTGTCATTCAGACATGTGATATTAGCTAGATTCTACTGTGTGTAGTGCACTGGAGTGGACCTGAGCGTACTGGACCGCACTGCAGCGTGTCCACTGTCGGTTTGGGTGTAGAAGTGAAGCTTGTTTGTCAAAAATTACCACATACGCGACTTTTATGAAGTAATATTAACTATGCGTGTACCGGCTCCTTACCTGTTAGTTAGCGATTCTCATCGTACAGTAGTCATTTGAGTAATTTAAAACACTCGAATTTGTATTTGAATCTTTTCGAACACTCACATTTGAATATTTGGGAACACTTGCATTTCCATTCAGATTATTCCAAACACTAGCATTTTGCTGCAGTTGTGTATTGACGCATGAGCAGTTACATTTGAGTGTCATACATTGAACCAAAAATCAAACGTTAACTTACCTAGATAGGTTGATTCGGCTCAATACTATCTGATTTAGAATAATCCCATCTCGTTGCATCAGCTATTGTTCAACAAATAGGCCATGCGCCTCGTGTCAAGGTTCATGAAAAGATTCACAACGTTGTGAAACCGTACATTTGTTCTACTTGTGGAAAATCTTTCTCAGACACGTGGTCCTGTCATAAACATGTACAGGCCAATAAATGTGTGAAGCCGTACACGTGTGGCACATGTGGAAAATTGTTCACACGGTCTCGTGATCTCGATAATCATGAACGTATTCATACTGGTTTGAATTTGTACATTTGTGGCAAGTGTGGAAAGTCATTCAAAACGTCCAAGTACTTTAAGGCTCACGAAAAGACTCACAAATCTGTGACGCAATACACTTGTGCCACATGTGGAAAGACATTCACAACGTCCGGATCATGTAAGGTTCACGAAAAGATTCACGCAGACGTGACGCCATACGCTTGTGCCACACGTGGAAAGGCATTCACAACGTCCGGATCATGTAAGGTTCACGAAAAGATTCACGCAGACGTGATGCCATACGCTTGTGCCACATGTGGAAAGACATTCACAACGTCCGGATCATGTAAGGTTCACGAAAAGATTCACGCAGACGTGATGCCATACGCTTGTGCCACATGTGGAAAGGCATTCACAAAGTCACGTTACCAAGATATGCATGAAGGTTCCTTTTGTGGGTCCATTTGTAAGTAAAAGTACTCTAGCACCAGTAAATAGCGTTACACGATTAGTGGTGTGTAACGATTGATGTATGTTTAGTAGGATATATATAGATGGAAAAATAACGCGTGTGTGTATGTTCATTCACCCTGTTCTTTTGCAAGCAGGCTGGACAAACATGGTGACACGTGGATTCACATGTTACAGTTACGAAATCTCATCAATCGTATTTCATATGTTAGTTCCAGTATGCATAACTTCCAAATGTCCCGATGTATGGCGGCATTCTTTCACATTGAAAGTTCAATCTTCTGTTTTAGTAGATTTAAACACCATGTTGTTGGTGTTCACGGTTTGGGGCTTGAT
>OZ023205.1:25828174-25838174 GCA_963995525.1 Escarpia spicata | reverse complement strand
CATACACACACACACGCAAATATACACACGCACACACGTCACACGCGCGAGCACACGCATACACAAACAAACATATACATACACACATAGACACTTACAAACACACCCACACACAACACGCGCGGACGCACACATACACGCTCACACAAACACAGACACACACACACACACACATACACTCACACACTCAAACACACACACGAACACACACACACACATGAACACGCACGCACACACACATGAACACACCAGTATGTTAGCGTTATCTCACCGATTCTTCTACATCCTTCTACGTCATTCGATGTTTACGTCGTATGTGTATACGGTTTGACGGACCTTATTAATATTATTATGAATATTAATGATGTCCGCAACACCAATATGTGATATTAAACAGCAGACAATCAAGCTACAATTTGTCTCACCAGGCAATTATGCCATATTGCAGCATATAATAAATTAACTCACAGTGAGCTGTACATCAATGTTCATATAAAATTAATAACATTACTTTAATAAAATTGTAATTCAATTGAGAACTATGCAACTGGTGCATATATAGAGAACATCATGTTAATTACTAGCAAAGCTACTAACCATTACACCCACTGTGTTCTCACGTGATAAACCACTTCAATTAAGTCTCACCAAATTATTATTCTCAGAGGGCAATAAATATATTATTACAGTGATCAAGAATGCTGCTAATATGTTCAAATAAGTCACTGTATTGTGAACACTCAAATGATAAAAATGAGGTGCCCAAACGCTTGTTTTAAGAGTATCTGTCAGTAGAGGTCAGTGAACAAATTATATTATTTTGTCGCATTCTGTACCTCCTGCTTGAAGGCAACAGCTGAAAGTGACAGGCAAGTGCATGCATGGTGTTATTTGCAATACGCACAGCTTTCCTCCTCCCTCTGCGTTCAAAGAGACCACTAAGGTCGATACACTGATCTCTACTTAGTGTTGACCCAACATCTACAACCTTCGTGAGTTTTGAGATGTCGCTGACCGACAAGCCACCAAACTAGGCTAAAAATGAGAACGTTAAGACATTTTCAACGTGGCAGCTCTAAAAACAGTTAATAATTTTGCTATCAACATTCAATTTACCGAGTCTACGCAGTAAATACAAGCGCCGCTGACATTTCTTGTACATGAACTGTGTATTGTGATTGAAACTGAGGGAGTTAACAACAATGGTCCCAAGGTATTTATAACTGGACACACGTTCTACAAGTCCTCCATTAATATAGAGAGGTCTCACATGTTCAGCCTTCTTCCGAAAGTCAATAACAGGTTCTTTGGTTTTGAGAACATTGAGCTGTATGAAATGTTCGTCACACAAGTCATGTCTTTTTTTAACCTATGATTTAATTTTTTTTTCGTTGTTTGAAAAATCCTGCACGGCAGTGTCATCTGCAAACTTTATGGCCACAGAGTTCTCAGCGACAATAAAAAGTATTGAGATTTTCCACCTAGCTTTCCAGATATTGTCTTGCTCTTTGTATGTTACTAGTTTGACCTGCTAAAGTTGCAAGTCCTTGCCATGCCTGCTTCATATCGCCTGTTGTAAACTGCATGCATTCACCCTTTCTCTTGATAATTGTCTTTTGTCACGACTATCTTTTGTTTCAGCGCCCAGATTGTTTTCGCTTTAACGTGCTGACCACTAGAAAAAGCATCACCCCTCTGTTTCAGCAGTGCATTGAGATCTGAAACTACCGAAGGTTTGCTATTTGGATAACACTTCATAGTCTTTATAGGCACGGTCATATCTTCACAGAACAGTATGTAGTCCGTAACTGCAGTAGCTGACTCTTCTAATGTATGTCTGTGAAAACCGACCAGTCATTGCATGTGAAGCACCCCTGCAGGGTCGTCATTGCGTCACTAGACCACACCTGCACCGATCTGTCACCGACCTTGGCTTGTTTAAGTTTCTGTTTATATTTGGGCAGCAAGTGCACTGCGTTGTGGTCTGAAGTACTGAGTGGGGGTTTCTGCACAGCCGTGTAGGCACCCTTGATATTCCCATAGCAGAGGTCAAGGGTTTTGTTCTTGCTCGTGTTGCACGAGATATACTGCTTGTATGTAGTCAAAACTGTGCCAAGATTGCAACTGGTGAAACTGCCTAAATGAATTTCAGGGCGTCCGGGTGGGTTTTTCTAACTTACTAACACATTGATAAATGTCATTGGAGGCACTGGTTGTATTAGCCGAGGGAGGGACGTAAACAAAGGTAATAATCACCTGACCAAATTCTCTTGGCAAATAAAATGGTCTCAGTGAAACACACAGCAGATCAACGTCTTTAGTACAAGGGGTTTCTCTGACATGCCCAGCCGAACACCATCTCTCATTGTTATAGATACACATGCCTCCTCAAGTGGTCTTGTCTGTAGCATACTGATCACGGTCGACACAGACAGGTCCGTGGAATCCGTCGAGTTTTAGCGTGTGGTTGGGAATGTCATCTGACAGCCAGGTTTCAGTGAAGCAAAGAATACAAGCGTCCCTGTATTCAGTCCGAAAACGAACATTTGCATGTAGTTCATAATTTTTTTTACTCAGTGATCTGACGTTTGAAGTAACCGTTTGAAGTAACTCCACTGAAGTTGAAGTAACCGGTTTCACACACACACACACACACACACACACACACACACACACACACACACACACACACACACACACACACACACACACACACACACACACACACACACACACACACACACACACACACACACACACACACACACACACACACACACTCACACACACACACACACACACTCACACACACACACACACAAACACACACACACACACATACACACAAACACACACACCGTTATATTTGCTTTATCTCAGCAGTATTTATACACACGTCTAGGTCGTTCAAAGTTCCACATTTAATCAAATACTGTTGATCCCAGTGGGAAGTGTTTAATGTGCTTCGGGGAGGGGTGAAATGGGAACTTTTGTGAGCGTTACGGGGGTGCCGTTGGAGATATTGTTGGAAACTTACTAATGGGCACAGAAATGGGGGTCTACTTTTAGTTTTGGGAGCCTCCAGTAGCAGCTCGAAAACACGAACCAACTCTACCGACTTCGCTAAAGACCTAAACACTTTCTACTGTCGATTTGACTGTCACGATTTTGAAAACGAGAGAAATTGTGCTTTTCAAGATGCTACTTTACTCCCAGACCACTCATTCGAAATGTCCAAACATGATGTAGCCAGCGTTTTTAAGAGTCTGAAAACAAACAAAGCTGCCGGGCCTGGTAAATTAACGGGAAAGCTACTTAAGGTGTGTCATGAGCTGCTGAGAGGTGTCTTTCAAATGCTGTTTCAATTGTGTGTCGAGCTGAGTGAGGTTCCACTTCAGAGGAAAACATCCGAAATTATACCCGTTCCTAAAAAGCCTAACCACGTATATTTCAACGACTACAGACCTATCGCTCTTACGTCACTGGTGGCGGAATCGTTTGAGAGAATAGTGCTGAAATATGTGTTACCCGAGGTTGAACACCTACTTGATCCTCTGCAATTCGCATACAGAACTAAACGCAGTGTGGACAATTCCACCTTGTCTATGCTAAATGTCATTCACGAACACCTTGAACGTCCACGCTCGTATGCTAGAATCCTATTCATAGATTTTTCATCAGAATTTAACACAATTCAGCCGCATTTGATGATTAGAAAACTGATTGGTCTCGGAATTGGTAAACAATTTGTCATGCTTATCCACAGTTTCCTCACCAAGCGCGCACAGTATGTAAACATTAATGGTTATTATTCGCCATGTGTCTCTATCTCCACTGGAGCTCCTCAAGGGTGTGTGATGTCACCCTTTCTATATGCCATGTTCACGAATTCTTGTAGAAGTACTTGTTCAAGCTGCCACTGTTTCAAATATGCAGATGGCACAGCTCTTGTTGGTCTGATCTTAAATGACGAAAGTGAGTACAGAAGCAATGTAGATAATTTTGTATCATGGTGTATGGACAACTACCTTGAGTTGAATGTTATCAAGACCAAGGTAATTGTAATAGACTTTCGATCAGATGTACATCATCCCAATCCAGTCAACATCAAAGGGCAACACATTTAAATTTGTCATACATACAAATATCTTGGTACTACAATTGATGACAAGCTAAGGTGGGTAATACAATGACTATATACAAAAAAGGCCAGCAAAGATTGTACTTCCTGAGAAAACTCAATGCAATACACGTTGACAGAAATATGACTGTCTCTGTTTCACAATTCATTTGTGAAAAGTGTTATGACTTTTGGGTTTATTTGCTGGTGGAGAAATCTCTCAGTCAAAAAACTAAATAAGCTATATACCACTTCTCGCAAGATCGTTGGATGTTGTACACCTGAAACCAGTTTATAGCAATTATACAAGTTGAGAACCCTGCAAATGACAAAGACAATTTTATCTGACCCCACCTACTTCTTACACGACCAGTATGAGCTTCTCCCTTCTGGAAGCAGGCACAGAATGCCAACTGTACGAACTCAGCGTGCCCTGAAATCGTTCATTCCATTTTCTATCAAGTTCATGAACCAGTTGTTGTCTTTTAATATTGCCACATTGTTTTAGCATATTTATTCACACTGTTTTAATGTGTCTAATTTATTTACTATTGCTGACACGTCATGAATGAATGATTGTCATGGTTCATGATTGAACCATTCTGTTAATTAATTTATAACTAATTTATAAATTATTTTAATTGTTTTTATAATGTTTCTATATTGTGAGCGCATTGATTAACTATTAGTTAGAGATCGCGCGGTAAAAGAAACTTTATTATTATTATGTACAACACTCAATATTACTAATTAGCAACTGTCTACATACTTGATTCCATTATGTACATACTGCAATGTGATTTAAATACTATGTTTAATTATGCTCCCTCCTCAGTGCAAATGTATTTCCTCTTTGTGGACATATAAAGTTATTATTATTACTCCCATCGTCGGATTGGTTATAATAACGATGCTATTTATAATCCTAACCCACCACGATTGACACCAACCATAACTAGTAATAATAATAATCTTAACAGTAATGAATAATTACTTATTCCAGTCGTCTGATTATCACACTAACTATTTATTCCCGTCGTGTGACTAGTTCCAACGTTTAAGCTATAATTAACCTGAACCTCAACGATAGCTACCTCAAACCATAACTCATTACAATAATGGCATTAAACATAATTAATATTTATGTTGGTAGTGTTTTGAACTTAACAGTAGTGTTTTGAGGGTTTATTAGATTACTGTTTAACTGAAACAGGATACGATCATTACAATGAGAACAGGAGTTATCTTCCACAAACATGTGAAATGTTTTTATTGTTAGACCTACATTTATAAGTAGTTAAGACAAGGATCGTCGAGCTAAAGTTTGACTTACATACTACCACATAATGACGATCGATCGTCTTAGAAACGCTCATGAAGTTCGCGCACTTGAAAAACAAATCAATTAGTGCTATATCATGCAATGTTTGCGGATATTTAACCGGATGAAATATGGTGAGACTTGCAACGCTGAATTAAAAATTAAGGGGCCATTCCTAAAATTACCTCACGTTCTTTGTGGACAATTTTGAGAACCCAATTCTCACGCATTTTTACGCTAGCAAGCCTGGCATGTAAATCCCTTAAAGTTTCGTCCGTTTTGACAACAAAACTCCCTATAATACATAAGTATTTATAATAATTATTATATTCGTTGCATGACTATATGAATCGCTGTTTATACCTGAAACATAAATATGTAGAAGTGATATAAACAAAAGTACCTTGCTGGTGTATCGCTGGAAAGCTGTTAAACTGGGTGAACAATTCCTGTCGAATCGACAGCTCAAGGGTTTAACATTTAAACGTTCGTTAAGTAGCGCTCAGCCACGGCTCCCCATTACCTTGTAACGATTCGTCATGCTTGCCCACAGACCCCCTATCCCGCATTCAAAATGTACTTGATAGATGATCCGGCCCTTAGACGAGTTCTGTAAGATAAGTATAGTAGCGATATGGTAGACAGTTTCATAAACACACACACGCACACACACACACACACACACACACACACACACGCACGCGCGCGCGCGCGAAGTGGAAAATTAGATATTGTAATAAAATCAGGAGTTCAGGGGAAGACACATATTATTTACAAACATCTTTTGTATTACGATACTACAGAAACGAGTAGTTTGTCCATTCCTTGCGCAAAACGTAAAACGCACACTTGCCTACCTACCTTTTAACAACTTTTTAACAGCATTTTATATTAATAGACTTATTAAAATATAAAATAAAAAACAAGCTGTCAACTTATAAAATATGTTCAAAATGAAACATTTGCCCTTGCATAAGAATCTCATAATAAAAATCATTTGCATTCGCACTTGCACTTACATACAAAACATTGCCTTTGTATTTCAGGATAAAATCATTTGCATTTGCAAGTCATGGTGAGAATCTCTTGCATTTGCAACAGAAGCACTTGCACTTGCATTTACAACATTTGTATTTGTCCGGGTGCTTAAGTGGTGATTCGTGTCATTGTCTGATAATGGGTGTGTTAGGTTCATGTATCCTCTATAAGCCAACGATTGTGCATGATTACTATTTCTGAGTAAGATTATTCCATATACTCTAAGTTACAAATACAATCTAAACACAACTAGCACACATATATGTTGTGTAATAGTAGTTACCCTTAACAAGTGACATCCATTCCACCTTCCAGGAATACTAGTTTGTTTGACTTTCTCCAAAATACTAGTCTTAATTAAATATTTCTTGCCCATCAGAAAATGCCTATCGTTCTGTATTTAGGATAAGGCAACAAACTGTTAACAATTAGATGATCTGTATAAATATCAACTAGGCATTTTTATATATAAATCCATTAACGGTCAACTCCCAGATAGTATATTATCAATGTTATTGAGAACAGAGAATGTTCGTGATCACGATCTTAGAAACCGAAATGGGTATTACATCAGCATTCAGCATGTTGGAACAAACAGCAGACTATTTTAAAAAAAAATTATTCACAACCAGTATTCTGGAATGCCTCTCAACATTACGTGAGCTTGTATCACTAAACCTGTTAACAAGAAAACTAAAATAAGTATTACTATCAAGATACTTAATTCAGGTATTATTGCTTAGGGATTATTTACAAAGAGATAGATAACTTAATGTATTAGTCAACATTACGTATGTTGTTACTAGTCCACTATATATATTAAATCAAAACAGAAAAGTTACATAATGTATTTATTTTAACAATTGGAACTAAAACATGTAATACATTTTTCTTTTATAATGGTATATCTGTTGAAACTGTAAATACGTTGCGTAAACATTTGCAGTAATTTATAGTGAATTATATTATTCTATTATTCACTTTTTTCACTCTAACATAAAACAGATGAATTATTTTGAATTCTTAAAATTATAACCTGACTTCTCTTCGTTTGTTTTACAGTGTCATCTTACTCTAGTTGTGTATGATTGCTGCTTTTAAATGAAACACCATTTATCAGACTGAACGAAACATGGCCGTCGTTTATTATCTAATCCGAACAACACCGGAGAAATCCGAAGTCAACGGGATCCGTCCGTAATACATAGGCTACGTAAGTATATAACATGCAGGGAGCGGCTATATTACATCCCTCTCTACCTTGATTACTTAGTCACAATTGTTAATTAACGGAACATTGAATTGCAATACAGTTTGTGACATGGATTCCTAATCAGTGTTCGTTGGGAAAAGTGTTCGTTGTGAAAACAGTTGAACGCACAAACATGCCATGTTATTTAACTGAACACTTAACTAGATAACGGATCCGCCTACACCCTTATATCGTGTAACTAAGTATATCTAGAACGGGCAGCGATCCGCCTACACCCAATGTCTAGATTTGCTCGATTAAGCGCTGTCGCTTCTTTCGAGCTCGTTGTGGACGGACAGCTTGGAGAGGAGGTGGCTTAAGCACCTCTTCGTCATCGTGACGGGTCTGAGACGGCTCATCATCTGTTGGTGGGTCGTTGTCCGCAGCTGTATCCTCGGGATGATGTCGTGCGATTTCATCGGGCGACAAGCCTCGCACGCGACGGAACTTAGACACATTTCCCGTCACCGTGGACCCATCACCACGCACGGCGGTGACCATTGGTCCTTTCATTGCACTGACGATGAGCGGTGTCGGTGCGAACGGAGTAGAGAGTTTGTTCACCCTAGGCTGCGGTACAAGCACAACCTCTCCCATTTGTAGGTTCGCATGTGAAGCGTGTGCACGCTCGTCTGAGTACACTTTCATTCTCGCTTTTGCACGAGCGTCTTGTCTGCGAACGACTTCATCTTCTGGGTGCACGCTCTGAAGCGTTGGCAGCTCAGGTAGCTTAGTTCTCGGTTCTCGACCAAACAGTAGTCGGTGAGGTGTGAACAGCGTAGAACTATGCGGAGTAGATCGATAGTTTCGAAGAAACTGCTGCAGTTCGCGACGCCAGTTGCGATGTTGAATGATGGCTGAACGCACTGCCTTCATCATCGGCTTGTTGAAGTTCTCCACTTGTGCATTCGCCATCGGCCATAGCGGTGTGATTTAGCGGTGACGGACGCCACACGACTGCAAAAACTGTGACCACGCATTACTCTGGAATAGTGGGCCAGTCCGACTATATCCTTTCTGTATATCCGAACATGGCAAAAATGGACTCCATGATCGGGATAACTGTCTCTGCACTGGTGCTTCTGGTCACGTGAACGATTGGATATCTTGAAAATTCATATGTGACGCAGAGTAAATATTCGTCTGTCGGCATTGGGCCGCAGAAATCAATGTTCAAATTGATCCACGGGCCTCGCGGTAGAGTAGTCATGTTTAATGGCTCCATCTGGCGGCGGTTGGAGTTTGCAAAACACGGAATGCAACCCATGACGACTGCTTCCGTTTCTTTGGCTATGCCTGGAAACCACACTTTGCTTCTGATTAGAGCTTTGGTCTTGCAGATGCCCTGATGACCCTCATGTGCCAACTGTATGACACGACTGCGAAGTGCTGTCGGGATGACAATGCGAGAAAGTCTCCATTTTCTCCCACTGTCAGTTCATCCCTCACATTCCGAAATGCAGCAATGTCAGCTGACTCGTTGTTAGCTGTGTCATGCCAACGACCTGTGCGGATGACCTCGATGACCTTGTTTAAGGTCGCGTCGCGTCTTGTGTGCACCTTAATTTCGTCAAGGGTGATGGCATTTGGCGTAGAGCTGTCAGCAATGTGATTGATGAAGTCCTCAGCCATACGCTGCGCTTGGCTGACGTTTGTTGCTGGATGTCTAGACAGGTAGTCTGCTGGGTTGTCGCGACCACATCTGTATTCTAGACGAATGTTGTAATGTTGTAAGCGCAGTGCCCACCTCGCCACTCGTAGCGGCGCGTTTGGCTTCTGCCATATGCCCAGCAGGGGCCTATGGTCCGTGATTATCGTGCATGCAGCGCCATCCGTGTACATATTGAAGTGTTCGCAACCCCACACAACGGCTAATGGGGTCAGCACACTGTTGGACTTCCTGCTTGATCACAGACGAAAAAAAGTGCAGTATATTTTTGAGAAATGACTTTTTATAATATTCACTTGCTCTGACATAAGTGCATTTGAGTAGTCTGATTTCTAGATGTGATTGTTGAAGCTGTTGACAGTAAAATGGTGTCTTTTTAGCTGATTTTACTAAGCGAAAGGGTATCTGGCAGCAATTTGGCTAGTTGACACTGTAGCCGGATTACTGCCTGCATCCATTTGTAAATATTGACGGGTGTCATACATACAGGCATTTTGCAAGAGCTAGAGATATTAGATTTTGACTAAACTCGACCAGCATGTCAATAAGATGATAATAACAGCAGGTGAGAAGATTAAGAAACTTTATAGGTAACGTTTT
>OZ023205.1:25803174-25818174 GCA_963995525.1 Escarpia spicata | reverse complement strand
CACGAGCGCACACAAACACAGATACGAGCACACACAAACACACACACATACACAGGCAAACACAAACACACACACAAACGAGCACACACAAATAGTCTCTCTCTTTCTCCCTCCCCCTCTCTCTCTCTCTCTCTCTCTCTCTCTCTCTCTCTCTCTCTCTCTCTCTCTCTCTCTCTCACACACACACACACACACACACACACACACACACACACACACACACACACACACACACACGCAAATATACACACGCACACACGTCACACGCGCGAGCACACGCATATACACAAACAAACATATACATACACACATAGACACTTACAAACACACCCACACACAACACGCGCGGACGCACACATACACGCTCACACAAACACAGACACACAGACACACACACACACACACACACACACACACACACACACACACACACACACACACACACACACACACACATACACTTACACACTCAAACACACACACGAACACACACACACATGAACACGCACGCACACACACACGAACACACCAGTATGTTAGCGTTATCTCACCGATTCTTCTACATCCTTCTACGTCATTCGATGTTTACGTCGTATGTGTATACGGTTTGACGGACCTTATTAATATTATTATGAATATTAATGATGTCCGCAACACCAATATGTGATATTAAACAGCAGACAATCAAGCTACAATTTGTCTCACCAGGCAATTATGCCATATTGCAGCATATAATAAATTAACTCACAGTGAGCTGTACATCAATGTTCATATAAAATTAATAACATTACTTTAATAAAATTGTAATTCAATTGAGAACTATGCAACTGGTGCATATATAGAGAACATCATGTTAATTACTAGCAAAGCTACTAACCATTACACCCACTGTGTTCTCACCTGATAAACCACTTCAATTAAGTCTCACCAAATTATTATTCTCAGAGGGCAATAAATATAATATTACAGTGATCAAGAATGCTGCTAATATGTTCAAATAAGTCACTGTATTGTGAACACTCAAACGATAAAAATGAGGTGCCCAAACGCTTGTTTTCAGAGTATCTGTCAGTAGAGTCAGAGAACAAATTATATTATGCAAATTTGTCGCATTCTGTACCTCCTGCTTGAAGGCAACAGCTGAAAGTGACAGGCAAGTGCATGCATGGTGTTATTTGCAATACGCACAGCTTTCCTCCTCCCTCTGCGTTCAAAGAGACCACTAAGGTCGATACACTGATCTCTACTTAGTGTTGACCCAACATCTACAACCTTCGTGAGTTTTGAGATGTCGCTGACCGACAAGCCACCAAACTAGGCTAAAAATGAGAACGTTAAGACATTTTCAACGTGGCAGCTCTAAAAACAGTTAATAATTTTGCTATCAACATTCAATTTACTGAGTCTACGCAGTAAATACAAGCGCCGCTGACATTTCTTGTACATGAACTGTGTATTGTGATTGAAACTGAGGGAGTTAACAACAATGGTCCCAAGGTATTTATAACTGGACACACGTTCTACAAGTCCTCCATTAATATAGAGAGGTCTCACATGTTCAGCCTTCTTCCGAAAGTCAATAACAGGTTCTTTGGTTTTGAGAACATTGAGCTGTATGAAATGTTCGTCACACAAGTCATGTCTTTTTTTAACCTATGATTTAAAATGTTTTTCGTTGTTTGAAAAATCCTGCACGGCAGTGTCATTTGCAAACTTTATGGCCACAGAGTTCTCAGCGACAATAAAAAGTATTGAGATTTTCCACCTAGCTTTCCAGATATTGTCTTGCTCTTTGTATGTTACTAGTTTGACCTGCTAAAGTTGCAAGTCCTTGCCATGTCTGCTTCATATCGCCTGTTGTAAACTGCATGCATTCACCCTTTCTCTTTATAATTGTCTTTTGTCACGACTATCTTTTGTTTCAGCGCCCAGATTGTTTTCGCTTTAACGTGCTGACCACTAGAAAAAGCATCAACCCCTCTGTTTCAGCAGTGCATTGAGATCTGAAACTACCGAAGGTTTGCTATTTGGATAACACTTCATAGTCTTTATATCTTCACAGAACAGTATGTAGTCCGTAACTGCAGTAGCTGACTCTTCTAATGTATGTCTGTGAAAACCGACCAGTCATTGCATGTGAAGCACCCCTGCAGGGTCGCCATTGCGTCACTAGACCACACCTGCACCGATCTGTCACCGACCTTGGCTTGTTTAAGTTTCTGTTTATATTTGGGCAGCAAGTGCACTGCGTTGTGGTCTGAAGTACTGAGTGGGGGTTTCTGCACAGCCGTGTAGGCACCCTTGATATTCCCATAGCAGAGGTCAAGGGTTTTGTTCTTGCTCGTGTTGCACGAGATATACTGCTTGTATGTAGTCAAAACTGTGCCAAGATTGCAACTGGTGAAACTGCCTAAATGAATTTCAGGGCGTCCGGGTGGGTTTTTCTAACTTACTAACACATTGATAAATGTCATTGGAGGCACTGGTTGTATTAGCCGAGGGAGGGACGTAAACAAAGGTAATAATCACCTGACCAAATTCTCTTGGCAAATAAAATGGTCTCGGTGAAACACACAGCAGATCAACGTCTTTAGTACAAGGGGTTTCTCTGACATGCCCAGCCGAACACCATCTCTCATTGTTATAGATACACATGCCGCCTCCAGTGGTCTTGTCTGTAGCATACTGATCACGGTCGACACAGACAGGTCCGTGGAATCCGTCGAGTTTTAGCGTGTGGTTGGGAATGTCATCTGACAGCCAGGTTTCAGTGAAGCAAAGAATACAAGCGTCCCTGTATTCAGTCCGAAAACGAACATTTGCATGTAGTTCATAATTTTTTTTACTCAGTGATCTGACGTTTGAAGTAACCGTTTGAAGTAACTCCACTGAAGTTGAAGTAACCGGTTTCACACACACACACACACACCCACACACACACACACACACACACACACACACACACACACACACACACACACACACACACACACACACACACACACACACACACACACACACACACACTCACACACACACACAAACACACACACACACACACACACATACATACACACACACACACCGTTATATTTGCTTTATCTCAGCAGTATTTATACACACGTCTAGGTCGTTCAAAGTTCCACATTTAATCAAATACTGTTGATCCCAGTGGGAAGTGTTTAATGTGCTTCGGGGAGGGGTGAAATTGGAACTTTTGTGAGCGTTACGGGGGTGCCGTTGGAGATATTGTTGGAAACTTACTAATGGGCACAGAAATGGGGGTCTACTTTTAGTTTTGGGAGCCTCCAGTAGCAGCTCGAAAACACGAACCAACTCTACCGACTTCGCTAAAGACCTAAACACTTTCTACTGTCGATTTGACTGTCACGATTTTGAAAACGAGAGAAATTGTGCTTTTGAAGATGCTACTTTACTCCCAGACCACTCATTCGAAATGTCCAAACATGATGTAGCCAGCGTTTTAAGAATCTGAAAACAAACAAAGCTGCCGGGCCTGGTAAATTAACGGGAAAGCTACTTAAGGTGTGTCATGAGCAGCTGAGCGGTGTCTTTCAAATGCTGTTTCAATTGTGTGTCGAGCTGAGTGAGGTTCCACTTCAGAGGAAAACATCCGAAATTATACCCGTTCCTAAAAAGCCTAACCACGTATATTTCAACGACTACAGACCTATCGCTCTTACGTCACTGGTGGTGGAATCGTTTGAGAGAATAGTGCTGAAATATGTGTTACCCGAGGTTGAACACCTACTTGATCCTCTGCAATTCGCATACAGAACTAAACGCAGTGTGGACAATTCCACCTTGTCTATGCTAAATGTCATTCACGAACACCTTGAACGTCCACGTTCGTATGCTAGAATCCTATTCATAGATTTTTCATCAGAATTTAACACAATTCAGCCGCATTTGATGATTAGAAAACTGATTGGTCTCGGAATTGGTAAAAAATTGTCATGCTTATCCACAGTTTCCTCACCAAGCGCGCACAGTATGTAAACATTAATGGTTATTATTCGCCATGTGTCTCTATCTCCACTGGAGCTCCTCAAGGGTGTGTGATGTCACCCTTTCTATATGCCATGTTCACGAATTCTTGTAGAAGTACTTGTTCAAGCTGCCACTGTTTCAAATATGCAGATGGCACAGCTCTTGTTGGTCTGATCTTAAATGACGAAAGTTAGTACAGAAGCAATGTAGATAATTTTGTATCATGGTGTATGGACAATGTTATCAAGACCAAGGAAATTGTAATTGACTTTCGATTATATTTACATCATCCCAATCCAGTCAACATCAAAGGGCAACACATTTAAATTTGTCATACATACAAATACCTTGGTACTACAATTGATGACAAGCTAAGGTGGGTAATACAATGACTATATACAAAAAAGGCCAGCAAAGATTGTACTTCCTGAGAAAACTCAATGCAATGCTCGTTGACAGAAATATCCTGTCTCTGTTTCACAACTCATTTGTGAAAAGTGTTATGACTTTTGGGCTTATTTGCTGGTGGGGAAATCTCTCAGTCAAAAAACTAAATAAGCTATATACCACTTCTTGCAAGATCGCTGGATGTTGTACACCTGAAACCAGTTTACAGCAATTATACAAGTCGAGAACCCTGCAAATGACAAAGAAAATTTTATCTGACCCCACCCACTTCTTACACATACCAGTATGAGCTTCTCCCCTCTGGAAGCAGGCACAGAATGCCAACTGTACGAACTCAGCGTGCCCTGAAATCGTTCATTCCATTTTCTATCAAGTTCATGAACCAGTTGTTGTCTTTTAATATTGCCACATTGTTTTAGCATATTTATTCACACTGTTTTAATGTGTCTAATTTATTTACTATTGCTGACACGTCATGAATGAATGATTGTCATGGTTCATGATTGAACCATTCTATTAATTAATTTATAACTAATTTATATATTATTTTAATTGTTTTTATAATGTTTCTATATTGTGAGCGCATTGATTAACTATTAGTTAGAGATCGCGCGGTAAAAGAACCTTTATTATTATTATTATTATGTACAACACTCAATATTACTAATTAGCAACTGTCTACATACTTGATTCCATTATATACATACTGCAATGTGATTTAAATACTATGTTTAATTATGCTCCCTCCTCAGTGCAAATGTATTTCCTCTTTGTGGACATATAAAGTTATTATTATTACTCCCATCGTCGGATTGGTTATAATAACGATGCTATATATAATCCTAACCCACCACGATTGACACCAACCATAACTAGTAATAATAATAATCTTAACAGTAATGTATAATTACTTATTCCAGTCGTCTGATTATCACACTAACTATTTATTCCCGTCGTGTGACTAATTCCAACGTTTAAGCTATAATTAACCTGAACCTCAACGATAACTAGCTCAAACCATAACTCATTACAATAATGGCATTAAACATAATTAATATTTATGTTGGTAGTGTTTTGAACTTAACAGTAGTGTTTTGAGGGTTTATTAGATTACTGTTTAACTGAAACAGGATACGATCATTACAATTAGAACAGGAGTTATCTTCCACAAACATGTGACATTTTTTATTGTTAGACCTACATTTATAAGTAGTTAAGACAAGGAAACTCGAGCTAAAGTTTGACTTACATACTACCACATAATGACGATCGATCGTCTTAGAAACGCTCATGAAGTTCGCGCACTTGAAAAACAAATCAATTAGTGCTATATCATGCAATGTTTGCGGATATTTAACCGGATGAAATATGGTGAGACTTGCAACGCTGAATTAAAATTTAAGGGGCCATTCCTAAAATTACCTCACGTTCTTTGTGGACAATTTTGAGAACCCAATTCTCACGCATTTTTACGCTAGCAAGCCTGGCATGTAAATCCCTTAAAGTTTCGTCCGTTTTGACAAAAAAACTCCCTATAATACATAAGTATTTATAATAATTATTATATTCGTTGCATGACTATATGATTCGCTGTTTACACCTGAGTACCTTGCTGGTGTATGGCTGGAAAGCTGTTAAACTGGGTGAACAATTCCTGTCGAATCGACAGCTCAAGGGGTTAACATTTAAACGTTCGTTAAGTAGCGCTCAGCCATGGCTCCCCATTACCTTGTAACGGTTCGTCATGCTTGCCCACAGACCCCCTATCCCGCATTCAAAATGTACTTGATAGATGATCCGGCCCTTAGACGAGTTCTGTAAGATAAGTATAGTAGCGATATGGTAGACAGTTTCATAAACACACACACGCACACGCACACACACACGCGCACACGCACACACACACACGCACACACACACACACACACGCACACACACACACACACGCACGCACACACACACGCACACACACACACACACGCACGCACGCATGCACGCACACACACACACACGCACACACACACGCACGCACACACACACGCACGCACGCACACACACACACACACGCACGCACGCACGCACGCACACACGCACACACACACACACGCACACACACACACACACGCACACACACGAGCTGTAACCAGCTTCATCATCATTATGATCCTGTCTTAAACAACAGTGGGACTCCGGCAGCAATTTGGAACGTCGCATCACGTCAAATCTCTAATCTCATTTCCTCCGTTTATTGATGACATTATAATGTCCGACGACATACATTTATTAAATGAGAATATTTATTCGATAAGTGGAAAATTAGATATTGTAATAAAATCAGGAGTTCAGGGGAAGACACATATTATTTACAAACATCTTTTGTATTACGATACTACAGAAACGAGTAGTTTGTCCATTTGTTGCGCAAAACGTCAAACGCACACTAGCCTACCTACCTTTTAACAACTTTTTAACAGCATTTTATATTAATAGACTTATTAAAATATAAAATAAAAAACAAGCTGTCAACTTATAAAATATGCTCAAAATGTAACATTTGCCCTTGCATAAGAATCTCATAATAAAAAGCATTTGCATTCGCACTTGCACTTAAATACAAAACATTGCCTTTGTATTTCAGGATAAAATCATTTGCATTTGCAAGTCATGGTGAGAATCTCTTGCATTTGCAACAGAAGCACTTGCACTTGCATTTACAGCATTTGTATTTGTCCGGGTGCTTAAGTGGTGATTCGTGTCACTGTCTGATAATGGGTGTGTTAGGTTCATGTATCCTCTATAAGCCAACGATTGTGCATGATTACTATTTCTGAGTAAGATTATTCCATATACTCTAAGTTACAAATACAATCTAAACACAACTAGCACACATATATGTTGTGTAATATTAGTTACCCTTAACAAGTGACATCCATTCCACCTTCCAGGAATACTAGTTTGTTTGACTTTCTCCAAAATACTAGTCTTAATTAAATATTTCTTGCCCATCAGAAAATGCCTATCGTTCTGTATTTAGGATAAGGCAACAAACTGTTAACAATTAGATGATCTGTATAAATATCAACTAGGCATTTTTATATATAAATCCATTAACGGTCAACTCCCAGATAGTATATTATCAATGTTAATGAGAACTGAGAATGTTCGTGATCACGATCTTAGAAACAGAAATGGGTATTACATCAGCTCAGCATGTTGGAACAAACAGCAGACTATTTACAACAAAAATTATTCACAACCAGTATTCCGGAATGCCTCTCAACAGTACGTGAGCTTGTATCACTAAACCTGTTAACAAGAAAACTAAAATAAGTATTACTATCAAGATACTTAATTCAGGTATTATTGCTTAGGGATTATTTACAAAGAGATAGATAACTTAATGTATTAGTCAACATTACGTATGTTGTTACTAGTCCACTAGATATATTAAATCAAAACAGAAAAGTTACATAATGTATTTATTTTAACAATTGGAACTAAAACATGTAATAAATTTCTTTTATAATGGTATATCTGTTGAAACTGTAAATACGTTGCGTAAACATTTGCAGTAATTTAGAGTGAATTATATTATTCTATTATTCACTTTTTTTCACTCTAACATAAAACAGATGAATTATTTTGAATTCTTAAAATTATAACCTGACTTCTCTTCGTTTGTTTTACAGTGTCATCTTACTCTAGTTGTGTATGATTGCTGCTTTTAAATGAAACACCATTTATCAGACTGAACGAAACATGGCCGTCGTTTATTATCTAATCCGAACAACACCGGAGAAATCCGAAGTCAACGGGATCCGTCCGTAATACATAGGCTACGTAAGTATATAACATGCAGGGAGCGGCTATATTACATCCCTCTCTACCTTGATTACTTAGTCACATTTGTTAATTAACGGAACATTGAATTGCAATACAGTTTGTAACATGGATTCCTAATAAGTGTTCGTTGGGAAAAGTGTTCGTTGTGAAAACAGTTGAACGCACAAACATGCCATGTTATTTAACTGAACACTTAACTAGATAACGGATCCGCCTACACCCTTATATCGTGTAACTAAGTATATCTAGAACGGGCAGCGATCCGCCTACACCCAATGTCTAAATTTGCTCGATTAAGCGCTGTCGCTTCTTTCGAGCTCGTTGTGGACGGACAGCTTGGAGAGGAGGTGACTTAAGCACCTCTTCGTAAACGACTTCATCTTCTGGGTGCACGCTCTGAAGCGTTGGCAGCTCAGGTAGCTTAGTTCTCGGTTCTCGACCAAACAGTAGTCGGTGTGATTTTGCGGTGACGGACGCCACACGACTGCAAAAACTGTGACCACGCATTACTCTGGAATGGTGGTCCATTGTCCGACTTTATCGTTTCTGGATATCCGAACATGGCAAAAATGGACTCCATGATCGGGATAACTGTCTCTCCAATGGTGCTTCTGGTCACGTGAACGACTGGATATCTTGAAAATTCATCTGTTTAAGGTCGCGTCGCGTCTTGTGTGAACCTTAATTTCGTCAAGGGTGATGGCATTTGGTGTAGAGCTGTCAGCAATGTGATTGATGAAGTCCTCAGCCATACGCTGCGCTTGGCTGACGTTTGTTGCTGGATGTCTAGACAGGTAGTCTGCTGGGTTGTCGCGACCACATCTGTATTCTAGACGAATGTTGTAATGTTGTAAGCGCAGTGCCCACCTCGCAACTCGTAGCGGCGTGTTTGGCTTCTGCCATATGCCCAGCAGGGGCCTATGGTCCGTGATTATCGTGCATGCAGCGCCATCCGTGTACATGTTGAAGTGTTCGCAACCCCACACAACGGCTAATGGGGTCAGCACACTGTTAGATTTCCTGCTTGATCACAGACGAAAAAAAGTGCAGTATATTTTTGAGAAAAGACTTTTTATAATATTCACTTGCTCTGACATAAGTGCATTTGAGTAGTCTGATTTCTAGATGTGATTGTTGAAGCTGTTGACAGTAAAATGGTGTCTTTTTAACTGATTTTACTAAGCGAAAGGGTATCTGGCAGCAATTTGGCTAGTTGACACTGTAGCCGGATTACTGCCTGCATCCATTTGTAAATATTGACGGGTGTCATACATACAGGCATTTTGCAAGAGCTAGAGATATTAGATTTTGACTAAACTCGACCAGCATGTCAATAAGATTATAATAACAGCAGGTGAGAAGATTAAGAAACTTTATAGGTAACATTTTCTTATAATCACACAAAACATTAACATGGTCGCCAATGGGAAAACTCACAGTGTGCTGACCCCAATTAAAGTCCCTAGCAACGGAAACACGCTATAGTCATTGCACAATCACGGAGGACGCATTTTACTTCAAATATCTTGAAACAATTACTGAAAATACGTGTATGGCAAAACTGCAGTTGAATGGAACAAACCGTTTTTGGATATTACAGACTTCTCATCAGTCTGCAAGTCCAAATCACAGCGACGGAACACATGTCTTATAAGGGGGGTGGGGTGCGTATGCCAGTAGTTAAGCCTCAATTTGAAAATACGTATGAAAATGAACCAATAACATTGCAGCAGGGTGATTCATCAATCGTTTTTTGTTTACTTCAGCTGACTAAACACACGTGAAGATGTTGTAATTGACCCTAATGAAGTCTGAGGACAGTGATTAGCTGGAGTCAGCCATAGCCGGAACCTGTTATCAGATTTGTCTACTGACTGGACCTTCTGGCCAATCAAGCAAGTGGCATTGTTTTCTGAATGTCTGCTAATTAGGCTGTGTAATGTTATGTAATTGAAATGCTTGAGACGTCTGGCCTTTGAGGAATTCACACCCTAAGGTGACTTTTTGTTGTTGTTTACCTTTGTAAATAGGGCACAAGGTCAAAAAATAAATACAAATTTGAATGTAACGTAACAACTGGCTGTATTGAATTTTCTTATAAAACACATATTTGACTTTCTGAAAACTTCATCAGGAGTTCATAGTGCCACCTGAGAACATTGTGCTGGATTACAAATTGTCCAACAGCGAGGTGCTGATTTTCCTGGTGACTTGCCAAGTTGGGTGGCACCTTTGAAATGTGCATAAAACACAAACACCTAGAGGGATTACAAAAAATAAAAGAGTGCTTGTAACATTGGTGCCTATAAAGTGTGTTGTTTTCAACATTTTTCTCCAAAATTGCCATACCTATTTGGGGTCAGCACACTGTTGGACTTCCTGCTTGATCACAGACGAAAAAAAGTGCAGTATATTTTTGAGAAATGACTGTTTATAATATTCACTTGCTCTGACATAAGTGCATTTGAGTAGTCAGATTTCTATATGTGATTGTTGAAGCTGTTGACAGTAAAATCGTGTCTTTTTAGCTGATTTTACTAAGCGGAAGGGTATCTGGCAGCAATTTGGCTAGTTGACACTGTAGCCGGATTACTGCCTGCATCCATTTGTAAATATTGACGGGTGTCATACATACAGGCATTTTGCAAGAGCTAGATATATTAGATTTTGACTAAACTCGACTAGCATGTCAATGAGATGATAGTAACAGCAGATGAGAAGTTTAAGAAACTTGATATGTCACGTTTTCTTATAATCACACAAAACATTAACATGGTCGCCAATGGGAAAACTCACAGTGTGCTGACCCCTAATGCCTCACGTTCTGTTTGTAAGTAGCGTCTCTCCACGTCCGAGAGCGCACGGCTTGCGTATGCGACTGGTTTGCATTCTTGTGTAAGTATCGCTGCAACGCCAACTGGGCTGGCATCTACGAGTATCTCGGTTGGTTTGTGAGAATCGTAGTAGGCATTTGTTGCCATCTTGGACAATGCGTTTTTTATTGCGTTAACCGCGTCCGACTGTGACTTCTCCCAAACCCATGGCTGGTCCTGCCGTGTGAGGACTCGAAGAGGCTCCGAGATTGTTGCAAATCTTGCAATGAATCTCGCGCTGTACTGTGCCATGCCGAGAAAAGAGCGTACTTCTGATTGTTTCAGCGGTTGTGCAGCTTCTTGTAGATCTTTCACCTTTTGCGGGTCAGGTGAAATTCCTTCCTTTCGAGAACACATGTCCAAAGAAGCCGATCTTCGCTTTGTTAAACTCACACTTTGGCAAGTTAACTGTTAACCCGGACATGTGCAGTCTGTTGAGACACTCTGACAGTGCCCTGTCGTGATCTTCTTGGCTTGCACCGAACACAATGATGTCATCACTTATGTTAATGGCGCCATTCATGCCGTTCAATACCGTCTGAATTGTGTGCTGAAATACTTCGGCCGCCGAGTTTATGCTAAAACTCAGTTGTTTGTACCGATACAACCCCATATGTATTGAAAAGGTTGTTATATAACGGCATGCAAGGTCCAGGACTAGCTGATGGTAGCCAGACCGAAGATCTATTTTGCTAAATACTGTGGCCTCTTGCAGGCCTGTAATCAGTTCATCGATTGTAGGAGTCACATGACGCGTGCGTAAGATGGCTTTGTTGGCCTCTCTCATGTCGACGCAGATACGTATTTCGTCTGGACTTTTTTGCTTTGGTGGCGTGACGATTCGCGACACCCACTCAGTAGGTCCTGTGACCTTCTCAATGACGTCTGCACGTTCAAGCTTTTCAAGCTCTTTGGTGACCTTGTCTCGCAGATGAAATGGCACTCGGCTGTGTTTGCAAGCTACTGGTGTGACAGACGTGTCAATGTGCAGCTTGACAGTGAAATTTTTCAGACTGCCTATACCCGTGGCAATGCCCGGATATTTTGCAATGACCTTGTCTGCTGTTTGTCGGTCGGACACAAAGTTGACTCCAACTCTCAGGGCCCCAAGCTGCTCAGCAGTAGCCCTGCCCAGAAGTGAAGGCGAATCTCCATGAACGAGAAGAAATTCTGCGATTGTCGACTTGTCACCAATTTGCACGTTACACGTGACGAGCTTACGCACCACGATTGGCGGCGATCCATACGGATGTATGGTCCGTTTGCATGCTTCAAACTGCTCGCCTCGCTCTCGCAGCTGCGCGGCTACAGTAGAGTTGATTATGTTGCATGATGCACCCGAGTCAATGATCATGTCAACCGGTCCATCTGCAATGATTGCTGTGATCATGCCAGAATGAGGCGTCAAAGTAAATGCGTACTCATTTTCGCTGTTGTCGCTATGGGCAGCTGATTCTGCCATGTATCGTATTGGATTGACTGGCTGTGCACGTTTCTTTAGCCACGCCTGTGAGCTGCGCTGTGACTGCTGCCTTGGTTTGCTTCGGCACATGACAGCGAAATGTCCACGCACTCCACATTTGGGACACTCTTTATCACGTGTGCACTTGCATTCGTCACTTGTATGGCCCTGTAAGCCACAGCGAGTACACCGATCGTGACGTTGCTGAGTGTTAGAATGTCTGTTGACCGGTTTACGAGTGTGCGTTTCGAATGGTATGCGTGCTGACCTGTTGAATGCAGCATACACTGTGTTGTTTGCTGTGTCACGAGCCATGTCTTTAGCCTGGCGTCCTGACGATTCTCTCGTTTGCGCTATCTCGATCGCCCTGTTTAGCGTGAGATCCTTTCCTGCGGCCAGGAGTTTGGTACGCAACGAATCACCATTTATCAGACTGAACGAAACATGGCCGTCGTTTATTATCTAATCCGAACAACACCGGAGAAATCCGAAGTCAACGGGATCCGTCCGTAATACATAGGCTACGTAAGTATATAACTTGCAGGGAGCGGCTATATTATAAGTTGATCCTTGACAAACGAGGTTCAAGCGGATCTCATTAGTTGCACATATTATCTATCTATGAATGTGTACCTGGGTATAGACAGTGGTGGACATTTGTGCAGCGTGGCTTAATGCTTCTCAGAGGGGTCGAGATGGCGTTCGATTGAACAAATCTGCCAGAGAGTAAAGTGCAAAGCGCTTTGAGCAGTCCTGAGGACTGGATGCTGCGGTATATAAGAACTTACTTTTTTGAAACATAGAAATATTTATATTTTATTTGCAACCTTAGGAAGGAAGGAAGGAACATCTTTATTCGAAAGATATAATACAAATAAGTACAAAACATGTAAGAACATTTTCATTAAAAAAAACTGTCGGGAGACTCTCGCTAAGGCTTTCCAATGTGCCTCTGAACATGAAAGCCACCCACTGGTAATTTTAACTAAAACATTTCTCCTACTCACATTGTGGTGTACAATCATATATTAAGTTAAAGCTACAAGCTGCTTTAATATATAAAAAAGAGAGTAAATGATGTATGTTGGTAGGCTAACTGCATATGTAGCAGTTTTTATCCGTGCAAGTGTCTTTGTAAAATGTCAGTAAGTACTTTCTAGTGTATTTAGAGAAACTGCAGAAACTACGTATGTACATTTTGTTTAAAATGTAGGGTGGCATTTTTCTAAGTAAAACTGGTAGGTGGTATCTAATACATCCTCTGGCTCTCGAAGTATGACTGAATGGGATAATAATTTGATGATTTTGTCTTGTGGGATAATCGTGATCAGTAGCATTTTGTAAAAATAGCGATTGGAAAAATATAGGAACGCGTCTATGTACAAATTTATGAAAGACAGTTAAACGTTGACAAGTATAGATGTCTTTCAGTTTTAGTAGATTTAGGGATTTCATAATAGGTTCGGTGTGTGAGTTATATTTACTGCGGTAAATTATTCGGATTGCCCTTTTCTGCAATTTAGAAAGTATAATTGTATTAAAACCCCACAATAAAATGCTGTAGTTGAGATGTGGTAAAATTTATGAATTATACATAGTCTTTAATGTATATCCAGGTAGAAAGTGTTTTAGTTTATTCATAATTCCCAGAGTTCGTGATATTTTATTATACATTTTGTCAATGTGTGGAGTCCAGTCCAATGAAATCGTTAAAAATAAATGGTCAACCAATAGAGTATGTACACACATTCAACTTTCTAAGCACTATCATTCAAGAAAGTTGAATGTGTGTACATACTCTATTGGTTGACCATTTATTTTTAACGATTTCATTTTATTTTATTTCGGAGATATTACGCTGTGGAAAATGAAATAGTATATATTTAGTTTTACTTGTATTTAGAGTAAGCTTGTTTACTTGTAACCATTCACTAATATGTTTTAGTTCATCGTTAATGTTATCAGTGACAACATTATAATTTTGTGTGTTAGAGTTGCAATTGAAATAACATAGTGGTCCGACGAGGGTGGTATCATCAGCGTAAAGTATGGCCTTGAATTTGTTGGTGGCAAGATGGATGTCATTTATGTAGAGAGTAAACAGTAGGGGTCCTAATATTGACCCCTGAGGGACGCTAGTTGAAGCAAATAATGTGTAAGATATAACGTCATCGAATTTGACAAACTGGCGTCTTTTGGAAAGGTAGCTCATTAACCAAGTGAGGGGAATACCATTTATGCTGTAATGTTCAAGTTTTTAAAATAAATTATTGTAGTCTACATTATCAAAAGCTTTTGACAGATAAAAAAAATAGCAATTGGAGTTTTTCTGTTATGTAAGTTTTGAAAAATAGTGTCAGTTAGTTCGAGCGTAGCCATTTCCGTTGAATGTAATTTCCTAAA
>OZ023205.1:25713174-25798174 GCA_963995525.1 Escarpia spicata | reverse complement strand
CGTGAGTATGCCGAGTAGAATGCGTCAACCGTAACCGACTAAAAGTAGAACACAATTATGATGACTATGTGGGACGTTCGGCAATCGGCATACTCCATACTGTCATTATTAATCACGGGCATTATGGCGTATGATTATGGTGATTACCGGACGTTTTGCCTAGGCTTTAAGTTTAATTGGTAATGGCCTGGCTGCCATACATATTAGGCCTTCGTAAGAATTAGTTATGACTTATGCCATGGTTCATAATTTAATGTTTGGGTGGTAACTGAAAGGGTCTACACAAGCGTGCTTAGCCTTAGGCATAGCGTTAGAATTACATGTAGGCCTACTGTAATAAATGCCTTGCCCTTGTAGTTATACTTATTCGAAAAAAATCGGGTACTTTTGCAGTTAACTTTAGGCCCGCACCTCGAAAAAACCAAGTCCAAATCCAAGAAAACGGTGACCTACAGTCACCAAACTTCACACCATAATATATCTACAACACCTATTCTACACATGCACAATTATCACCTGATCAAAACATTTAATTTACTGTTTTTTATCGATCAAAATGTACAAGAAATTCACTCGTTTTTACATGTCTTTATTAATTCCACCGGAAACTCCGGTAGGTGGTGCCACTTTATGGATGTCTTCCGACGTGGGGATAGACCACAATTCATTTTATTGACTTTTTGACAATAATTATTATTGTTATAGTCAATAAAATACATAATATTTCATTAAATTAATTAATTAGATAAGGTTACGTTAAACTTAATGTCGACAGCAGCTGGGGGAATTTATTACGGTTATTAGTTTGAGTAATTATTTCTGCATTTTAATATTGTCTACCAGAGGTAATTTATCATACTGTGATGCATTATTATATATTATTTTGTGTTTACTAACAGTTTGTTGCAAAATGTAATGATGTATATTGTTTTATATGCTGTACTGTGCTATCCATGATGTATACATTAAAGATAATAAATAATAATAATAAAACTTAATGCGATTCTTTGATAATTTTAATATCTTTGTAATGTACGCAGTTATTAAATAATCCTGTTAATATGATTATCTCATGTAATGATATGCCTTTATGTCATTAGAATTATGTTTTTGTAATCACTAATGACCCTAACAATATATCAAAAAAATAACTGCACGTACGCGCAGTTTCCACTTTGACCCACCTTCACGATCCGTATAAACCATTCTCATGAATATTCTGGACTTTGATTAGCTACGTCGAGTTAATAGATGCAAGAAAAACGTCATCAACATGTATGTATTTGGATTAGCCACCGCCATGCGAATGAGTCGTGACCGATAAAATTATCAAAAGGAAACGTGGACCAGCTGATGTCTATGTCACATATTTAGCAAAGAAAAGAAGGAAAATATATGGAATAAACGGAGAATGAATATAGCAACAGCTCATGACAGACGGATTGATTTAAAAGAAAAACACCAGATCTCCACGCACGATGCCGCCGATGACATATTGAATGTTTGGCATTGTTTTAGTTGGAATATAAAAACATACAAAATCTCACCTATCATGTTCCTTTTTCTCCTGGTACATCTGGCTATACATTTAAAAGTTTAGTTTTACTGAGATAACAGAAACTTATTGAAGCCGAGAAACATTCAATAATGAAACCATTTTGTTTGCACCATAAATGCAGCTGCTATTTCCATAAGCAGTATAAATACATCACATGAAATAATGTACAATATTAAAATAGCATAGGTGGTTATGTACATAAGGTTTAATTTTAGTTTTAAAATGTAGATCTACAAAGAGCATAATAACATTGTTGTCGACAAAATATTAAAATATATTGCAGCAGTGGAACAACATGTTTTATTTGGTACTGGGAGTGCAATAATTATTTGTTCTGCCCATCATTTAGAGTAAACGATATTGAATTTATTTCTGTCGAACTCCCGTTTTGATGCCAATAAAGTGGCCATTGTATGACGGAAATAAAGTTCTAAAATTACAAAACTTAAAAAGTAACACATATTTTCAGTCATCATTGGCGTATTTAACTCTAAAAGATCCCTAAAATATTTGGAATGTTGCGGAACCTTTATATTATGAATGTTCTAAATTATTGTAAAATCAACTTTGTTGGCACCTTTGTATACACTACTCCCAGTATAGTTTATTTAACACAAACTTGTTTCAACAAATGTTGAAGAATATGCTGTAGAACACAATCCAAGCATGATGAGCATAAGAAAGCATAAACTTTATTATGCACACTGTACTCCTATTTTGCAACATAATGATGGAATGTTGGGCATTTGGATGCACAAATCGATCGATTGCACAAATCCATTTTAAACACGTAGCGATGTACATAATCCCAGCAGAAGCCCCACGGAACTAATGTGGCAGAAAGTCAGACATCTTCTTCACTACTGTGTCAGTTAACACATTGTGCAATTATTAGCACTGCTATGCATTTTGACACACAAAGCTATCAGATGCACACATCCATTTGAAACACGGAGTGATGTACAACTTCCCAGTAGATGTCGCACAGAACGAAATGGGGCAGAACATAGTCAGGCATCATCTTATGTCAGGTGACCCATTGTCCAATTAATGGCACTGTTGAGTAGAGCTCTTCAATTTCCTCTTTCCATCAGCTCGGTTTGTTTGCTAGCTACACAGCATAAAATTTTTGGTATAAGTAATAATATTATAATATTAATGACAGCATTTATCTAAAAAAATTCATTACATTATTTACAAGCACTAATTTTTAGTTTTACATGTAAAAATTAGTTCATTTGAAATAGATTACTGTTATTTTCTAGGTTGTAATTCATGCAATGTTACCTCGTGTCAGAGCAGTGGAGTTCATAGTGGTCCAGTGATGTGTGGCAGGTTCAATTCCTGTTGGTGTTTGAATATTGCATCCAAAACAGTACTGGTTGTGCACATCCACTGATTCCATTAATTGCCTTCAGCATGTGTAATTATTTTTTTATGTGGTCCCTACCTACCTTTTTAGTCCTTTGGGTCGGAGGTCCAACGGACTATTGCCATCACTGTGCGTCCGACGTCCGCCATTAGCTGCTGTATCTCAGAAAGTGTTAAGCAACTTTTTCTCTAATTCTGCATAGACATATCTTAGGGCTCTGCCACTATGCACGAGAAATGTGTATTTAATTAAATCTTTCTAGGTCCTCCAAGGGCCCCCAAACTGGTAATTTGTTACATTTTGCTTTTTTTTCAAAAACTATTAAGTAACTTTTTTTCTTCTAATTTTGCATAGACATTTCTTGTGGTAGTGCCACTATACACACGAAATCTGTATTTGATTGAATAATTCTGAGGGCACCAAAGGTCCCCAAAAATGCAAAATTTGCTAATTAAATTGTCTATTGCAGTGGTTGTAATTGGTCACTGGCATAAGCTTGTGTCAACAGGCAGCATTAACCCACTAGGGCCCTGTTAAACTGGACAGTTGCATGTAGGTTCTAAGCTGTGTCAAACAGGGCTGTAACTAATGCACTGGTAAAACGTGAGGAACTTTAAAACAGCAGTAGACATAATTATCAATGCAAAATAAAGATATGACCTAGGATTAAAATAAAATAACATATATAAATATAAAACAATATATATAAAGTAAAATAACATAGGCATACTTGACAAGGTTAAAGCACATTTAGCCAAAATTTATAAGGAATATTATTCAGATGTTTTACTATACATGTTGCAGCTATTCCGTCACTCCAGTTATGTCAGTATTATGTCGTTATTACTGTTTTCAACAGTCATTACTACTGTTTTAAGTCAAAATGCATGCTATGCATATGTACCTTGTTAACAAATAAAGTTTTATCATAGTTCATCTCTTTCTTCTTCCCATTCTGGGGGAGGGTGGTAGGGGCAAAATGAGAGCAGATAACGCGTGTGCATTTTCTGTAACAATGTTTTACTGTGCTGGAAATCGGCTTAAATAACAGAGTATCGGGATAAAATACGACAGTATTTGTTAGTAACACATTAACTAATACATACAATATTCACGAAATGATCTACTCGAATACTTTATTTCCAGGTGTGTCTTCACTGGCATGCATATAGTCTAGAGAGCTACTAAACATGTCAACACTTTACTTCCATCATAACTCTTACTGATCTATAACTATGATTCACCAAAAACATTTCATTAATAATTACAAACTCACAATATAATCCAAAGGACTTCAGGGCCTCTTGGCCCATTTTTATCTGAAATGATATATTAATTTTTATGTGATTCAATAAACAACACACTAACAAATCAAGCATATACAGTGTTTGAAGATTTAAGTTGAACCCTGAAGAGATTGTATCAGGGATTTTTTATTCCTTACGTCTGTGTCACGTCCCGAAAAAATGGGTAACTTAACGCAGTGGTTGTTAACCCTTTGCCTGCGACTCAAATCCCTGTCGCACGAATTGCTTGGCGACCCATGTGTGAATAGTTTACCAGCTTCGATTAATCACCGATGAATCACCAAATCGGTTGTGTTCGTTGGTTTATCGACATAGAAATTGGACACCCCTTAACTGCAACTCGAAAACAAAGATTGCGGACGGAGTCGGGAAGATCGTTTGATTTCGACCATGTTACGCTAATTAACTTTACAGTGGTGTAAACAAAGAAACATATAATTCTATTGATAGCGCAATGTGCCATCAACCGTGTGTCTGAGAAAGCGTAATTCGATATGACGTGACTAAACAACAGCACCGATTGTCTCTCGGTGTGCGCGTGATGCATTTTAGGCGACATCAAGCAGCATATGACTTTCCCATATGACGTATGTGGCACCGCTAAATGTGAAAATTCCGCTATATGTGAAAACATTACACTAAATGTGAAAAAAGTACGCCCGGTAAACGTGAAAAAGTATCAACGCTAAATGTGAAACATAGGTAGGCCCGCTAAAGGTGAAAAACTTCCTACGCTAAATGTGAAAACAACATTCATATTAAGTTCCATATAAAAATGGAGTGTGTGCGTGCGTACGTGCGTGCGTCCGTGCGCAGAGATTGACAAGTGTGACCACCTGCAAACTGTCTATTAAACGGTTTCCTATCCGGCTGACTGCTCTCTGGTGTCGACGATTGGTGTTAGATTAGTTGAATGTCATCAACTAGACATATCTCGTTTCGCGTCGGACATTAGTCAACTAGACAGCGGCAGTTCGCTAGATGAGTAATGGGGTCAGGACACTGTTGGACTTCCTGCTTGGTTACAGACGAAAAAAAGTGCAGTATATATTTTTGAGAAATGATTTTTTACAATGTTCACTTGCTCTGACATAAGTGCATTTGAGTAGTCAGATTTCTAGATGTGATTGTAGAAGCAGTTGACAGTAAAATTGTGTCTTTTTTAGCTGATTTTACTAAGCGGAAGGGTATCTGGCAGCAATTAATAACTTCTTCTTCCGAGATGTCCAATATCCTCCAATCCTTCCACGTAGTCCTTCTTACAATTGTAAGAGACATTTTATTTCAGGCACAATGTCTTAATGTTAGCAGTGCAGCTTTCCCGTGTGAAGTCTGCATGTCTGGCTGTCCAGCTGACGTTTCCAAATCAATCAGGTGCTGAAGATGAACTTGATGGCAGACAACATCCAGCCACATCTAAAAGTACAGCACACAGAAGAATACACAATACGCATTTAACATATAAAACTATCAAACAAAGGTAAGGTAAATGATTTGGTGGCTATTGGTCTTACGGAACAATGAAAAATATACAAACAAAGTTATTTCGTTTGTCTATCTTTCCCCTTCCTTCTCTGGACTCACACTTTCACACACTCTTTCTACCTGCTCCCCCACTCCCACCCACCCTCTCTTCCTCCCTCCCTTCCCTCGTCTCCACTAATTTTCTCCGGCTCTCTTACGTTTCTTCCCTTCCTCCCCCTCTCGATGTGCTTGACTGAAACATTCGGCCATATCCACTAATCAAAATAAGCATCTTACAATGTACCTGCCACAATACAATATGTAAGCGGTTGCCTCCGTCGCTTGCTCGGTGACGGTCTGGTGGATGCAATCTTGGGTGGCTTATTTGGCACATCAAAGAGGGTGGGGACAGCACACCAGATTAATGACTTCTTTTGAATTGTGAATCTTCAAAATGATCTTGGCAGATGAAGCAATTATTGTACAGGTATTCCGATTCCCATTTTCGGCATGGATTATTTTAGATTCCAAATCGTAACGGATTTTGTCCGTCTGAAATAAAGTTTCCTGTTGAAATGTAAGAACGAGTAAACAGAAACATCTCCAAGACGTTAGCTTATCACAAGAGTTATTATAAAATATATATATATATATGAACAAAACGTATTTACATGGATGCAATTTGAAAATCATCTAACTCATAGTCGTAACGGATTCTCGTTAATTTCATATAACGGCACTGTTTGTTGACATTCTTGTAACTCCATCGAAGTACAAAATTATCTAGATTATAGTTTTATCACAAACGCCCTACATATTATACGTAAACCACAAAAACAACTTGCTAGTCTCTCTCTTCCTCCACCAATAGTTACATATACAACTGTAGGTGAACATTCAATTCTTCTGTAGTCTAGTGTACGCGTAGGCTGGGCGCGTTGAGCAAGTGAATTCTTCGATTTATTTCATCAGTTACAAAATATAAAGAATGTCAATAGTGATCTATAACACAATCATGTTCAATTGTTTGTACCTTTTAAGCATCTTTCGGAAACCGAAAAAACACTTATCGGGACATTTACTTTTAGAATTGAAACAAGTCGGTTCGCTGCACCAAGTGGTTCTGTCGTGTCTCGGTGCCATCGTGTAGTTCTCCTAGATCGCCGCCGGAGGGCGCTGTTGCATGTCGGCTTCACTAAAAACAGCAGATGGTACCTCTTTCCGTCTATTCTTTTTGTTTAAATACATAATGCGTGGAAGATTAGTAGTAATGGTGATATTTGCGACTATTTATGCCAGCGTTCCGCAATCCCTGCCCGTTGCCCAAATTTGGTTACCGGACGGTTTCTAGTTGTCAAAGGTGTTAAAAACATAAAATGGTTATGCTGTATTATACACGTGTTCGTTGGCTGAAATATTGGGCGATTCCGGTGAGATATATTGTATTTTTATGAGTGTTCTCCAAGGAGTTGGCGAGCCTTTCGCTTAGCTGGAAGACACTTTCTAGAGTTTATAGAACAGCTTTGCGTTCTGATACTCATTTTCGGATATTTGACGTTGAATATGCAGATTTAGGGACGACAAAAGTTTATTAGCAACGTGTACCATCCTCGCAAGCCAAGGTGGTCACTACGAACGGTCGTACATTATCCCTGGCAGATATCCTACGCAATTTATGAAAGTTAGTTGAATCAATCTAGTAATCGATGATGACGATGCGCATATCAAAGATGGCAAACCGGTGTTTGCCTTTAGTGGTCAATTTGCAGACTTCGCTGCTTCTTTGCATGTTCGTTCACTGATGGCGCAATTTTGAACATCTATCGTTTGATGGTGACATTGTTTGACCGTCGCTCCACATAAACTCCATCAACTGACACACCCATGTCATATCTCATTGTGACGGGGAGAAATTTTTCTTTCACGCTGTGTATGACCCGTCCATTGTAATGAAGCAGATACAGAATCATTGTAACGTTCGCACTATTGCAAAAAACTTCGAATATTCATAATTTCACGGTAACCTTGTTTGACCTCGGCCCCACACTTACTATATTTTTAACCAGACCAGGTTGAATTAAGGCGAATGAGTGGCTTATAATTACATGTCGTAATTCTAGCATACTTACCAGGTTATTTCAAATATAGCCTTCACATTTCCAAAATTACAAACCGTCCTCGTGAGTATGAGAACATTGGGCGTACGTGGTTCGAAAACATAAACAAGGATAAACGCACAGGTTTTATTAGCCAATACAGAAACAAATCATTTTACAATGTAATTCTAACATTAGCACATACAGTGTAAAATTGAGCATGGATCAAGACACTGTATCAGCTATTACAGCAACACGTGTTGCGTTGGCCCAGTGGTCGTTTTTATAAAATTATCTGTAATAAATTATACTAGCTATGGTAATATTAGACTGACATGAAACCTGAGCTCGTTTCTATAGCTATCTGTAATAATAATAATAATAATGTCTGCAACCACCAAGAAGCCTCGCTATACACATTCGGCGGACAACGTCTTACTCGCAAAAAGTTACTTCGTCGTTTGGACAAAATAATTGCATTTCACAATAACCACTTGCTGTATTTTCCTTGAGGCTGCTGCTACGACTCTGTCCACATTGATCGAGAGACTGCCAGTTGTTATACAGATTTGTTTGGAACATTATTTGATCAACAATGTCATCATCAAACATTAAGCGACATAATTTCTACGGAGTACTTGCAAAGGTGATTCCGTCCGCAAAATATTCTTTCAGTTTGAGCTTCATTTCTTAAATATTTCATTCACCTGGTATTGTTCACTTTCACTAACCCACCTTATTTCAGCTTCAGCTAGGTCTTGGAGGAGAATATCATCTTCGGATGAGCCATTGTTTTGTCCGACACCAGTATCACTTTCATTTACAATATATTCAACTGCACTCTCAGCATCTGTGATGGCGCAATGAAGGTGTAAGACATCACACATGACAGGATGATGACGGTATCAGAGCGCGTGTCAATTACTTACGCAATACATGTCTCGTGATCACCGTAGAGGATTTGCTCCAATGCAGCAGTGATAGACTCGAGACTCGACGCCACCGCATCTACGGCATCGATCATATCTTCAGCGCCATCGGTTCTCGCAGGTCCCTTTGACGGTCTTTCCCGTGACGTGTTGCTTGAATACACCCCACCGGTCGGTGGTGCTGAGAAGAACACGAAGAGACGATTCATCCTTCCAAAGAAGGTCGTTGCATTTACTGACGCTTGCGCAGAATGGACGAGTGAATCGAGTGAATTGTTGCAGGGGACGAAGGTGAGTCATGATACTGTTAGAGCTTCAATTGTTGTTCAATGTGTAGGTATGCCCTTAAACGTTATATTTATGAAGCTACAACAAAATAATATATTGCAGAGTGTAAATATGTTCAACGAGTTGGCATTCTTCATTGAAAACGCACCTGTAAGCAAACTAACTTAAAATATATCCACACTAGAGTAATGTTTCTATTAATTTAATGTATAAGCTATATTTGACAGTTGTCAGATTTTATATTTTAAGATTGACAAGAAGATATGATCCCCTTTATATTTGTCCTTAAATATTTTCAGCATACGTAGTATGTAAGAGGATCCCAATGAGCAAATGTGGCTGGATGAAATGAGGGACTGAAGATACTGACTCATTTCCGATTAGTGAGCGCCCACTAGCGACTGTTGACATTGTTCTGGTTGGATATCAAGTACGGGCGGGTTGGACGACTTCCTAGGCGGGTTGGGTATCTTGTACGGACGGGTTGGACGACATTTTGGGCGGGTTGGGTATCATGTACGGCTTTTTGGGCGGTTTGGTGTTTGCATCGACACCTCCTAGTGAGTGCATGAAGGAAATAGTGGACGGCTAGACCGCCTCTTTTCGGATATGTCATCGTGTTTGTGTACTAGTGTATGTAAGGGTCATCTATCTTTGTGTGTAAGTGCGTGAACGTGTCCCCTAGTGAGTGGTGGCCTCTTAGCGCGTGCCTGCGTGTGCGTGTGTATGAAAAAACGAATATGTATAAAAAAACGAACAATACAACACTATATGTTAAAGTTTTTTCTTATTTTAGTTTTCTTCTTTGGATGCATACCCCTCGTCATCATCGCAGATTAAAGTTTATTCATGTTTTAATCTCTTTTTGGATGCATACCCATCGTCCTCCTCGCCGATTAGTATCCACAATTGTACTGGTGTAAGAGGTAGATGTGGTCCACGGAAACACCTTAAAAGTTCGTTCAGCACGAGGCACCAACTGTAACTGTGAATTTCCCGCCAGTCGATACTGAAATAGAATAAATATAAATATATTTTAAAACTCACCAACCACACACACACGTGTGTTGACATAGTGTTTTTTATTGGCGGCGTCTTATCTTTACTCACTCCGGCAAAACAACATCTTGTTTTCATTGCAAAAACGCGGGCTATTTTTTAAACGCAAAACAGCCAGTCAGCCTGTTACACAGTTTCAACTATGCGTGCTTCAAATGATGGTGATGATTTGTCTCTCACACCAAAGTACTTTGTCACAACCATTCTTTCTAGAAAAAATGCCGTAACTACACAACGCGATAGTGTACTCAGACATGTTTAAAATCATCAGTTTCGTCAACAACCGCTGAACAATATCCGATTAGAAACAAGTTGAGCGCAGATTTAGACTAACACTTGCTTTGTTGCATAGCTTCCTAAATTTGTGTGCAGTGGTAACAATCCACTATGGTTATCTTGTTTAAAGCAGCGAGTTCTTATTTGTGAAATTTCCATTCGTAGACAGGTACAAGAACTGGAGGAAGAACGACAAGTCCAATGTTCTGAGAAGAAAGATATTCATTGGTGGATGTCATCATATTACACCCATGTAGTCCGTGAATAAAAGAACTGCAGGAAGAACTTAGAGAAACCATGTTGGTATGGGAGAATTCAGAAGAAGAAAGGTATGCTTCACTACCTTACAAAGCGGCCCCTTACTATGCCATTCAACGGCGAACAACGGTCAAGCAGGAGTAGGCTTTCTCATAAACAAGAAATGGAAAGACAATATAATGAGGGTTAACAATATCAGCAGAACTTGTTTTATGCATAAGAAAGCGCTACAAACCGAAGATAGTACAAGAATATGCACCATCAAGATAATACTCAAAAGAAGACACAAACAACTTCCACAACGACGTGGATGAGACCTTACAAAAGCCAATCCACTACACGATGGTGACGGGAGACTTTAATGCGCAAGTAGGGAAACAAACATTTCGGAAACCGCAACAGGCAAATTTGGCCTACGTGTGAGAAACAAAAGAGGCGACACATTGGTAGCAGAATGGGCAACATCAAGAAAAAAAGAAATCATGAACACCATGTTTCAGAAAAAAAGTAGGAAGGAGATCGAGCTGGAAAAGCCCAAATGGAGAAATGAAGAACCAACATTTACTATATCCTGACAAACAGGCCAGATATGGGCACTGACCAAACTGTCATGTGCCGAGAATAAAATATTTCGCCCTGCATCGCTTTCGTCGACTACGAGAAGACTTTCGATTTTGTACAAACGCAATCAATACTGACCTCCCGACGTGTACATCGAACTCCTGAAAGACATCTACACCATCAGCTCAGTGACACCTACACAAAAAAGCAACAAGATAAACACCAAGAGAGGAGTACGACAGGGTGACACCATGTCGCCCAAGCTGTTTACGGCAACACTCCAAAGCATATGCCGGAGAAAGATCTTGGAAACCAGAAGCTTGAGGATAGACGGAGAAAATCTCAGTCATCTTCGCTTCGCCGACGAAATACTCATATGCGCTACTACATCGCAAGAACTACAAAAAATGTTGCAAGAGCTAGCTGATAAAAGTGAGAAAAAAAGGTCTGAAGATGAACACTTCGAAGACAAAAATGATGTTAGAAAATGATACACCAATATATATATATCACCACGACGCAGATTGTGAACGTTGAAAGCTACGTCTACCTGGGGCAGCGATACAGTACCAGGGACGATGACATACGGCGCAGAAACATGGGCACTCTCCATCCAGACAAAGAACACGCTAGCAGCCGCACAAATAAGGATGGAAAGAAGTATGTTAAACATCACATATCGAGAGAGAAAACTAAGCATCTGGGTAAGAGAGAAGACAAAGGCCATAGACGTGCTAGAACAAATCAGAAGACAGAAGTGGACCTGCGCAGGGCACATCAGCAGACTACGAGATACCGGATGGACAACTCGTATCAAGAACAAGACGTTTATTTTGACCCAAACATATAACAAATATTCACACAATAGACATATCAGATATATATTTACACAAATAAAATAGATATGTATACATAATAATGTGAGTATACACCATTTTTGAAACCGGTATAGTAATTAATTAAGAGATAATCACCTTTTAATCTTATGACAAATACGGGGTCAGTGGCTGCGGTTACGACATATCGTCGTTATCATGGGAGCCACTTATCACAACCTAGATACCTTACGAATGGAAACGATGTAGACCAAGACTAGCGAAACGGCTGAGAGACGAACTAGACGAGTACTGGAAGGGCACCGTCTGGCAGAGGATAGCGCAAGACAGGCAGATTTGGAAACGACATGCTGAGGCCTTCGCCCAACCACGGGACACTGCGGCTGCACAGTGATGATGATGATGATGATGATGATAATGGTGATGATTATTATTCGTATGTGGGGAGAAACATTTGCTTGCATTGAATGTGCTTATCAATTTAGAAAGGCCATGTTTTACGGTGCAGCTAGGAAGATTAAGACCCCGCGCATTGTCTTACAGGCTAAATATCTGAGTAAGTATATAACAGAAAAACCCGAGTTACAACATTCTTGGAACCTCCAAAGACGAAGGATAATGTACGCAATTGTTGCTGTCAAATTCCGTGATGCCGGCCTACGCAAACGTTTGCTTCGTACATGTGAATGTCGGTTGGTTGAGAATGTTCCTAATCGTGAAGGCTTTTGGGGTAATCTGACAACCACTGTAAACCGGGTAAGAATACACTCGGTCTTATTTTGATGGACATACGATTTTTTTTATTATAAACACACGCACTCCACCGTCGACATCAGCACTCTTTTATCGCTTCGAGAATTGGCCTCGCTTGAAAAAAACGCCAACCGTCAGAAGCCACAAAGGTTTTGTCAATGCTACGGTTTTCCAACGGTTTCCTTTTGTTGTCTCGTAGCCGCGTTATCAGTCGTTATTATTCGAGATGATACTATATATAAGGTGCAGGGAAACATTGTGTGTGTAGCACACTCTTCTGTTGATCGCACACTAGCACTTCTCCTGTTCACGATTGCCGCCGCTCCTCAGGAACCAGGAGACTTGATGACTCTGTCACGTCACGAAGGAAGTTGTGGCAATTTTGTTTTCAATCATCCCCTAACCACGGTTACTTGCGCCTCAACGAACAAGTATGTCTGTTATCCTTCATGTCGAAAATGTAAAAAGTATCTGTCGACGCAAAAGGGGGATACGTTTATCACTCCCTTCAGAGGGGCGTATTGTTTACATATTCTCTTTGCGTCTCTTCACACTCTCTTAGTGTGTGATTGGCAGGGGACGGTGGCTGTGTATCTTCGATGAAGTGGCTCTCCGAGTCCTAGGGTGTACAGCTAATTCGTACATGATGTTGAAATCCAACGACGAGCGGTCTACGGCACTGTCTGTCCTTCGTGGGGTTAGAGCCATGGTGACCATCAGGAAATCAGTCAAAGATTCCTACGACAACTATGCTGTACGTGTCAGCATTCGAACTCATGGGGATCTGATTCTGTTTTGTAGACCTCGTCCGATGACTCAACATCAAAGATACTGACGTGGCTACAAGAATGCAGTACACCAGCCCCACCCTGTTCTCTATTATTATATCATCAGCCGAAGATGAGATACAACCACCGTCTGTTGGAAGACATATCACGTTCTCTATGTCTAGTCATGACCCAGAGGCAGGTGTCGATTTATCGGAATGTACTTGGTCGAGTGACAACGACGACCTACATGCAACTGTGGACAAGGTCTACAAAATACAAGATCGTGCGGAGCAGATGATGAACCAACAAACTTATGAAACAGCCGTGAAATATGTGTTGCGTTCGCAAGGTGTGCAATGAAATGTGTATATTCGATACGTCAGAAGGTGATGCCTTAAAGTATTAGATGCAATCATCGGGTCTTATTTCCTGTGGGCTGTAAGACTATGACATTACATCCATTGCATGACGATGACGTCGAGACATGCTCGAGAAAGCGAAAGATTTGTTACGCAGTCGAGGGGTGGGTGTTTGTGCTGCTGGTGGTACTGTAGGTAGTGATTAAAAAGTGTACTCGAGATCATGTTTATTTCTTTGTTTTACAGATAAGCTGTCGTCTACATATGATACGAGAGGCGTATGATGAGAACCCATGAAAGAACGTCTGCAACGGTGAAAGCATTGACGGACAGAAACAAAGTCCGTCGAAGGGTCAGACGCTTCAAGTCATACGATCTCCGATGCAGACTCCTTCGAAAGCTCATCTCGTCACGACGACCATCGTCATCATCACCGCCATCACCAACACATGATGATGATGGAGACACCCGTCCGCCGCCATCGCCGCCACCGCGTATGTTGACGTGTGCTGACAAGACTACACCCCAAACTATTCATCACCCACGCGAGATGACATCATGCCGAACACACTACCGTCACTCGGATTCGGTTTTGGTGAATATCTCGTGTAGGGTAGTCTTCTAAACATGTCGCCTTAGGGCTAGGGTCGTGGTGGAACAAAACCACCAACCCCCTCCCCCCGAATCTGCCAACGCAGTCGAGGACGCCATGCGAAAGATGGCTACCTTGACGTATTTAACTACGTCCTTGACAGTTGCAGAGGCCGTGGAACACTCGTCCAACGAAGTAGCATGTAACATTTCTCGTAAAAGAGTGGTTAGAATACTTAACGGACAGAGTGTGCAACGGACAGTACCTCTGAATCAGTGATACGAACTTGACTTCTTTATTAACTGTGTTTTTACGTAACCTATTTTTTTCTAGCATAGACTATGTTGTGCTTAGCAGTTAAGATATGACGACACTGTGCTTAGTAGATAATATACACTTTTTATTTAGAAATGACGAACGATCGCTTCGATTATACGATTTTCTTTTAGTATGGTAGTTATCTAGCTATAATACAGAGTGTTTGTTAGTGGTTAATATCGCACTAACACTGTGTATGGTTATTTTTTAGTGGTTATCAGGAATACTACTGTATAAGAGTTAACTGTATCTTCCTTAGTAGTGGTTAAGATAAATGTATGTTGTTATAGTAGTTTATTAATAAAGACGAACACTTGATATGTAGTCGTCTTCAAAAAAAAAGATAACTTGTGTGTATCTTACTATAGAATAAAAAATAGTTGAAATTGTACTTAACCTTTTGCGTGGACAGTGACTTTGAATTCCCCACACATTTACCTCCGATAGTTCATCATTCACGCGCACTCGTGCACGCACACACCTACTCTTCCTCCATGACTTCCTCACCATCGCCCCGCCCAAATGTCAAATAAGCTATCTACTGTTCTAGTCTATTCGTTCATTGGTCATCATCACCCCACCCACATGTCCGTTATTCCACAGTGCGTGTGTGTGCGTGCGTGTGCGCGCGTGTGGGCGTGTGTGCACGTGTTGAAGGTAACGACTATAGGAATTGATAACGCAAAGTTAACTGAAGATTTTTAATCGTGGTATCACTCTGCAGTCTTCTATTAACGCAACATCTGAGACGTCACCAACCTATTTTCAGCCCTGCTTTTGATAATTTACCAGGCTGTCCTCAGCTCATCAACAGTAGGGAGGTCGGTGAAAATGCAATAATTCATCAGATTGGCAAATGTGATACAACATTGGAAAGGTCTATTGGCGAAGTTATAGACACTTATGTAAAGACCATTGAATAAATGGTGTGACAGTTTTTTTTATCTGAAAGAAATGTGAAAAAATTATCTTGTACAATACAAAAAACTTAGCTAAAACTTGGTATTTTATGCATTTCCTTTAAATATCATTTACAAAAGGAATTATACATAAAATTAAGTTAATTAACTAAGCTACTAACCTTTTGGAAAAGCTTACAAAAGTATCTCCAGGTCCCCCACTTTCAAATCGTCATCCATAATATATATACGTGTACACAATATATCTGGCTCGTTGTCATACACCACATTGAACCAGCTTGGGAAGCCTGCTACCCACAGGTTGGAGGATTTGCTTTAATGGTTTCCATTATGTGGATATCAACAAAATCTGACATGTTTTAGAAGCAACATCATGTGGACGTTAGTGAGTACGTGCAAGCATGTCATGTATGCAAAGTTAGTCAAGTGTGTGTGAGAGTATAAACATACCCGGCGTACACATTGTTGCAATCTTGTATTCTGAAGTTGTGTTTTAGCCATGCATTTGTTATTCGTGTTTACATATGCACAGACATGCTATCATATTTTAAATTGTGGACGTTATATGAATATTTTAAGTTTGTTTTCATGTTATAGTCATGCAAAATAAATAACAAATGACAACAAATAAATGACAACCCACTCCATAAATTAGACATCTAACATACTTCTAATTACACTGCATTGATCTTGCTGTAACTAACTGCATGTATAAACATTGGCTTGGTGGTGTTTTTTTGGGGTTGTTTTTTACTGTATCTTCCTAGAAGTATTTAATTTGTAGATGAATATATAACATGATTTAACATTTCCTGGTGTTGGTACAGTGCAACATTTTGCTTCAGCGGTGACTGATATGCATGCTTTTTCAACATTTTATTTTCGAATGCTGCAAGGACAATCTTCTTAAGCAATGAAATGCGGTGCTTTCTAAAAAAAACAAGGTGCATCAAACAGGTTGTTGAAATCTGTTCTAAACGTCTTAGAGACGCCAGTTTCTCGCTGGATGTAAAACACTTGGACCACTCAGCAAGCTGATCACCTGCCCCCTCTGATGCATGATCGAAGACAAGATTGTTCACATCTTGGACATGAATATTCACTACCAGCAACTCGTGTCATTCTGCCAGGAGTCATGCAGAAACATCAATGATTAATGAGTGGGACGAGTACGCCTATCTTTGAAGACGCTACTCGCATTAAGAAGGACAATGTGTTTGAAATGCTGACAACGCTTTCTGATGTAGATGCAAATGCGGAAGTGATTCTTCATATCCTACTTCCAGCCATTGCTGTTCTCTGCAAACGGATCTTTGCAGATACAACATTACTTCAGATAATTCAAAGTTGCATATCAATATATATATTATATATATTATGTATATATATATATGTATATATATATATATTACAATATTATATATATAATGTTGTAGATGCATGCTTAACCCTAAATTTGCGAGTTTTCGAAACCGAATTATGCAAGACGCACAGCCGGGGAGGGGGCGCCAACAGCCGTTGACATGTCGGTTTTCGCCAACTACGGCGGTCTGCGCGCGGCAGCAACGTTACGACGTAACTAATTCTATAAATTATATCCTGCCTGGTAAATGTAATTCGGGCACCTTTAAAACTGTTTTATCATCACTGAAATGGTAATATAACATTTAGGAAAAAATATGCGTTTGTTTGCTGATGATCAATTGAATATTATCTTCGTTTGTAAAATACAGAACTTTGTTAATATTGAAGTTCATAGAGGTTGAACAAAACATTATCAAATTATTATAGTTTATTATGATTTTTGTGACAACATTTCCTGGCTTTGCAATGATCGTGTTCCTGGTTAAGTGGCATCTTCAATGACAAACTGATGCCAAAATCTTACAGAAGTGTTATATGTTATATATATATATACAATTGTCTCATTCCTATCATCGTAATAATTATTTGTTATTAATAAAATGATATCAGCATCACTAAAATAGTGGTATACATCATGTAACGTGTCTACTTTTAATATTCGTGATGAATACTAATGGTCCGGAAAAAATTACTTTACAAATATCATTTTGCAATTTCAAAATTTGCAGATTAAATTACGTTGTGTCTTTGATCACAAGTCACTCAGATGTACATGCAACGAAACAGCAGGAACATTGTGTTGTTGTCATAAACATAAGACAGACGTTTTTTTCCAAAGCTTCAATTCCCCTTGACAACCACTCAGACACGTTAAAATTTTGGCGGACAAGTAGATATCAAAACTTATTTGTCCTCCGGACAAGTAAATATTCTGGCTTATTTCTCCGACAACCACCCGTGTTACCACCCCCCGTAGGACCGGCTAAAACACAAGTAAAAGGATGCTTCAACGTCGTATCCATATCGGCGACTGGCGTGCACGTGGTTCATAACCCCGTTTATATTCTGCATTTATCACGGGAGGGAGGGAGGGAGGGAGGGAGGGAAGGAGGGAGGGAAGGTGGGAAGGGGGGAAGGAGGGAAGGAGGAACGGTTATTGACCTACAGGGATAGTAGGTCACAGAAATGCAAAAACATCGTGCAGACCCTAATGCACGGTTCACCTTCATAAGGGCGTTTGACTGCCGGATCAATGGCTGCTTCGTTACATAACAACATAGGACCCAGCCTAGAAAATGTAAAGGAACAGTCGCACTTCGTGGCTTTTTTGTTTTTATTGCAAAATCATGTTATACAGTATAAATGATATCTATTATGTCGTACTGACTACCCAAAGATGTTTTAATGAACGATTTTGTTTTATGAAATGTTAATGATAAGTGCACATATCACTTTGTAAACATCGACTGCGAGTCGCTTTCGAAAGCCGTTGTAGGCGTGACTAAAATCCGACTACTAACGAGACGGAAATGCGTGCTCACGTGGTACGTGATCGCAAGTTGCATAGTTGTTGACATTCGATCGTAATGGCGGGTAAGAAAATGTAGCGTCGTGCACTACTATGATCAGCGGCGAAGAAAAAACAAAAAGAAGGTGACAAATTCCGGTATACTACACGGGTAATTTTGGAAGAGCAGAAGGTACGATGGGATCGCCTGACGGCTGACGTAAATCCGAAATCTGACCATAAACTGGCGGAAGTTCTGCTTGACACGTAAGTTTTTCAACTTGAATTCGCATCACCAGTGACCAGGCATTACATCGTCGTCGTGTTTTATTGTCAGTGAGTTCCAAGTGAACATGGCGTCGTACAAAGTATATATTTAATTTGAAGTATATTTCATGCCGTTAGATTGGTTGCATTTATATAAAAAAATATCCCGTACGGGCATCATGTCGTTCACACTCACTGACACAGGCTCGGCCTCAGGACGTTATCGTCACTGACACTATCCATACTCCTTGGCTTGATGCTAGCCCGGGCTAGGGCTTAATCGTAAGCTAGGTAGAATGGCAACCCGGTAAAATATAGGAAGGGAATGGAATATGAAGTAGATTATGTAACTCAAACATCGCCCATCTAGTCGACAAAATTATTGTCTTATACGGGTATAATTATCGTCGTATCCTAACTTCGTGCATCGCATAATACCTGTAATATAGCCGCTCCCTGCATGTTATATACATACGTAGCCTATGTATTACGGACGGATCCCGTTGACTTCGGATTTCTCCGGTGCTGGTCGGATTAGATAATAAACGACGGCCATGTTTCGTTCAGTCTGATAAATGATGTGTTTAATTTAAAAGCAGCAATCATACAATGGCGACGAGAATTAAGCGAACCTGCTAAGCCTACAAGTAAGCAACCGCCTACCGTACCGAATCACCATGGCTGTTCCGATCAATGTGACCCAACTACCGACCTTCGATGCACAAAACGAGCCTTCAACAACGGCTGAACGTTGGAAAAAGTGGATACGAAACTTTGACAGGATGGCCAGTGCGTCAGGATGCACTGATGACAAGCAAAAACGTGATTTGCTGTTACACACCGCGGGCGAAGGCCTACAGGACATTTATGATACATTCCCCGAAACAGGTACGTCGTCGTCGTTTCAAAAGACAAAAGAACTACTGACGGACTAGTTCACGCCTAAATCAAAAGTCCCGTACAACAGGCACATGTTTCATCGCGTTGAACAGCATGAAGGCGAAACCGTCGGGCAGTTCGTAACACGGTTACGACAGATGGCATCATCATGCGATTACGGGAACAATGTCGATGAGTACATCAGATATCAAGTAATCGATCGGTGTCGCTCTGATTCGTTGCGTATCAAACTCCTGGCCGCAGGAAAGGATCTCACGCTAAACAGGGCGACCGAGATAGCGCAAACGAGAGAATCGTCAGAACGCCAGGCTAAAGACATGGCTCGTGACACAGCAAACAACACAGTGTATGCTGCATTCAACAGGTCAGCACGCATACCATTCGAAACGCACACTCGTAAACCGGTCAACAGACATTCTAACACACAGCAACGTCACGATCGGTGTACTCGCTGTGGCTTACAGGGCCATACAAGTGACGAATACAAGTGCACACGTGATAAAGAGTGTCACAAATGTGGAGTGCGTGGACATTTCGCTGTCATGTGCCGAAGCAAACCAAGGCAGCAGTCACAGCGCAGCTCACAGACGTGGCAAAAGAAACGTGCACAGCAAGTCAATCCAATACGATACATGGCAGAATCAGCTGCCCATCGTGACAACCCAGCAGACTACCTGTCTAGACATCCAGCAACAAACGTCAGCCAAGCGCAGCGTATGGCTGAGGACTTCATCAATCACATTGCTGACAGCTCTACGCCAAATGCCATCACCCTTGACGAAATTAAGGTGCACACAAGACGCGACGTGACCTTAAACAAGATCATCGAGGTCATCCGCACAGGTCGTTGGCATGACACAGCTAACAACGAGTCAGCTGACATTGCTGCATTCCGGAATGTGAGGGATGAACTGACAGTGGGAGAAAATGGAGACGTTCTGCTACGAGATTCTCGCAGTCGTGTCATACAGTTGGCACATGAGGGTCATCAGGGCATCTGCAAGACCAAAGCTCTGATCAGAAGCAAAGTGTGGTTTCCATAGACAAGGAAACGGAAGCAGTCGTCATGGGTTGCATTCCGTGTGTTGCAAACTCCAACCGCCGCCAGATGAAGCCACTAAACATGACTACTCTACCGCGAGGCCCGTGGATCAATTTTAGCATTGATTTCTGCGGCCCAATGCCGACAGGCGAATATTTACTCTGCGTCACAGATGAATATTCAAGATATCCAGTCGTTCACGTGACCAGAAGCAGCAGTGCAGAGACAGTTATCCCGATCATGGAGTCCATTTTTGCCATGTTCCGATATCCAGAAACGATAAAGTCGGACAATGGCCCACCATTCCAGAGAAATGCGTGGTCACAGTTTTTGCAGTCGTGTGGCGTCCGTCACCGCAAAATCACACCGCTATGGCCGATGGCGAATGCACAAGTGGAGAACTTCAACAAGTCGATGATGAAGGCAGTACGTTCAACCATCATTCAACATTGCAACTGGCGTCGCGAACTGCAGCAGTTTCTTCGAAACTATCGATCTACTCCGCATAGTTCTACGCTGTTCACACCTCACCGACTACTGTTTGGTCGAGAACCGAGATCTAAGCTACCTGAGCTGCCAACGCTTCAGAGCGTGCACCCAGAAGATGAAGTCGTTCGCAGACAAGACGCTCGTGCAAAAGCGAGAATGAAAGAGTACTCAGACGAGCGTGCACACGCTTCACAGGTGAACCTACAAATGGGAGAGGTTGTGCTTGTACAGCAGCCTAAAGTGAACAAACTCTCTACTCCGTTCGCACCGACACCGCTCATCGTCAGTGCAATGAAAGGACCAATGGTCACCGCCGTGCGTGGTGATGGGTCCACGGTGACGCGAAATGTGTCAAAGTTCCGTCGCGTGCGAGGCTTGTCGCCCGATGAAATCGCACGACATCATCCCGAGGACACAGCTGCGGACGACGACCCGCCAACAGATGACGAGTCGTCTGAGACCCGTCACGATGACGAAGAGGTGATTAAGCCACCTGCTCTGCAAGCTGTCCGTCCACAACGAGCTCGAAAAAAGCGACAGCGCTTAATCGAGCAAATCTAGAAATTGGGTGTAGGCGGATCGCTGCCCGTTCTAGATATTGTTAGTTACACGATATAAGGGTGTAGGCGGATCGCTGCCCTTCATATCCGTTATCTAGTTAAGTGTTCAGTTAAATAACACGGCATGTTTGTGCGTTCATCTGTTTTCACAAGGAACACTTTTCACAACGAACACTTATTAGGAATCCATGTCACAAACTTTATTGCAGTTCAATGTTCCTGTAATTAACAAATGTGACCAAGTAATCAAGGTAGAGAGGGATGTAATATAGCCGATCCCTGCATGTTATATACATACGTAGCATATGTATTACGGACGGATCCCGTTGACTTCGGATTTCTCCGGTGCTGGTCGGATTAGATAATAAAAGACGGCCATGTTTCGTTTAGTCTGATAAATGGTGTGTTTCATTTAAAAGCAGCAATCATACAATACCGTGCCCCGCCAACGTCATATTTGGAATGTTATGTCAATTCCATCTGAGACTGAATCGGTGCCTGTGGGTTAAAGACAAAGTTTTTTTATTAAAATGGCAGCTAATCCGTTATAACAGTGTAATTTTTGAATATTCACCTACAAAATTGGCAATGGCATCAACATTTTTATGTTTCCTGACTGTTTTTAGCAGTCGTTCACATTGGTGAAATAGCATAGTATTTTAAATGACATGTTTTTTTATGTCAACAACATAATCATTTTCATAATTTTTTACAGAACAACCTCTTATTACCTCTGTTTTTGCAGCCGATTCACCATCATCCCACGCTGTGGCAGGGCCTTCATCCCTACTTTCACCAGTGGCTGGCCCATTACAGAAACCAGACATCATGCATATCTCCGTTGGGTTATTTTTCACAGTTGCATATTTATAAATGTTAGTATTGCTTCACTGGAATGTTACGGTATGATAGTCTACTCTAATTTCTACAAGTAACACAAGTCATTATATTATGCATGCCTTGTTTCGTCAAGGCTGAAAGGAAGAAGTTGGTAAACAAGAGACCACCGAGTGTAGACACCACGAAATCGGAAGAAAAAAGATTGAATTCCAACTCGAACTGCGAAATCGATTCGAGACTCTACAGGAACTAGATGACATCGACACCATGAGCGAAAACATCACTGAGATGATCCAACTAAGTGCAACAAGTGTAGCCAAAGCAATCAACACGGAACGGAAATATCGTCACCGACACGAGCACTAATGAAGAAACGACGAGAAATGGTGGATAACGGCGACCGTAAAAAACAAATAGAGTACGCAGAAATATGCAAGACCATCAAAAAGAAAGCAAAGGAGGACATCAGGAAGTACAAACAAGAGATCATACGAGAAACGATTATGTCATCAAAGAGCCTGAAGAAAGCAAGAAGAATGCAGGCACTAGGCCGAGTCAGACTGATTACACTTCTAGACAAGCAGGGTAGAGAAGTACAAGACCAAGATATGATCATGGAACGAATAGAGGAATTCTACACCGAGCTATATCACAGTGAACAGAGTACCATAATTCACACCGATGCGAAAGAGGTACCAGAGATAAAACCATGGGAAGTGGAAGCTGCGCTAAGAGATATGAAGAATGGGAATACATCAGGCAACGACCATGTAAACATTGAAACATTAAAAGCAGGAGAAGATATAATCTCGAAGACACTGGTTAAGCTGTATACTAAATGCTTATCAGAAAGACGAATACCCACCGCTTGGAAGAACGCAAAGAAGGTGATAATGTTCAAGAAGGGAAATAAGAAAGACTTGAAGAACTACATACCGATATGTATGTTATCAAACATCTACAAATTACTCACAAAGATACTAACGAACAGACTAGAGAAGACACTGGACGAAAACCAACCACGAGAGCAAGCAGGATTCAGAAGCAGGTACTCAACGACAGACCACATACACGTCGTAAAAAAAGAGAAGTGCCGAGAATATAATATCCCGCTCTGCATCGCTTTCGTCGGCTACGAGAAGGCTTTCGACTCGGTGCAAACTCAAGCAATACTGACCTCCCTTCAAGAACAGGGGATAGAAGATGTGTACATCGATCTCCTGAAAGACATCTACACCAACAGCTCGGTGACAGTCCACCTACACAAAAAGAGCAACAAGATCAACATCAGGACAGGAGTACGACAGGGTGACACCGTATCGCCCAAGCTGTTCACGGCAACACTCGAAAGCATATTCCGAAGACTGACCTGGGAAACCAGATGCTTGATGATAGATGGAGAATATATCGGCCGTCTTCGCTTCGCCGACGACATACTCATATGCGCTACTACACCGGAAGAACTACAAAACATGCTGCAGGAGCTGGCTGACGAAAGTGAAAAACAAGGTCTCAAGATGAACATCTCGAAGACAAAAGTGATGCTAGAAAATGACACACCAATATATATCAACACGACGCAGATAGAGAACGTTGAAAACTACGTCTATCTCGGACAACGATACAGTATCAGAGACAAAAACCAAGACAAGGAGATTCAAAGAAGGATCACAGCCGGCTGGACAGCATTCGCCAAACACCGCGACATCTTCAAAGGTAACTTTGGAACCTGCTTGAAGAGACAAGTCTGCAACTCGTACGTACTTCCAGCGATGACATACGGCGCGGAAACATGGGCACTCACCATCCAGGCAAAGAATAAGCTAGCAGCCGCACAAACGAAGATGGAAAGAAGTATGTTAAACATCACATACCGGGAGAGAAAAACAAACATCTGGGTAAGGCAGAAGACGAAGGTCATAGACGTGATAGAACAAATCAGAAGACGGAAGTGGACCTGGGCAGGGCACATCAGCAGACTACGAGATAACCGATGGACATCGCGTATCACAACCTGGAGACCTTACGAAGGGAAACGATCTAGAGGAAGACCGGCGAGGCGGTGGAGAGACGAACTAGACGAGTACTGGAAGGGAGCTGGGGCCAAATCATCCCTACGAGGGGGTAAAAGGGGGAAAAGAAAGGGGCAAGACAAGAGGGGGCAAAAGAAAAAAAGAAAAACTCGCCCGGGGGGCACCCCCGGACGTGTAAAAGTACCAGAATCGGTCACATCTTCTTGTGGGAGCCTCGAAAGGTCATGCCAAATTCCAGTGTCTACTTTAAAAAAAAAAAAAAAAAAATGTTATTCCCCAAGGTGGCTAGAATGACTAGAAATGGTCAGAATGCTTTAATGAGACGGTCTGCACATGTGACGGTGTGAATATTTTAGAAAATCATTACAAAAATCAGAAAACATGTCAAGTACTTTAGCTATTCAGACAGTAGGCGTACACTACTGTAATATCTATAAATATAGCATATTTTATCCTTTTGACACTCATGTATTTGTCCGAATGTGACATAATAAGGCTTATTGGCATTGCTGAACGTGTCTCTTCCTGTGGAGTAAGCTGAAATACATTATAAGGCATCTCTGGTAGCTTGTTAGGAATAATAAAATGGAAAAATTGGTTTGATTTTAATTAATTTTCTGAAAAATTAACTCAGTCTTGCGGGGCCACGAGGCGATTTGCCCACTTTGCACCGGCGATTGCACTGTTTACCTCGGGAGGGAGTCGAACCCTCGTACAAGACATTGAGGTAATTTTTTTTCTCTTTCACCACAATTGGCGTATTTTTTTGTATTTTCTTTTTCTGTCACCACAATTGGCGTATTTTTGTGTGTATTTTTCTTTTTCTGTCACCACAATTGGCGTATTTTTTGTGTATTTTTCTTTTTCTCTGTCACCACAATTGGCATATTTTCTTGTGTATTTTCTTTTTTCACCATGATTATTGCACAACAATTTCAAAACATGCATACATACAGGCATATATTTACACAAAGCATCAAGGTGCGTTATAGCAGAGCAAGCAGAACATATGATAAGCATTGTGCAGTGTAGGGCAGTTGTGAAAATTCACATGTACAGACAAAAGGTAATATAACAAGCACTGCATACTAATGCAGGGCAGTGTCACGTAAGTACAAAATGTTGAAATATCCTGCATCTGTAAAAATACACAGAATCAGAAAAATTGAATGAAGCAACCATTCTACAATACTAATGCAATTACTCTGTCAACGCACCAGTAAGTTATAAGCTGCTGAAGACACAAGCTAATGCTAGCTGTCAAAGAGTGCTATAAATGCAAGCTGTCAAGTTATAAGCAATGTAAGCCAGATACCAAATACACATATACACCAAAATGGAATGCAACATTGCACAACATTAATGCAATTAATCTGTCAACGCACCAGTAAGCTATAAGCTGCTGAAGGGCAGTGAAGGCACATGCTAATGCCAGCTGTCAAAGAGTGCTATAAATGCAAGCTGTCAAGTTATATGCAATGTAAGCCAGATACCAAAATACACATATACACCAAAATGGAATGCAACACTGCACAACATTAATGCAATTAATCTGTCAACGCACCAGTAAGTTATAAGCTGCTGAAGGCACAAGCTAATGCTAGCTGTCAAAGAGTGCTATAAATGCAAGCTGTCAAGTTATAAGCAATGTAAGCCAGATACCAAATACACATATACACCAAAATGGAATGCAACATTGCACAACATTAATGCAATTAATCTGTCAACGCACCAGTAAGCTATAAGCTGCTGAAGGGCAGTGAAGGCACATGCTAATGCCAGCTGTCAAAGAGTGGTATCAATGCATGCTGTCAAGTTATAAGCAATGTAAGCCAGATACCAAAATACACATATACACCAAAATGGAATGCAACATTGCACAACATTAATGCAATTAATCTGTCAACGCATCAGTAAGCTATAAGCTGCTGAAGGGCAGTGAAGGCACATGCTAATGCTAGCTGTCAAAGAGTGCTATAAATGCAAGCTGTCAAGTTATATGCAATGTAAGCCAGATACCAAAATACACATATACACCAAAATGGAATGCAACATTGCACAACATTAATGCAATTAATCTGTCAACGCACCAGTAAGCTATTAGCTGCTGAAGGGCAGTGAAGGTACATGCTAATGCCAGCTGTCAAAGAGTGCTATAAATGCAAGCTGTCAAGTTATAAGCAATGTAAGCCAGATACCAAAATACATATATATATACACCAAAATGGAATGTAGCATTGCATGACTTTAATGCAATTATTCTGTCAAGACACCAGTAAGTTATAAGCTGCTGAAGGCACAAAGCTGTCAAATGATACGCAGTATAAGACTGCTCCCCTTGCACAGGACTCGCAGGTGTAAGCAGAAAGAAAAGTATTTAATTTTAGTAATTTGTCAAAATGTGTTGCAAAGAACCGACTGCCTTATAACCAATAGTGGCGCGCGATAATGTAGTGGTTAGCACATCCGCCTGACATGCTGGCGCGCCGAGTTCAATACCCGGACCGGGCAGGTATGGTATATTTGGTGTAAAAACCTGGCTCTCAACATTGGGGACTGTGTATCCCTCATGAATCGGAGATCACGTTAATGTCGGTCCCATCTCAATTTGGGACGTAAAAGAACCACTGAGGACGACAAGCACCCTGGCAGTGACCACCCTCAGTGCCAGCATAAAAAGGTCGGCTTGGCGATAATGTTCTGAAAAAGGCTGGCTAGTTGAATGAGACCTCATAAGGTCATAACATATAACCACAATATATACAGACTAATCAGTTAATAGAATGTTGCCGAGTGCTGGAAACAACTAGCAAACTACTAAATGTTACCATAGGAAAGGCAAGTGCAGTGCAATGGGGTGTGGGTGGTGCAACCTGCCAGTGTACGACAGGCACCTGCAGTAACACAACGCTTCCTATAGTATAGGCTTAACATGATGTATAAATTCAAAACGGCCTCATCGACATCCATGCCAGGCTGAGGCCTTCGCCCAACCGCGGGCTACTACGGCTGCACAATGATGATGATGATGTTTCAGTTTTACTTGAGTTATGTGGTTGACATTAACACAAAAAAGACGTTAATTTTATGACATACCATCACATACTAATGTGTGGAGTTTAAACAGATGTAGCACTGTTTTGTCAACTAAACATCATTATTCAATAAGTATTTGTTTGTAGCCCTCTGTCATATGATGAAGACAGTGAGGAGGGCGACGATGATGATTCATGGCTACCATCACAATGCACGGAGGATGCTTCATATGAGCTTGACATCAATGTCACTGAAAGGTACACATTACTCTTAGTCAATGTAACATGGAAGAAAATGGGAAATTAGAAGAAATAAAATTTAGCATGAGTGAAGTTGCACAATACTGGGCCAAATTGTGGTGTCCTGTAACTTACGCTATATTTACTCCATAACCAGCTTCTTTGTGGACAGTTCCTGTTGATAACATTTGGCCTGTATCTTAGGCCCGTGAAGAAAGAAGAGACACAAAAACACATCCTGCCTGTTTATTGTTGTTTGAAAAAAATTGTGGTTGTGGTGGATAACGTAAGTTATAGTGACTGTAACTTATGTTATCCACCATTTCACGTCCAGAGTCTAATTATTCTAAAAATTTTAAAAGTCTTGGTTGGCCATCATCGAATAATATAGATTCACACACACATGGAAGCAACATGAATCAGAAATTTATCAGATGAAATTACTTATTGCAGCTTCCCGGTATACCGGGCACGGTCCTGGCAGCGATTGATTCACCAGGCAAATTATGTGTGTGTATGTATGTGTGTGCACATGTGTGCATGCATGCGTAAATTACATTATATATGGGTCATGTCTAAAGGAAATGTATATTTTGCACTGCATTTGGAATAATACATTGTAAATTATTATTTCTGTGTTTGTGTGTTTTTGATCAAAATTGGTTGATTACGTAATTTATTTTATAAAAAGCATAGTTCACAGTTTCAAACTTAGTACCTCGGCATATCCGGTGACGTGATGTACCTGCACAGCATTTGGATCATAACATGAATATAAAATCTTTACCCTAAATATTTTGTCACTTATATTTATAATTGTTATTAAAAATTTGCACTGTGATAAAAATATTTACCTGCAGTTGCTCCTGTCTCTGATTTCGTAACCTCGCCATGCGAGCGCAGTCAGTCCTGTTCAGTGACAGTCACAGTGATAGCTGCCTCGATCTTCTGCCACGCCCTCTCCCCACACCCCTTCCTCTTGATGCACCCTGTCGTCTAACTGCCCCCTCTTTCTCTCACTCCACGTCTTTCTTCCACTGCAGCTGTTTCCCCGGAACCATTCAAACTCTGTGTAAACAGATAATGTGATATGGTAAATCATTTGTGTATATATTATATATTTATTATTATATTATAACAATAACATTTATTATGTGTACTTTGTGTACTTAGTCGCCATGCAGTGATTGACAGTGCATGGCAATACTTTAGAAAACGTGCTTTTACTGCCGTAAACCTTGAAACATTGACGCACGCACATTACAGAAGAAAAGTAAATATACTGTCTTATTTGGTTTGATTTCATCACGGTTGTAAGGCCAGTAAAATAAAAACGTCGGAGATCACCCCTACGACCTGCACAATTTCCAAAATAACCCCGTCAACTAACGCGGCAAGAAATGTCCCCGTCACTGAAAAGTGCACCCCCCAAACAAAATCAAACACGCTACGAGCGTGGGCTACAGCTGGTTGTTATGCACTATGTCTATGATTCGCCAGTCGATGTTGTAGGCCTATTCCGCAAAGAAGGAATCGTAACGAATGCATTCAAATGAAATTATGCTACCGATTTCAAGAAAACGAGTACACACACTCATAATATGACATAATTTTAACCAATAGACAGTAGACACGAAACTAGTCATACTGGTAGATGATAGTATTAATTGACTGTGGGTCCCTTTGCCTTGGCTTCGTGTTGTCACTGTTGATCGGGCGGTATACTCGATATTGTCGGACAAAACTAGAGTAAAGTGCTAATAATAGACTTTCGTTGACGGACACGCGTTTGCTTAATAACACTAACAGTCGTAGCAGTAACACGATCTCAAACAAAGATCATTTCACAAATACAGTGACAAACGGAATATTTATGACATATCACTGTTCAACTTACACCAGTCGATGAATCGTCGTTCTGCGCCATGGAAGCCATGATGACAGCGTACTATTGACATCTGTAGCTCGACCCACGTCGGGTCACGACCTTTCGCGGAATTTTCCGAACTCGCAATTCGGGGATTTGAGTGACAGCGCGTTGATTCTTGTCAACATTTAACGGGTCAATCCAAAAGTTGATTTCTGCTTCGTTAAAAACATCTTTGGGCAGCCAGTACGCTATAATAGATATAATGTATACTGTATAACACGAGTTTGCAATAAAAACGAAAAGCCACGAAGTGCGACTGTCCCTTTATGACTATTTTTGTGTGTGAAATGAGTACAGTAGATCAGGTGTGTTGCTGTCTGCATTTTTATTCACATACCACAAATTGAGTGCAGAATTCCGTGGCTCAAGGTTCAACATTTTCTAAGGTATGCCTAATGCTTTTTTGTAATCTGACGAAACGCTAACATGGCCGCCAATAGGAAAATCAACTGTATTATGTGCCCGGTAGCAGGAGCCAAACATAGAATACGGGCGCTGATCATCATCGCGCGCCAGGGGGCGATGTTGGTTACACCAGTCTCAGTACCCCCAGGGGATCGCTTGCCCAAACTCTCAAGATAAGCTCAGCCAATAATGTCGTTTGCTATAAAATTCAGGTGGTCATCTGGGTGGTCTTCGTGGACTGTTTAGCCAGTAGACGTTATTATTTGAATGCACAATACCGCTCAGAGGCTCACGAGAATGGTCGATTCCTGGAAATTGGGCGCGAGTCGGATGAGTGTCTGCACTGTTCTCACGGGTGGTAAGGCCAACGGCGAAGTCAATTATGAGTTTGAGACAACTAACTTCCATACAATGCGTAGGAGATCTGCCAGTAGTGTACGCAGTTACAGTCCTGGGTTGCGAGGATGGCGCTGATTGTCATCTTAGATGTCGTATGGTTAAATTATAATTGTGTAAATGTGCGTGTGTGTGTGCGTGCGAGCGTGACAGTGTGTGTGTGTGTGTGTGTGTGTGTGTGTGTGTGTGTGTGTGTGTGTGTGTGTGTGTGTGTGTGTGTGTGTGTGTGTGTGTGTGTGTGTGTGTGTGTGTGTGTGTGTGTGTGTGTGTGTGTGTGTGTGTGTGTGTGTGTGTGTGTGTGTGTGTGTGTGTGTGTGAGTGCGTGCGTTCGTGAGTGTGACACCTACACTCTGTTTTATAATGTTGATTGTGTTTATTTGTGACAGCCTATTTTAAAACAAGTTATTGTAAAAAGAACAATGATAACAAATACCTCTTGTTCACATCCAAGTTGAAACAGAACAGATTCAGAAAAATCTATCTGCAAACGCTTAACCAAGTATACGTCCATTTTGTCTAAATATGGCCACTGTTTGAAAATAATACACTTTTTAGACGACATAACAATAAATGCCTCTAGTATTCACAAGTGTACGTAAATAATCCGCTATACCTTCAAATATATATTTGATGACATACATATCATGTACAGTTTTGTATACGCGCACACAGCTATTCTCATTGTGACTGTGCACACGGGCACACAGCTATTCTCATTGTGACTGTGTACACGCGCACACAGCTTCTCTCATTGTAGTGCAACGTGAAATCGACACATTGGCAAATGAACAGCTGGAACGTATTCTTGTTACTGGTTCCCAGTTGCTACACCCAATCATAGTTGCACGATTCTTAAGTTAGTGAACGTTGTTGTGACTTTCCATATGTAGAACACGTCAATATCTTCCATCCTACGTGAATCGTTTCACGAATATTAGTTATTGGACTCTTAATGATTTTCCTCATGTCGTTGGCAAGCGTAAACCTAAACGTGCGTGGTTTAGTTCATGAAGCATTAAGCTAGGATTCCACATGTACGGAAACGGCATACTGATGTGACAGAAATCGATATAGTGCCTAGTGGAAAATAACAGGTGTGATTCGATATGTACATATTTTGTTCACGTGGATACGGCACAAAATCGAATCGCTCCATGTAGAGATTCGAATCGTTTCCGCATTCGAATCGGTTAAGAAAATCCCAGAACTGACGTCACTACGGAGGTGTGTCCCATTCCGTACGCCGTGTCTGTACACATGGAGTCCTAGTTTTACGTAATGAGACTTAGAAAAGCATCACATACACAGAACAACAGTAGTACCTTACTGCTTCGTGGGGACACCTGTTTGTGTACAGAAATTGCATTCGAATTACTTTCCATAAATGTCCGGTGCTTTCATGAATCTTAAGTTCACTGCGCCTACTGAATGACTGACCACGTATGATTAAGATGTATGGCTTCAAACATTACGTATCTTTGAAGTTCAAGTGTGAATCTTTTGATGAGCCGTATAACTACGGGACTTTGTGAATACTTCTCCACAGGTAGAACACTCGTATGGCTTGTCACATGTGTACGTAGGTTCATGTATCGTGAACATAGACTTAGATTTATACGTATTCCCAACTGCATAACACTTTTGTATGAGCACGAAGTTCACATTGCGATGTGAATGATAAATTGCATGAGGCGCATATGTACTTCATCATTCAGTGATCCTTCTCGTGAACTTGAAGTTCACCTCAACACATGAATACCTGCGTACATGTGGAGCAACCGAACTGTTTTGGAAATAATTCCAAAGGGGCCTTACGCAACAATATAATTTTGTGAACCCTTTTATGAGTTTTTGAATATTTTCCCACAAATAGAACACGTGTGGTGTCTGGATAGCTTTATTATTATTATTATAAAGTTTACGGCTAAGTTCAAGTGAGTATTTGTAATAGCTACGAGCGTACTGTTTCTGAACTGCATTGATGGTATCATTATCATTGAGAGGACGAGTTGGCGTGAATTGTTCTATGCATACATAGCTAATGTATGGCTCAACGTTCGTGTGTGTTGCATTGACACCTGAAATGCTTTCATGGTTTTGTTGTTCACCTGTGTATTGTTCTGTTACGGTCTGAATCATAGGAGTAAGTTTACGGACGGGGTATTCGTGTGACATTTCAGTAGAAGCGTACTGCTTGTCAACCGCATTATTATTTTCATGACTACTAATGGGACTGGGTGGTGTGAATTGTTCTGAGCATACACAACTATTAGTAGTGAACGACTCAACGTTTGGGCATGTAACACCGTCTCCCGATATATTCTCATCGTTTTGCGCCTCACCACGTTTGTACAGGTTTGAATCTTTAGGCTTACGAGCATCAAAATCCATCGGCAAGCGAGCGTTTGGCATAACTGGTCCGGCCAGATGGAACGAACTGCCACTGACTCTACGAGATGCTCCGTCTGTGTTTTTATTTAAACGTCACCTGAAGACATATTTATTTAAACAAACTTATGGTGGACAGTAGCAAGATTTATTTACAGGACGTTTTAGTGACTCTTGTTAATTTATTGATCTATTTTTTATTTTGTAAATTAATTAATTTATAACTAATTTATATATTATTTTAATTGTTTTTATAATGTTTCTATATTGTGAGCGCATTGATTAACTATTAGTTAGAGATCGCGCGGTAAAAGAACCTTTATTATTATTATTACGGCTGGAGTATGCCAGTGACATTTCAGTACAAACATGTTTATGGCTGGGGTTATCAAAATGTACTTTCGGTTCGTGCGAATTTCTTGTCAACCACATTAATTTGGTCAGGTTTATTAGTGAGACTGGCTTGTTCTGAGCATACAGAACTACAGGTAACGTGTAATTCCAAGTTCGTATGTGTCACACTGATCTCTGAAATACTCTTATAGTTTCATTGTTCGACTGTATACTGATTTTTAGGTTTACGGCTGGGGTATACATGTGACTGTTTGGTACAAGAGTACCGCTTGTCTACCGCATTAAATTGATCATAACTATCAGTGCGGTTGGATGGTGCGACTTGTTCTGAGCACACTGTGTTAATTTACGGATCCACGTTCGTGTGTGATACACCGATTCCGGAGATTGTCTTACCGTTCGGTTGTTCCGTGGACACTGTGAATGGCATTCCCCATGAGGTAAATGTGCGTGGCTTTGCAACCAATTGAACCTTTTTATGACGACTAACATAACGGGCGGTTGTTACAGTTTTTCCACATATGTCACAAACATATTGCTCACCACTGTGAATATGTTTATGACAATTAAGTTTAAGGACCGTTGAGAACAGTATTCCACACGTTTCACATAGAAACTGCTCATTACTGTGAACCATTTCATGACGTTCCAGGCTACACGGCAGTGTGAATCGTCATGGCTTCACAACTTTGTGAAGCTTTTCACGACGATTAAGGTAACGGACCGTAGAGAAAGCTTTTCCACATGTGTCACAAGTGTACTGGCCATTCGTGTGAATCCTTTTATGACGAGTAAGGTAACGCGCTGTCGAGTGTTGTTTTCCGCACGTGTCACTCGTCTGTGGTTCTTTCCGTGAATCTTTTTATGACGATTTAGTTTACTCTGCAGTAAGAAAGCTTCTCCACACGTGTCACAGGTGTAATGCTTATTCCTGTGCGGTTTTTTTATGGCGATTTAGTTTACTCTGCAGTAAGAAAGCTTCTCCACACACGTCACAGGTGTAATGCTCATTCCTGTGCGTTTTTTTATGGCGATTTAGTTTACTCTGCAGTAAGAAAGCTTCTCCACACACGTCACAGGTGTAATGCTTATTCCTGTGCGTATTTTTATGACGATTTAGTTTACTCTGCAGTAAGAAAGCTTCGCCACACACGTCACAGGTGTAATGCTTATTCCTGTGCATTTTTTTATGGCGATTTAGTTTACTCTGCAGTAAGAAAGCTTCTCCACACACGTCACAGGTGTAATGCTTATTCCTCTGCGTTTTTTTATGGCGATTTAGTTTACTCTGCAGTAAGAAAGCTTCTCCACACACGTCACAGGTGTAATGCTTATTCCTATGCGTCTTTTTATGACGATTAAGGTCACGCACCTGTGTGAATGTTCGTCCACATGAAGAACAAACGTGATACCTGTGCGATAGTTAATTATTCTTGAGGTATTTGCGTTGAGTATATGATTTTTCACACGTGGAACAAGGGTATGTCTTGACAGGGTTGTGAATGTTTACATGACTCAAGAAGTCTCTGGGCGTTTGGAAAGACTCTCCGCACATATGGCAAACCAACTACTTCACATCGGTGTGAGTCTTTTCGTGAGCAGTAAGTATCCTGGACGATCTGAATGATTGTCCACACACATAACAAGTATGCAGTGCCAAAGCATTGTGATTCGCTAGATGGCTGAAAAGGGCTGACATGGTAGCAAAATGTGCTCCACACGCACAACAAATGTTGTAGTTTTCATAAGCGTTTAGCTGCACATGTTTGTATGTCTTTTCAAGATGCCCCATAAAGGATGACGCAATTAAGGTAGGTAGTATGGATTCCACCAAAAATCTTTAGTTTTCAACACAGATCAATCATATTTGGTATGCAGATACATACCAACATAATTAAGTTTTTTTTTCATGTTTCGCATAAATTATGCAAATTAGGTATCCAATATGGCCGCCATAATAGGGAAAATTAGGTATTTTTGCCGCGCTCTAACCAAAAACGTATTCAAGTTACAAGCTTGTAATTTAGCACAGGGATTAATGTTATGCATATCTACTGCATGAATATCACAGAAATCAGATATGTTGTGTTGTTTACGTGAAAAAAGATTTGTTTTCAAAAAAAACTATTTTGTTTTTATAACTAACTAATAGAGTACATACCAAAGTACTTCACCTTCATATATGCTTAATATACATGACAGTGTTTTTTCCAGATTATCTATACTGACAATATAATTAAACTATTTGTATGTGCATGCATGTTTCTAGTTTTCCTTCATAATGTATACCTGGCAAGACTTGATAGTCATCACAGTTCTGTTTCACAAGACTGACTGAAGCAACACGTCTACAGGTTGGAAGCTCAATGGGAGACCGACTGTTTGGAGACACTCTCCTTGGGCTGAAGTCTGCAGGAGAGCATCGGGCGTCTTCTGGTGCGGCATCGGAGGACAGTAACTGTTTCTCCATAGAGATGTCTTGTTCTTCATCAGCCTTCATTGCAGATGTGATGGTTCACTAAATACAAAACAACACAATACGAGTTATCATGGTAAGTAATCCTGACGTTTGTAATCTTTGTTTCTGTGCTGCATTCTGACTTCCTATGTGAATCATAAATATAACTCATTCAGGAAGCCAGAATTCATGATTTGCAGTGTCAACTGTCCCCATTGTTTCTGGTCATTTCAGTCCAAAAATTGTATCCAACAAACACGTATTGGTAGCACTCGTCTTATTAATCTAAAATCAGATTAAAGGCACTATTCTCTTCGTCCTAGTAAGTACTAGTATTTCAGCAATATTCACAATATTGAAAGGCACAGAGGTGTCTTTTGATGGTATCTAATGTTATTGTAGATAAGGTGCTAAAATGCTGGGCATAAATTGTATATACATAGTACATGATGAAACCAAAAACGGGATGCCCAGTAGAACGTACATCTTGCGTCACACAAATTGTCATCCTAACCCCCCTTACAATAAGGATACTTTTACACAGGTGCAGATCTCTGTTTGATACAGGGTGTCCAAACATCGCCACACATCAATGATTTGGCCACTGTTTATTTCGCTGATGTACACACTTTATTGGAAACGAGATACTGCTGGTAAAATAGTTAATTTCAAAAAGAAACAAATGTTTGACAGATACATCCAAGATACGCGACAAAGGTTGCTGACAGTTGTGGCACCCAGTATCTCTGCAAGTACATCAACGAGTCGATTGTCCTAATTATGTTTTATTCAAACATCACCAAATTCTTACAAGGGTACTAAAAACATTTCCGATGTTAAATATACGGATATAACGTACAAAATACCAGTGATAAAGCAGCTTCTTGTCAGAGTAGTTGAAGTATGCCTACGTTTAGTTTAAGCTGTCTTGCCTTATGCAAACTTCAGTATAATTAGGTTATGTTACAGCTAAAAAGTGCATGACTGTCGATAATGATTGCATGCCAGTCCATGTACACAATTTCAACATATGGCACTTCTGTTAGGTGACCAGTTTTAATATGTATGGCTAAAAATGAACTAATTTGGATCATTGCTGTCGCTGCACATTTGGAGAGTCTCACACTGCTATGATATTCTCAGTCATTGTTGGGATGTATTGATGTAGATTCTCAATTGTTCTTGTTTTCTCAGTTAGTGCATAGAATCAAAATGTTGCCTGCTTGCCCATTATTGCTTACTGTGCGATCTAAGTATAATATATACAAATGTCATATAATTAGGAAGGACAAGTTGGAACAGGAGAAACACTCACGTTAGTATTGGGGTTAAGAAACATGCATTGATAGATGCCACTTACAAAAATATAAATGATATAACGGAGGCGAAATTTATCCTACTGGAAATATGTCAATATTGTCGCGCATGATGCAGATTTAAAAGAAACTCCACGCCCTGACACATATACACTTGTGACACAAGGTTTTTGGGTACTCAGTACCATAGAACATGCTTGGAATGTAGTTTTTAACCTTCACATCATCTAAATTATAATTTTATTTTCCATTCACATCACCTCATAACTGGCTTATTAATGACTTTTATAACCTCTTTTAGATGTAATACTAACAGTATGCAATAGCTGCACGGTATTCTAGTCTACATTAGCTTCCAAATGCAGCCGAAAAACCATCACCCGTCGCTCAAATCACATTTTGGCGGTTTTTGTGATAAAATGGGCCGTATTTCTAATTTGGAGTAAGACCACATTAGATTTTACATAAGCAGCCATTATATAACGTTTCGTTCATTTCCTACAAAATTTATTAAAACATTTTTCTTGAAAATCTCCATTGACATAGGGCCTAAATGCTGTGGAATATTTGTGAAATTCTCATACTCCATTTTAAAGAAAAATCCACTCAAACCTAATGCCCCTCAATGTTGCCCCAATCTGGTGATGGATTTTGAAATATTGGTGTGTTCTGCAAAATAGCCACTGTGCGAATATGCGAGCGACTAGCATATATTAATGCTGCGTTCCAATCACCTTGTGTATAACATGAATACAACTTTATAACCCCCTACTTGACCCAGTTGCATAAATTTACAAGTGGTAAACTGCAGGAGCTCATGAACTTTCCAGTTCGCCAAGTCGTGTTTACGATATAAACGAGCCCATTGGAACGCAGCATGCCATTATTGCTACCTCGTGACAAATCTAATGCAGTAGTACATTCAGTATTCACGGGACCAACATGTCATATGTCAAAGTGCTTCAGAAAAATTCACATATCACACAAAAACGGTATTTTCAAGGGTACTCTTTCGGAGGAGGACGAATCCTTAATGTCGTCTTACCCTAAATGTGTGGATTGTTTTTGTGGCCCTTCGACTTACGTATATATATATATATATATAGGTGGGCGATATAACTTATAGGGACGTTTAATGTATATTGTATTAGAAATATATGTAGGAATTGCACATTCTCCAACATCTAAATGTGCTTTACACATGCATTACGATTAGCTTGTTTGTATACCAATATTGTGCAAACTGTCCATATAAAAAATAACCTTCCTCCGTACAGGGGTCAATACAGAGTTGGTTTTCCCATAGCCTTGGCGACCATGTTAACGTTTTGTCTCTCATTGACATGCTGATAGATTTTAAAACAAAATTGCATACTTCTAGCTCTCATAAAATGCCTGTATGTGTGACACCCTTCAATATTTACAAATGCAGGCATGCATTACTCCGCAAACAGGTCACACAGGCAATATGCTGCCAAATATCCTTCCGCTTATTCAAATCATCTAGAAATCCACAATTTTACAGTCAACACCTTCTGCAATCACACATGGAAATCTGCTTACTCAAATGCACTAATTGTGTCATAGAATGTGAATTAAAAAAAAAAAAATTCTAAAATACACTGCTCTTTTCTTCGGAAGTCTATCTAGAACTTGACCCCAAGTAGACATGGCAATTTTGGAGAACAATTTTGAAACTAACAGATTTTATAGGCTCTCCTATCTCATACACTGTGTGATATTTTTTATGTTTGTTTTTTATACATATTTCAAAATAGCCACCCTATTTAACAGGGCACCGTGTGAATAAGCATTTCACTGTCAGACAATTTATAATCTGGCATATCGATCTGTACACTTCACACTCATTCTCGTGTTGTACGTATGAACTCCTAACACAGTTTTCCACAAAGTCCAATATGTGCTTTATAAGAATATTCAATTCAGCCAGTTATTATAATACATTTCAATTTATATTGATTTTTTGGCCTTGTGTCCAATTTACAAAGGTAAAAATATAAACAAAAATCACCTTAGGGTGTGAAATCATCAAAGGCCAGAAGTCTCAAGCAGTTCAACTGCATAATATTACACAGCCTAATTGGCAGACGCCCAGAAGACAACAGCACTTGCCCGGTTGACCAGAAGGCAAAGCCAGTGGACAGTATCTCATAGCAGCCCTCATTATGGTGGCTCACACCAGTGGCTTTGCTCAAGTGTCATTAGGGCCACTGATGAAGTCTTCACATGTGTTTAATTACCTGAAAAGTAAACAAAAAAGACTGTTGAATTACCATGCTGCAACATGATTGGTTTATTTTAATAAAAATTTACAAACTGAGGCTTAACTAATGGGATTATATCCCCACCCCCTTAATTATCACACACACACACACACACACACACACACACACACACACACACACACACACACACACACACACACACACACACACACACACACACACACACACACACACACACACATACACACACACACACATTTTCATTCACTGTGATTTGGACTGACAGACTGATGAGAAGTCTATAATTTCCAATAGCGGTTTGTCCCTTTCAACTGTAAGTTTGCCTTGATAATTCCGCTACGATATTACAATGAAGGAGATAACAAATGAGATTAGTAAAGTTAGTGAGAAGAACTAAAGAAAACACCGCGTGTTGGTGGCAAGACGAGAAATCCGTGTGGTTTCCAGCAAGGTCATCGATACTTCAAACCAGCACGTGCTGAAACATCAGAAACTCAACGGGGTGTGTGTGGATGTCACGGCTACATATGGCCAACTATTCCAGAGTGGTACAGGAAAACTGCGTGTGGACTTTTACACTAATATTTAAAACAGTACCGGATGCCTAGGCTATGGCATAGCCTATATGGAGTATGTGGCGATGCCAACATTCTACGACCACGGCCAGATAGGTGCCTGGATTTAACAGACAGCTATTTTCAAGCAGACAAAAACCATGAAGATTCTGAGATGCGTCTATCTAGAACATGACCCCTACAATAACTACCAGAATCCAGCAATTGTTACGCATGAATCGTCTATCAGAAACCTGTTCAAATATGCTAATGTAGAAATAACCCGCAAGAAGACGTTACTAATTTGATACAAAAGGCACTTTTTGCATTTTCTCGTAGACCTCTTGAATGTGCTCCCCCCCCCCCCCCCCCCCCGTTACGTGCCCCGCAGACCTTCGGAAGTTGTGAACGTCGCCGCGAAGTTGTTAGTCGTGCTGTTTCGGCCGCCATTTCTGCCTTTTTATCTAGCCTTAACGGGGGGTGCAATTTGAGATTTTGGGCACACCTTTGACTACCCTCTTTAAATCCGTCCCGGTTTTAGGCCTGTATCTAGGAGCTAATAAAAAAACCTATGCTCATTGACAAATACAATCAAAACTATTATGCAAACTGTTTAATTACTAGAACATCCTTGTTGAAGACAAATAATTTAATTGCACTGATTGCGCCAGCTTGATGGAAAGTCTGGTGACGTGTCACCAATGCATATACTCTTCCCATTTTTTAAGAATTATATAAATTTTAATATATTTTTTATTATTTTATACATTGTTTGCAAGCATGTTTGTCGGATTCACTACACACGTACATATGCGCGAACGAACTATGGCTTTCTTGGTCACCTCCTCTTCGAGATAATCGTTCTAGCAAAAACTGTCAATGAACTCGATGCTGAACGCTGTGTTGGATGTTTGTGATTGGTGAGTTCGCCAGTTAAGTAAAGAGCTATCTCGGCGAAGCCACGTCACACGAGATTCACCGGTTTTTGCGACAACGGGTGGGAAGCAACGATTTAGAATTTATTTTTCTTTCTCAAGTTTCTGCAAGAAAGTTTTACTCTTCGTTTTATCTGGTCCGGTGTAAGCTTACTACTAGGCTAATAGCCGATGTTGATATAAGTGGGCATAACTGGGAAGGTACATTTAACATTGGGGTCACTGGCAAGTTAGGGCTAGGTCGGATCAGATCGAGGGGAAGATCATGCATGCAGAATTTAGGGGTCAGCACACTGATAGTTTTCCCATTCACCATTGGCGACCATGTTAACGTTTTGTCTGATTATAAGAAAACGTGACCTATAAAATGTATTAAACTTCTCACCTGCTGTTATCATCATCTCATTGATATGCTGGTCGAGTTTAGACTAAACTTTAGTCAAAATCTAGTATTTCTAGCTCTTGCAAAATGCCTATATGTATGACACCCGTCAATATTTACAAATGGATGCAGGCAGTAAATGAGTAATCTGGCTAAAGGGTCAACTAGCCAAATTGCTGCCAAATACCCTTCCGGAGTTCCGCTTAGTAAAATCAGCTAAAAATACACCATTTTACTGTCGACAGCTTCTACAATCACATCTAGAAATCTGACTACTCAAATGCACTTATGTCAGAGCATCTGAATATTGTAAAAAGATAATTTCTCAAAAATATACTGCACTTTTTCTGTAACCAAGCACGAAGTCTAACAGTGTCCTGACCCCTTTATGGATCCAGACGTGACGTCATATTATGCTTAGCAACTAGGTCTGACAAGTTTTCTAAAGTGTCACATAATGTAAAGCTGTTCAAAATTCCGCTGTAGGGTCTGGTGAAATTGTTGGCGACACCAAATTATTTGTTTTAATTGTCTAAAAACTGAGCGATTACTAATTATTAAAAAAATATATTTTAGGGCAGATTAAATGCTGATCATGTTTAATCTTTCTTACATTTGTTTTAATTTTTGCCACATTGATACAGAAAACATGAGTTATTGTCATTAAAAAGCTAATGAAACTGACAGTGCTCTGACAATTTATTACCAATCTTTTCTTTTCAGATGACTACTGCAATTTAGGGAAATGTCTGCAAGAAATTCAGAATCCAAGGATTGGAGAAGAAAAGACACAGTGTTCACCAAGAACTTATTCTTAAATAAGGCGCCTAGCAGAAATGAACATCAACTCAAACTGGAAGCTGATTTGTCCATGCTTGTGGCCTGTGTCCCACTAGGACACACAATCAGACATGTTTGGGTATTGGTGACATCCAGACCAGGTGGTAACAAAGATGTAGATATACAATGTTTGACAAGCCATCAAAAATATGTCAAGATCATTGGAGATGGTGATACACAAACCTTCAGAAATATATGTCGGACCATTTGAATACATCTTGACTTTCTGCAGAGACGACAACCACTTAAAGATGTGTATAAAAGAATACATCATGACAAATGAGAGCATCGTTATGCTACATATACGTACAGTGCGATCTTTTCTGTGCTACAGGACACAAGGTTATTACGTTACGGTTATTGGGTATAGTTATTGCATATCTGTAATGAGGGTACTGCATATGAAATGGATACAAGAAAGAACGTTGTACTGTACACGAGTCCTATGCTATCTTGTCTGTCAGAGACTCTTAATGTTGTTGGAACTAATCAGAAATATCATAGCGAGGAATCATTGCCAGAAACACAATCAGTCAGTTGTACATACTGATTGGTGAACATTTGGCAAATGAGCACCAGATCCTCTCTTGGTCGGCTCAGCGAACTCGCAAGAGATGGAACAAGAAAGTTACAGTGAAAATGACATTTTGAAAGGAAGAAATTAAGGCACTGGACTAGGGTGGAGTGCACTGTAAAAAAAGACTGGTCTGTTCATACTCTCCGAGTTGGCAAACAAGGAACCGTTACGGAGACATGCAGCTTCAGCCAACTGTTTGTACAAGAATTCAACTGTGCAGCTACATTGTTTCCACAGAGTAGGCGATGATGAAATCAGCAAATGATGGTCTGCGTACTCTACTAGACCTGATGCCAATGTTTCTCTTTGGACTGATGTGGCAGTAAGGAATATGCAGGCTCACTGGGCAGTCAAATGTGTACATATATCTGACTGCGCATCTACTCCAGCTTGTCGATGAGAGAGAGTGAAAACAAGAAGTGAGCTGCTAACAGAGCGTGCTTCTGCTATTGTACTGGTGTTGGCGTCACAGCATCTACAAGTCTGGCAGCACACTATTTCATGGAAGATAACAGGACAATCGATCTTACTTCTGAGCACACAACCCTTGTTGAGTTGCAAACTGACAAGTGACATTCATATTCTCAGCACTGCTTAATCCTGAATATCATCATGAAGTTATCAGCTTACTGTGGTAAGTACGCATAGATTAATTGTCATCATAATTACTGATTGATAATGATATGTGGTCATGCTATTCAAAGCAGGACTGACATGTACTGTTAATCAGATATTTATGGAGTACTTAATTGAGTACTAATTCCAAATACTTGACCTGAAATATAAAATGGGAAATTTTCTAAAATGGTAATGCATTTCAGGCTTCTGTTCTACACACATACAAGAACATGCACATTGCACACATGTGAACATGCATACTCACAGCACACATACATACTCTTATGCACACGCATACGTGCGCACATACATACACACCGGAGTGTAACGTCTATCTGTGTCTGTCTGTTGTAGTCTGGACCACAAGCGACCACGGCCGGAGAAGTGATGTTGCAGTCACTGGACGATGTACAAACGACCTCTGTCACATCACAACAGTGGCGACGACAACAGCTGGTCGACTTTATACAACATCAGTGACTAACATTCAACATGCTTACAAGTTATATCCGCTGCTGATTTGTGACATTCTATGATAGGCATATGTCATCAACAACCAGCAGTAACTCTACTGTGACAGTGACTATTGGTACATAGCCATTCAATATGTTGGGAGAAAGGTTTCTGGGGTCATGCCTCAATTTACACTTCCTGCTTCGTTACAGATGAAATCGGACTGACTATCTTTTTAGGCCAAAGGTCCAATGGACTTATGCCATCACTCTGTGTGCGCCGTCCACCGTTAGCTGCCGTATTTCAGAAATCGTTCAGCAACTTTTTATCTAATTTTGCATCGACGTATCTTAGGGTACTGCCACTAAGAAATTTGTATTTGATTGAATCATTCTCAGGGCCCCCAAAACTTGTAATTTTTCACATTTTGCCTATTTTTTCAGAAACTTCAATAACTATCTTTGGTTTTGCATAGACATTTCATGTGATAGTGCCACTACACACAATAAATCTGTATTTGATTGAATAATTCTAAAGGCACATCAGAGCGCCCCCAAAATGCTAAATTTCCCTACTGCCGTGAACCTCCTGCAGTAGCCTGGACCACTGATATCTATTTTTATAACTGGATTGGGGGCTTTGCCCTATCTCTGTCACTGGGATGGATATTGGATTAGCCTCGGCTCACTGCCTGCCATTGTCCCAGTGTCAAACCTTATGCCTCCATGTGGGCTGTAACTATAATGTGTAATGGGGATCCCTACTGCACTGGCAGAACCTGAGAAACTTTAAAACAACAATAGACATAATTGTCAATGCAATATAAAGATATGGTCTAGTATTAAAATAACTTGGGTATAAAATAATATATAAAATAACTTAGGTATACTCGAAAAGGTTAAAGCATATTATAATCAAAATTATAAGTAATATTATTCAAATTTTTTACCACACCCGTTGCAGCTATTCCGTCACTCCAGTTATATTAGCATTATGTCGTTACTACTGTTTTTAACTGTCATCACTACTGTTTTTAAGTCAAAATGCATGTTATGCATATGTACCTTGTTAACAAATAAAGTTTGATCATAGTTCATCTCTTTCTTCTTCCCATTCTTGGGGGTGGTGGTAGGGGGAAAATGAGAACAGATACTATATTCACGAAATGGTCTACTCGAATACAGTCCTTAGGCCAAAGGTCCAAGGGACTATTGCCATCACTGCGCCCGCTGTGCGCTGTTAGCTGCCGTATCTCGGAAACCGTTCAGCAACTTTTTCTCTAATTTTGCATAGACAGCTTAGGGCACTATGCATGAGAAATCTGTATTTGATTGAATCATTGTAAGGACTCCAAGGACCCCAAAACTGTTAAAAATATACACAAGAAATCTGTATTTGGTCCCCTAAAATGCTAAATTTGATAACTAAATTGTCTACTTCAGCAGCTGCTTCAGCTCTCTCTGGCTAATCCCTTTTCCTACAACATCTGTCACACCTCACTGTGGAGGGCCAGCCTGCCTGACTGAAACTGTTACTAATCTATAATTGGTCACTGGCAGAGGCTTCCAGGTTCCTTTTTTGACACAATACACAAAATATACTGCTAGGGGATTGTCTCAAGGGCCTTTCTCAAAACCACATCCCTAGATAGTGTACAAATTTGTTTTGGGGGGGCTGTGTCAGCCTTCTGATGTGATGTAGAGTTACCACAAGGAGAAAACGTGTCTCCTTTGTTATTTGCTATTTACCTGAATGATTTTGAACAGAGTGTTAGTCATAATTATAAGGGACTTGACATGGCAGCTGGTGAAATTTACAACAACCTTAGTAATGATGAAAATGTATGTTCTATTATATGCTGAATAGAATGATTCAATCAAATACAGATTTATTGTGTATAGCGGACCTATTTCAACTCATCTAATGGTTGACATTTGGTTGTTTCAAGATGACCCCTTAGATTGTACGCCCATCTGTCCAGGGGTCTAGTGGGTGCTGGCTGGCTGGGAAGCTATTCTCCTTCCCAAAACATCGATCACATGCGGAGACTGTGTCTTGCATAGATATCTATTTTATGCAGTTGTTTTATGTAAGCAAGAAGTTTGTGAAATTAGTTATTCTTAGGCCACAAAAAAGTAATTCCCAGTTTCTCATCAAGGCATGTATTTAAAAACATCAGTTTCTTTCTGTACCTGTCTAGGTATGATAACCATTTGTCCGCCCTGCTCACAATAAACAACACATGAATGATAAAAAGAAGATCACTGCCACTCAACTTGTGGATTAGTATTATAAAACTGCTACTGCTTGGTGGACAGTTAATTATTGGCTCAAGTTAAAATATATCAGGACGTTTTTCACACCTGCATGGTAGCTTAGGTTCAGTAGTGTGCTGGCAGCCACTAAACCTATAGGCTTGTGTGAAAAGGATAGTTCGAAGAAGAACTAACTTCAAAGCACCATTGCATCCATTTAGCCAGGCAGCAGTCACACGTTCCCAGTGTCTGATGCTACCTTTTGCTCTCAAATAATCTGTCCTCTTAGTTTTACACATAAAGACATCATTTGGCATAACTTGATAAGTTTTTGTAGCAGCACATTTGTACTTCTAGTGTATCAGTGCAACATAACATACATACTGTGTGCCACATTTGAATGTCATGCATGAAATATTTCCATGCAATTCATTTGCATATATAATGTAAAACTTCAACAGCCGTTTTCTTCATTTTCACTTTTTGAACCCTACCATGTTCAATGCTCCATAACTTCGCCAATTATTGTAGCAGTCATAATTTTTGAAACCGTGTAAAGCACCCTACCAAACCTTTACAAGGATGTAAGAAAACAATGTTACAATTTGTCCGGCTTATCACTCATTTGTTCAGCCTGGGTCACATATCGACATATTAGTCTAAAAGACTTCAAGGCCACTTTGCCCATTTTTTAATACAAAATTATTAAATATAATTCATATTATTTTATAATTAATAAATATAATAAATGAGTTTGAATAGGAACATGTTCAGGTTTGATTGTAGAAACTATTGACAGTGAAATGGTGCATTTTAGATTATTTTAATAAGTAGAAGGATATTAATTGAGCCACATGACTCGTGTGCATAACAATGCATGCATGGTCTCATTGAGCCACATGACTCGTGTGCATAACAATGCATGCATGGTCTCGTTGAGCCACATGACTCGTGTGCATAACAATGCATGCATGGTCTCATTGAGCCACATTACGTCAACAATAAAATTATCAAAAGTGTTATTTTGTATTTGTAGTTTATCTAAAATTTGGTACATTCGAACCTCGCTTTATGCTCACATTGATAACACAGCCACCTTGCACTTAAGGTGATCCTAAGATTGTCCCATTTTATTCATATACAGTAAAGTATAAGAAATTAGTCCAGCTAATACAATCACCTTGCTAATCAGGTCACTTTTGCCCAGTCCCAAGTTCCCAGTGCCCCGTTCCACTGTACTTGATTGTAAGACAGTACTAGACATTCGCAAGCCAGGGGTAGTAGTTGACTATACTGCCTCAGACAGATATCCTACTTAGTGTGCGGAAGTTTATTGCTAAATCAGTTGTGCAGGTGTACTTTGTCCTTTGCCAGTATTTAATAAACCAGAAACAATGTTGGCCAGTTTAATGTTTTGCCTGTAGATGTTTCCAATTGTAAACAAAACTACATTCTAATTACCAGGCACACTGTTGGTAATATTGTGGGTGCTAACTGTTAACACTAAAAAGGCTCTTTGGAGTTCAACATGTTCGTGCAGCTCAGGCTGCATTCAAAGCAAATGAATCATTGAACTTCCTGCTAATAATGACCACCTTCGGATGATTCTGGGTAACGGAATAGACAATCTCACTTTAACTAAAGCTGAGGAGTGTCTGCGCACGTACCAACTCACAGCCATGTGGCGTTGTATTGGGCACCAGCTTGCCCGACGGTGAAATCGGCAGGAGACTAAACAAGCTTCATTGGCTACCAATAGTCATCTTGGACTTGATTCCCGCAGTTGTTTTAAAACCAAACTATGTCCGTCCTCGTGCGATATCTGACGATGCACTCATCAGACATAACTAGATACCTTCAGTATGACTTGGGTCATCATAATCATGAGCGATTGCAAGAGAGGGAGGGGAGAAAGAGAGAAGGAGGGAGGGTGAGGGAAAGAGAGAGAGGGAGCAAGCGAGAGGGGGGGGTTGTCAAGTTTAGTATCACCACCTGATATTGTCCAGCTTGGTGAGCAATATTTCAAGCTCGTGGAAATCCATATGGACCTCATCTAGCAGGAAGGAGTAAATACTTGCCAGACCCATTCTTCCTGCACAATTTAAATTCCGCTCGTCGTAGGATGTGTCGGCTCTGAAAGAGTACGTGTCGTTCTTTTCAATGCTGGTCTCATACACAGTTGGTAAAACAATAAATTATTTGGTTATAATAAATTAGGTTAACTTACATGCTATTTATCCACCCGTCCTGGTAAGGTATGGTTAGTAGTCGTATTGGACTCCACCAAATTCTTTCACACAATCATATTTCAAATTGTGCAATTAATGACATTAATATTAGCTTACACCAACACAATAGCTAGTCTCGTAGGTTAGAGGATGTGGTTGAACACAGAAAGAAGCAAGTGGACTAAGGCAAGTGTAGGTACTAATACGTAGTAATCACAGTGTATTTAAAAATCAAAAGGAACACGAAGCTTCAATATCTCGTCAATGCTGAACGCTCTCTCGGATGTTTGTTGGTGGTGCATTCGCCGATAATGAGCTAATCAAATACTCGGATAGTTGTTATTGGTGTTCCGAGCGTCTTGTTGGTAAAATCACATTTATTCGATGACAATTTTGCAGGCATAAACTATGCTGTTAGAGGGTTTACCTGTTAGAGTAATAGGTAACCAAGTAATATATGGGGTTTTCAAGAAAAGTGAAATTAACTGATGCGCAATTATATGTGTAGCAGCAAATCCTGGCGTTTACCTGACTCTGTTTTATCGCTCATCATTTTACTTTTTCAAGTAAAAAGATGAGATGTGGCTGTAGGTTTTGTTGAACGGGTAACTAATTAGAATCTCCAATTTCCTTTTGCAAACTTCGCCGGATTTTTTATTGATTGAGTAATTGTAAACTTATTGTTTAATCCTAAAATTGCACAAATAGTTGAAAAACGTTCATTCAAATTTCAATCACACCACGTCCACGGCTCTACGACTAAGCCTAAGGCACAGTTCACACTGTCTCCACACACCTAACTAGCCTATAGTGTAGAGCCCTACTTACTAGGATACGGCTAGAAAATATAATACATTTTAGTTTACTTTATGATTACCGCCCGGTGGTGTTATACTTTCCGGGTTTGGCATCAATCGTTTAAAACATTTAACATGTCTAATGACTAAATTATTAATTACAGCTGGGTCTGCCATTGTGTTCATCACAACACATTTTATTAAAAAAACCTGCACACGTGAGAAAACTAGTACTTTTTAAGGCACTTGTAATAGCAACTGGAATAGACAATAGTGCTCTGACCTGCAAGGTAATACAGTGCATTTCTGGCAGTGTGGGAAATCTTCATTTTGTTGTTCAAAAACTGAGGCTACAATATGACATTTTTTTGTCACTAAACATGCCCTAGTCTGGAAAGTTTACTTTTTTAGGTTTAGAAGAATACCATTTAGCTTGTCTTTTTTGTAGCTTTGCTTGTCGTCTGAGATCATCAGGAGACCAACCATGAATAAAGACGTGTGTGAGAAAATTCTGGTGACAGGAGGGGGCATCAGTTTCAACAACCAGACTCCTATGACTCCATCAGATGACAGTAATGTTGTTGATTGTGATATTATTCATGAAATCTTTGAGCCAGAATTAACAGTAGTGTAAAGCAGCATTTACCAAATTCTATTCTTTCTCTCCATTGTTTCCAATCAGCAGCCCCCTTTCTCATCTCCCTCCTGTTCTCGTATCCCTTTTCGCACAGTTCTCAGACTTCAGCTGTAGTGTTTTCTTGCATCATTATGGTTTTCCACCTCTGCTCTCTTCATTTGTTTGCCTGCATCCATTCTTACCAAGTGGCGAACCCATTTTATCCAGCTTCTCACCAGTTAACTTTAATAATATTTATTTATATAATATTAACAATTTATTCAAGTTACTCTTCAGTAATCAGAAAAAAATATGCCAGGATGCTGGATTGTATCCCCAACACTCTGCACTCTGGTGCCCAAAGACATTGTACCAAATGTCACTTGTCTACACTGCAGTTTACGAGACATGGCTATGAAGACTGTTGAATGTGCTGGTTGTATGCCATTTAAAATGCATGATATTTTAAAAAGTTGAACTAGAATTGATCATACAAAACAAATAGAATTGGAATTACTGTTATTTCAACAAATGAATTTGATTAACATTTGTCATGATTTCACAGAATGTTTGGTGGTAGAGGTCTAGAGGAGGTTAAAATGTTGTGACTGTTAATGTTTTTGGTTGTTTGCAGCCCCTACAGAACAAAAACCAAAGAGTGCCAATTCAAGAGACTATTACTGTGAGGTAAGTTGTGTTTTATCAAGGAAACAGTGTAATTGAATCATGAAGAACAACTATAAATGAGTACTCTTTTTTGTAAATATTGTACTGAAATAAAGAAAAAATAATGTGAAATATTAATATTGGTCTTATTTTTACCATATAATGTGTATGTGCATCTATCTTAATGTAGTGGTGGCTGCATGCAAAATGTCAATGTCAAGTTCGAATTATTTATGAATGTAGGGCCCATTGTACTTCGTTCGTGCTCGCGACTAAGGCAAGTGGTTTTGGATGATTTCTGAATGCTAATGACTTTCTTTAGTTTTAAGACATTAAGCTACAAGTTGCTGTATTATCTATTTTTTAGCTGGAGAATCTGATTCTGAACTTGTTGTTTGTCTTCATGTGATAGTTTCAGAGGTGGAGTTGGGTATTTGTCCAGTCCGGAACAATATTTTAAAGATTTTGTGGTACCACTACTATCTATTTATACATCACAGACGGTTTTGTTGACAATGAATGTTGCTGTAAACCATTGCATTGTTTCTGGAATATGAGGCGGGCACACTGACCGTTAAGATGGCTGGTTACAATAGACAGAGTCAGTATATATTTTGAATACTGTCACATGTTCAACTTTGTGTTGGTGTGATGTCGTCAAGGCTGTTGTTTGTACAGGTGTGTGAGACTAACATGACTGGGGCAGTCACGTATGAGTGCCACCTTGCTGGAGCAAGACATCTCAAGGTAAGCGATGTCTCCCACAACCTAACCACTCATTGTGGGCAGGCCCGTAGCCAGAAATAATTTGTGGCCAGTCTTGAATTAACCAAAAGTGTGCCTTTTAGCACATGAAAGGCTTGTGTGGAAGCGATTCACATCAGTCATAGCCATTGTTGGCCAGTTTAATTTTTTCAATGACAAACCAGTGTCATTTAAGCCATTTATTTAATTAATGCTGATCCACTGGATTTCTTTCACTACCAGTTCAGCCAATGATAGTCACTAATGTGGGCCTCTAGACTTGGAACTATCAGTTAATTTATTGGCCAGCTGGCCCCCTCTGTCTTAAAAGTTGTAACTACCTGTCTTGGCCAGTCACCTGCTGGCAGGCGGCTCTCTGGCTAAGCCCCTGATTGTGGGCTGATCTCTTTCTGTCTCATTTTTAATACCCTAACATACACACCAACTGTTATGGTTTCATCCTTACACATATATATTGAACGGGCTGGTCCCGGAGATATAGTAATAATAATAAATATGGTTGAAGTTTAATTCTTTGGTGGTATTATGGGAAATGTTGAGTTTTCATCTGACTAACGGGTGTGTTTGTTTCTGACGCACCTCAGGACTGGATATATGTTTCAGTGCTCTGGAATGTTTCGGTAAAACAAATGTTTACACTGAATTAATATCGATTAGGTAACCAGTAATGTCAAATTATACAGCAATAAAAAAGCTGCTATGTAAAACATTTACTATGAGACACCAGTATAGCTTTACACCCTTATTAGATGCATAACATTATGCTATTCTTTTACTCAACATTGCATACAAGACTTTCTATTTTCATTGATACTTTATACAGCCAATCATCAAGTTTACGCAACCAATCACCACAAGCTGGTGTAGTTGGTGCCCCTTCTCATTAAAATGTCATTATAGCCTGTCGTTATTAAGAATTAGTGATGACAGTAGCTTCCACAATGTAATTGGCATTATATATCAAATTTAACTTACATCCCAAAAGCAGTTGAATATGTAATGTGTTTGATTAATAATCTTTTAATAATCCTGCTGTTGTGAACCACAGAAAGTACTTATAATCAAGTGCTGATGTTTGGGCATAAGTTCGAAGAGCTTTTTCCTGATCCTGTTATATGTAAAATATTTTCGCACACTTAATGGTTACGTGTGTTTGGCTGTTATTATGTTGTAAGATAATGCCAATTAATAACATAAGACTAGTAATATTCAGTTTGTCAAGAAACCATATGTGCCATTTCTTCAAGTGCATCATTTGGGATGAAATGCAGATACTGATGTTGAATGGATAACTAGAATTACTTACGTTGGTTCAGTCACCATTTAGCCAACTTTGCAAAACACACAGAAATGACTGATTTAACCAACTTTAGGTTAAACTTTGCATAGTTGGACAGTGTGGTTGGTAGCAGGTATTTTTGAGAGTGAAACTTGCTCGGGAATTTGAAGAAATGGTCTAAGGCTATGGTTTCATGTATTGCTGAATACGTGCTGTTTCAAACACTGTCTAACTGTTGCGGGACATTTTCAGACTGCACAAAGTGCAGTTAAGAATGTGCTGAGCTAACAGTTGTGGGAGACTTTTCCCTAACTGGCCCGCTCTCCTCTGTTGTTCTTTCAGAACATAGAGAACATGAAGATTGGCGGTGAGTGGCAGCAGGGAACTGACTTTTGTGGCTCGACAGACAAAAGTCGTCCCGCTCCTTAATTGCTGCAGAATGCACCAGAACTGGTTATATGACGCTTAGATCTGGTGACTTAGGTCACACAGGCTTAAGTTGCTTCTTACAGTTTTAACCCTTTCACAACATGTGTCCAGTAATTGTTTTACACAGGGTTTACGCAGCATGGTCAGTGTTACTAAGTGGTTGTGTATGACAGAATCTCATTTATGAGTCATAATGTTTAGACAGCAGAAGTCAGATGTATTTCATTTCCATAGAACTGGTTCGATCAATGTAAGTTTTTGTTTAAACAGAACTCTTGAGTTTACTGTCTCTCCTTCCTAGCTGTATGTGGTGATATAAGATAGCAACTGTCACTATAAAAATATGTGTGTAAATTGAACTTTAAAAAGTGATACATATCACCAGTTCTTGTGCTAAGGACAATTAATATCTCAAAGTATAAACTACTGATCGTGGCTAGTTGCTTATGTAAACCCAGGTTATGGCTATTGTTTCCAAACATTTTGACATGCAATAATATGTTAGCTGTGAAAGACATTGACTTAACATTATTATAGTTAGCAGCTTTTTAATTGGAAAATATTGAATCATAGGCAGGTTTTGAAATGGAAATAATGCAGTAAATTTTAAATGTCACGTTTACGTTACTAATTTGTTGTGATCATTTATAATATAATTGTCAGTGGTTTAAGAAGACTTTCTTGCATATATCGTTAATAGATTTTATCAAAGCATTTCAGGCGTATGTAGTTTTACAACGCTCTTGGAAAGAATATGACCAATTTAATACCAATGGTAGTCTACATAAAGTTAACATGTTTATACAGATGTTGTGAAAGGGTTAATTATTCTGTATTGAGTTCTCTGAAAAGAGAAGTAGAAAGTTTGCTGCAAAACATTTGCTGGAATGTTTCTTGCACATCGAGGGGCAGTGTCTCTCTTCGATGGAAATGTAAGTATGCAGTATTTACGATTTGCAGCTCTTAAAGTGAAGAACAAATCTGGGTTTGATTACCAACAATTGACTGTGGTTATAAAACCCAGAAATTTACATTTGTTATTATCATTTACACACAAAGGATGATTTAAATTTTTTTGGACATTTTAGCTGATCACAAAGTTATTAATAAATAACTTTTACAATTGATATTATAATTTATTTCCTTATCATAGGTTATGAAGGTGCATACTATTAGCATTATTATAACAATACATTTATACTCAATATTTGTTTGGTTATGAAATACATTGGTCCTTTACAGTTATTAAGATTGGATCCTAGATGTAAATTTCAGTTACACTTTTCTATAATCAATTACCCGGTACATTCAATTTTTGTTATCATTGTAATCAAACCCAGGTATGGTGATTAAGTGCATTGACTTTGTTCTACTTTTGAAGAAAAACTGTTTTGCATAGAAATGCTGGATCAAACCTTCTTACGAAGTTATTTATAAAATGTAAGTGATGCAAGACATTTACATTTTAAGACTGCTGTGATAAACATAGATATTTATCACAAAGTGAATGATAAGATACTGCTTTCGTAAACCAGCATTTAACTGAAAACACGTTTTGCTTCTGTGAAAAATATATCACTATAAGACACTCAACCTTCTGTGTATTCCTCGGCCTGGTTCGGCATTCAATAAAACCTGCCCTGGATAATAGGTTTATGAAGCATTTCTCTGATAAAGTTGTGTAAGTCTTGTTCTGATGTTGTCAAAGTTCTTCTGTGTTATATTGAGCTAAGCTCCTTTTGCAAGTAACAATAATAAGAATATTATACATAGTTTGATCACTGATGAACTGCCAGATTAATGGTATTGCTATTACGTGTACCATTGGCTTCCAATATAAGTTATCTATACGAAATAGATTAAAACAAAAATTTACAGGGAGAGTACGGAGGATTCCATGATATGACAGAATTGTCATGGTACATCCTCAAAATGTATCAACATTTTTAATAGTAAATGATCAATCAATTGCAATTGGTAATGATCTGTGATCCCCTGTTATATCATTGAAGCTACCATGGCTCCCCTGTTGTGTGATCATTGAGGCTACCAGGGGTCCCCTGTTATGTGATCATTGAAGCTACCAGGGGTCCCCTTTTGTGTGATCATTGAGGCTACCAGGGTCCCCTGTTATGTGATCATTGAAGCTACCAGGGGTCCCCTGTTGTGTGATCATTGAAGCTACCAGGGGTCCCCTGTTGTGTGATCATTGAAGCTACCAGGGGTTCCCTGTTATGTGATCACTGAGACTACCCGGGACCCCTGTTTTGTGATCATTTAAACTACCAGGGGTCCCCTGTTTTGTGATCATTGAAGCTACCACGGGTCCCATGTAATGTGATCATTGAAGCTACCAGGGGTCCCCTGTTTTGTGATCATTAAAGCTACCAGGGTCCCCTGTTTATGTGATCATTGAAGCTACCAGGGGTCCCCTGTTATGTAATCATTAAGGCTACCAGGGGTCCCCTGTTATGTGATCATTGAGGCTACTATGGGTCCCTGTTATGTGATCACAGGGGCTACCAGGTATCCCCTGTTATGTGATTATTATTGCTACCAAGGATCCCTGTTATATGATCACTGTGGCTACCAGCAGCCCCCTGTTATGTGATCATTGAGGCTACCAGGGGTCCCCTGTTATGTGATCATTGAGGCTACCAGGGGTCCCCTGTTATGTGATCATTGAGGCTACCAGGGGTCCCCTGTTATGTGATCATTGAGGCTACCAGGGGTCTCCTGTTATGTGATAATTTAGGCTACCTGGGGTTCTGTTATATGATCAATGTCACTATGAAGCGAATCAAGTGATCAAATCTGCTAAAGGAGTGCCTTTCTAGTAATGTCAGATGTGTCACATAGATCCAATTATTCTACTGAAATAACCCTAATGCTTGAATATTTCCAAACATCATAAAATTAACCGAATATGAACCACAATCCAAGTAAAGCCATGCACACACACACACGTCGTTGCATCTAGCGGGCAACCAAACAACGATCGAGCTGTATGGAGTGATGCTATATTCCTATAATTTGTCCTTTATTTTGTTTGAATGTCGTTTGTGAAAAAGGATTTTTTGGTGAAATTTTGTTTCAAAACATTAATTCCTTGGGCAATGACGTATACCGTACCTTGTACCGCATAAAATATACGGTATGTTCTGTAAACCGTATGTAGCCATATGACATACAACGCTATTATATACTGTTGTTGGATATGGGTGTGAATTACCATGCTGTCTTCCCCACAGCCCCCCGGGATACAGGGTCAATGAAGAGGAAGACCAAGGGAATCCTCCCCGAGGTGACGAGTACTAAACCAGGTCGCGCCATCTTCCCAGCAACAAAGGCCATCCTTGACAGCTGCACCAAGCCTCTCATAGGTAACGCATGACATTTCTACATCTGTCAGTTGACAAAGGCCATCCTTGACAGCTGCACCAAGCCACTCATAGGTAACACATGACATTTCTACATCTGTCAGTTGACAGAAACCATCCTTGACAGCTGCACCAAGCCACTCATAGGTAACACATGACATTTCTACATCTGTCAGTTGACAATGGCCATCCATGACAGTGGTACCAAGCCACTCATAGGTAACACAAGACATTTCTACATCTGTCAGTTGACAAAGGCCATCCTTGACAGCTGCACCAAGCCACTCATAGGTAACACATGACATTTCTACATCTGTCAGTTGACAGAGGCCATGCTTGACAGCTGAACCAAGCCTCTCATAGGTAACACATGACATTTCTACATCTGTCAGTTGACAGAGGCCATCCTTGACAGCTGAACCAAGCCTCTCATAGGTAACACATGACATTTCTACATCTGTCAGTTGACAAAGGCCATCCTTGACAGCTGTACCAAGCCTCTTATGGGTAAGACGTGACATTTCTACATCTGTCAGCTGACAAAGGCCATCCTTGACAGCTGTACCAAGCCTCTCATGGGTAAGACGTGACATTTCTACAACTGTTAGTTGACATAGGCCATTGTTGACAGCAGTACCAAGCCTCTCATGGATAACACAACATTTCTTCAACTGTCAGTTGACAATGGCCATCCTTGACAGCGGTACCAAGCCACTCATAGGTAACACATGACATTTCTACATCTGTCAGTTGACAGAAACCATCCTTGACAGCTGTACCAAGCCACTCATAGGTAACACATGACATTTCTACATCTGTCAGTTGACAATGGCCATCCATGACAGTGGTACCAAGCCACTCATAGGTAACACATGACATTTCTACATCTGTCAGTTGACAGAAACCATCCTTGACAGCTGTACCAAGCCACTCATAGGTAATACATGACATTTCTACATCTGTCAGTTGACAATGGCCATCCTTGACAGCTGCACCAAGCCTCTCATAGGTAACACATGACATTTCTACATCTGTCAGTTGACAAAGGCCATCCTTGACAGCTGTACCAAGCCACTCATAGGTAACACATGACATTTCTATATCTGTCAGTTGACAGAAACCATACTTGACAGCTATACCAAGCCTCTCATAGGTAACACACGACATTTCTACATCTGTCAGTTGACAAAGGACATTCTTGACAGCTGCACCAAGCCACTCATAGGGAACACATGACATTTCTACAACTGTCAGTTGACAAAGGCCATCCTTGATAGCTGTACCAAGCCACTCATAGGTAACACATGACATTTCTACATGTGTCAGTTGACAAAGGACATTCTTGACAGTTGTACCAAGCCACTCATAGGTAACACATGACATTTCTACAACTGTCGGTTGACAAAGGCCATCCTTGACAGCTGTACCAAGCCTCTCATAGGTAACACACGATATTTCTACATCTGTCAGTTGACAAAGGACATTCTTGACAGCTGTACCAAGCCACTCATAGGGAACACATGACATTTCTACAACTGTCAGTTGACAAAGGCCATCCTTGACAGCTGTACCAAGCCTCTCATAGGTAACACATGACATTTCTACATCTGTCAGTTGACAAAGGCCATCCTTGACAGCTGTACCAAGCCACTCATACGGAACACACGACATTTCTACAACTGCCAGTTGACAAAGGCCATCCTTGACAGCTGTACCAAGCCACTCATAGGTAACACATGACATTTCTACATCTGTCAGTTGACAAAGGACATTCTTGACAGCTGTACCAAGCCACTCATAGGTAACACATGACATTTCTACAACTGCCAGTTGACAAAGGCCATCCTTGACAGCTGCACCAAGCCTCTCATAGGTAACACATGACATTTCTACATGTCTCATTTGTCATGTATATAGAAGGTCAGTTCTTACAGCGCAGTATCCAGTCCTCAGGACTGCTCAAAATGCTTTACACTTTACTGCCTGGCAGACCTGTTCAATCGAACACCATCTCAACTTCTCTGGGAAGCATCCATCCACGCTGCAATTAATGTGCAAAGACTATTCGTACAAAGATATCTGCCATTGTCTATAACCAAGTATTCATTGATACAGCTGAGTGAGCTGAAGCAACATAGAGTAAACGAACTTGCCCAAAGTTTGACATGGCAACACAGGATTCACTCCCGGATTCCCTCAGTTGAGAGTTTGATTATCTAGCCACTGCACTCCGCACATATGTATATAGTTTTTATAGTCAGAATATTGAACATTTCTTTCAGATTTACTTTCCAAATAAATTTAATATGCTTTAGAGTTAAGTTACCATATTTGGCCTACTAAGAGTACATCTGCTCTTTTTTAACCAGCTATCTCATGGAATTTGTATTTTTTAGGTGGACTTGCTATTCTGTAATTGATTTGGAATTGATATGATAATGTGATTGACCCCAAGAGGCTCCCTCTTTTGACAGGGATGAATTTCATCACCGAGTGTCAGGTATCTGACGGGAACTTTGAGCCTCGCTACATCTGCCAACTGTGTCAGGGAAAGTGCGACCCCCGAACTCTCCTGTCGCACATCCTTGGAGGCAAGCACAGGATCGCATACTTTGTGAGTAACTAGTGCTGCTGTCTGTCCGTGGTGTTTGTTGAGTCGTAACAACATTCTAAATCATAGCTTGTATTGTTAACGCCTTGTAAATTAGGTCTAGTATTTTCCACATGTGCAAAAATATATGCACTACATATTTCTGGGCAATATACTTCTTTATTAAAAGATTACACTTTGATCACCAAGTAAATAAATAGTTCTTGGAGGATGTTTCAACACAACTTCATATTGTTTTGTCATGGAACAATGTTTTTATTTTCAGTGTACTAAAAATGCACCACTGTGTTATCAAAACAAATTAACTATTGATGCAGTTATTTAGGGGTGTAACTTTGCTATGTGGCACTCTTACAATAAAACATTTTTTTATACCACAACATTTTTGTCAGCATCCCATTATTCTTGTCATCACACAACTGACATACATTTTGTCTTAGAATATTGAATCTTTAGTATGCCACAGCTTTTCTGAAATGTGCCATGAAACACTCAGTGTGTCGACATGTTATACAATATACATTCTGCCAACTGAACCTGTTGTTGCAGAAAGAGAAGTACCCAGACTATTATGGCGAGGTATTCAAGGATAAGACCCTGCGCAAGTCGGAGGTGACCCCAATCATTGAGAAGTGCGCCATCCTGGTGGAGAAAGCCGAGGGACGCCAGAACATGAAGACCATTATTGACAACGACATCATCGAGAACTGTAAGTGACAAACAGGCTGCATCCACATGTATGTTCCTCCTCGCGACCCTTGTATAGGGTGAGGTCTAGTTCCTGTACTGTACTGCTTTGCTACAGTTGCCCTCTCTCACCAGCTCCGTACCAGCATATTTTATTTTCCTTCATGTTTCACAGATGCCTCTTGATGTAGTTCTCTCATCTCAGCTGTGGTAATTTCCTGCCGCCTGATCCTGTCTGTCTCCATCGGCCCAATTCCAAAAAGACACACACTTCATATGAGTTACTATGAGGACCCACACACCTATTACCAACAGTTGGCAGCCCTTTACACATGCATTCATAGCGATGATATAAACAATAGTTCCATCTTCGTCGCATGCAGCATTTTGTACGCAATGACCTCATGCTTTATAACCAAAATTCACTTCGTACAGAAAACAGCATTTGGCCTCGTAAAGGCTCGTTTTGGGTGCACCTGATGAACCCACGTGTTCAGTGGTCCCTTTGTTGGATACTTTTTCCACAGTTTCCTGCAGAGTTGTCCTTGACTAGACGGCAGTTCCAGTTTGTTGGCTTCTTTCTTCACACGTTCTTTACTTCCCACAAAAATTGATTGACATTTTTTAATGTTTCTGTGTCAACCAATGCATTTGTCAGCAAAGATAGATGACACATGCAAATGTGTGTTTGACTGTTTGATTATGATGTTTATTATACCAGAGAGGACAAAGCAAGCTGTGCATTAACATTTATTTATAGAAATCATACTCTGGATGGCAGTACTTATACTGACACAGAAGATGGTTTCTCAAAATATTTGTACCTGACATTTTGTATGGCGTAAATTTGAGCAGTTTTTCACAACACAAGTTATGTAAAACATTGTCAACTGATTGGTGAATGGTTTCTACAGCTCAAAACAATCGCAGAAACCATGTGTAATGTTGGGAACAATCGATTAGTGACTGTCTGTTTTTTTCTGCTAAAACCAGTAAAAACTTAATCAACAGGAATTTTGAGAAACATAAAGGCATTACACACACACACACACAACACACACACAACACACGCACAACACGCACAACACGCACAACACGCACAACACGCACAACACGCACAACAGACACACACAATGCGCACACAACACACACACACACAGACACACAACATACACAACACACACAACAGACAGACACAGCACGCACAACACGCACAACACGCACAACACGCACAACACGCACAACACGCACAACACGCACAACACGCACAACACGCACAACACGCACAACACGCACAACACGCACAACACGCACAACACGCACAACACACACAACACACACAACACGCAACGCACAGACAACACACAACATGCACAACACACACAACACACACACACAACACAGATATACATACACACACACACACACATACATACACACACACACACATGCTAGCTTGTCTGTAGTTAGATATATAACTATGTATGTAGGTTTCACAAAGACGAAGGCCGGTACAGACGTGCCATTTGGGGGAAACAGAGGACGAGGAAACAACGCATCAAGTCGCGGTTAGTCTCAGCACAGCACACGTACTCCTTGGCTGCCATATCTATCAAATGGCACCTTTGTAGATTGTGTGCAGCAGTAATCATACGAGGTGGTGGCATAGTAGCTCACATAATCGGACAAGGCCACTGGCTGCATCTAATTAAATGTGCTACTACACCACCTTCTAGTAGGACTGTGGGTTTGAGCAGTTATAGGAAGTGTGTTCAAACCTAAAGTTCCATCTCACAACAATCATGGAAGTTAGATGCCATTGCTCAAAATCACCTTATTAGGCAAATGAACATTCTTGCATAAGATGGCAATTGCGCAGTCAGCAATAGACTTCTTAACTTAGAAACACTTCTGAGGATGCATGTTCTTCTATCACACTACAAATGTTCACTGCCATCGTAATGCACAAGCAAATGAGGCCAAATTCTACATGTGATATACTGTTCAAATATAACTACCGGTAATTACGACTCCAAATCTGGTGGAAATTGCATTCTGAGATTGTCTGTCATTTTTAGTACAAATTTCCAATGAGTCAACATGCTCCATACACTATATAGCACTTTCATCGACTTCGTATAAACTTTGTTGCACATAATATGCAATTTTAAGATAAAACGGTTCAAAAAGGTGAACAATTATATCCGTGTGCTGTACGTTTATTCAACCGGACCTGGGGACTGGTGATTTTGCAAGAACATAATTTATCGACTATTATATGAAATGTCAAAGTGGCCTGTATGGTAGCAAGTTTGATCAAATAAGTAAATATTGTTCATGTTGTGCACACTTTCTTAAAAACAATTAAAAAGGTTATTTTAAATCAGAATTCAACTTTAAGGTATGTTTAGTATTTACAAAATATGCCCTGTGGTCGTTTTAAACCATTGGCTGTCACAGGGTTGGCACGTTTTTTGCACCCTGGTAAATACCGGGCGGTAAATACCATCTTGGGAAAAACCCTCAACTAGTGGTAAAAACCAGGATAAATGAAAAAAAAACGTTTAAAAGTATTATAAAATGAAGCTGTGTTGCAATAAAAGATACTGTACCATCACCAGAATGATACTGGACAAACATAATGTAGTTTGACTGAAAACTGCAACAAATAAATAAAGTTGCCTTATCTGCTTATATTGCATAACCATGGCACTGCTGTTGGCTACAGTTGCCCACTGACCTTTGTTCATCAGTAGCCCCCCCCCCACTCTGGCAGGGGGCACTTGTGCTACCCATCAGCATATATTGCACAACAGTTGCCCACTGACCTTTGTTCATCAGTAGCCCCCCCCCCCCACTCTGGCAGGGGGCACTTGTGCTACCCATCAGCATATATTGCACAACAGTTGCCCACTGACCTTTGTTCATCAGTAGCCCCCCTCCCCACTCTGGCAGGGGGCACTTGTGCTACCCATCAGCATATATTGCACAACAGTTGCCCACTGACCTTTGTTCATCAGTAGCCCCCCTCCCCACTCTGGCAGGGGGCACTTGTGCTACCCATCAGCATATATTGCACAACAGTTGCCCACTGACCTTTGTTCATCAGTAGCCCCCCCCCCACTCTGGCAGGGGGCACTTGTGCTACCCATCAGCATATATTGCACAACAGTTGCCCACTGACCTTTGTTCATCAGTAGCCCCCCTCCCACTCTGGCAGGGGGCACTTGTGCTACCCATCAGCATATATTGCACAACAGTTGCCCACTGACCTTTGTTCATCAGTAGCCCCCCTCCCCACTCTGGCAGGGGGCACTTGTGCTACCCATCAGCATATATTGCACAACAGTTGCCCACTGACCTTTGTTCATCAGTAGCCCCCCTCCCCACTCTGGCAGGGGGCACTTGTGCTACCCATCAGCATATATTGCACAACAGTTGCCCACTGACCTTTGTTCATCAGTAGCCCCCCCCCCCCACTCTGGCAGGGGGCACTTGTGCTACCCATCAGCATATATTGCACAACAGTTGCCCACTGACCTTTGTTCATCAGTAGCCCCCCTCCCACTCTGGCAGGGGGCACTTGTGCTACCCATCAGCATATATTGCACAACAGTTGCCCACTGACCTTTGTTCATCAGTAGCCCCCCTCCCACTCTGGCAGGGGGCACTTGTGCTACCCATCAGCATATATTGCACAACAGTTGCCCACTGACCTTTGTTCATCAGTAGCCCCCCTCCCACTCTGGCAGGGGGCACTTGTGCTACCCATCAGCATATATTGCACAACAGTTTCCCACTGACCTTTGTTCATCAGTAGCCCCCCTCCCACTCTGGCAGGGGGCACTTGTGCTACCCATCAGCATATATTGCACAACAGTTGCCCATGGTCCCATGGACCCCTTTTTATGATGCAGGGCTTCCTGTTCTTTCAAACTGATCTTCCATGACCAATCACTTTTTAATGGATATGGCTGTTCTTACTGTGTGTTATTCATTAGCATTTTGGTGTCACTCCACCTTTTGTTGACCTAGGTTGCTATCAACAGTCTGGCACCCGTTCATTCTTTATTAAAAAGTCTTGAATTTGGTATCCCTGATAAGTACCTGCCAATGTCCAAAGCTCAACATTTCTTTGTTCTTTAACCAGATTGCAAACTGACACTTGACAATATGAGACAATCCTAGTACAGGCTATATGACTTCATCACCATACTTCTTTAGAAGACCCAAACATCAGTATTTGGCACTGTCCCTTGTGAGAGTGATAATGACATTTATTTACTAACTTAATATTTTACTCTTTCATGTCATGGATTTCCTGGCACTGACACAAACACAAGGATTAGGCCTGGACTGGTGACCAGTACTTGCTCTCGATATTAATTATCTTTCCAACTGGACTAGGTTTAGTTACAGGAACCAGCAAATGTTAAACATAGTTATGGACTTATTCCTGCTTTATAAGTTATTCCCGGATATTACTGGTAAATACCGGTAAATACCGGTAAATACCGGTAAATACCGGTAAATACCGGTAAATACCGGGTATTTCCCTCTAAAACCGTTTTTTCCCAGAAATGTGCCAAACCTAATGGCTGTCCATATTAAAATCATCTTACAAAGTTTTTCTTTTGCAGGCTTTGGATCGATGTTACCGAGGGGCCGGGGACAGATGGGGGTGTACAACGGACGGGGCTACAGCAGGGAAGGGGATGGGAGCAACAGGGGAAGTAGGGGAGGGTACAGCAGCAGTTGGGGACAGGGAAACGGGAGCAGTGGGAGAGGGCAGAGGGGAGGGGGTGGACAGCGGGGTGGCTACAGCGGCAGAGGGCAGAAAGAGTTCGGGGGGAGAGGACAAGTCAGGGGCTCACGTGGTGGCAGAGGACAAAGGGGAAGCTTCTCCCAGTCCCCGAGGGGTGGGTTCGTAAGGGGTAGGGGACGAGGGCAGGTTAAGTATGACGACTACGGATGGAACAGGTGAGTGAATAATTATAAGACATTTTAGTTCCATAATAACATTATAATAGATAGATGATTTTATGTTTTAATTGTGTTCACAATTATTGTAGAAAAGGAGAATGCAGTTTAGACGCATGTTGTGTGACTTCTACTTAAATGCATATCTTTGTCAAGTGAATTGTTTAAATCTTAGATGTTCAGAATGTAAACTGAAACTCTACCTTTGTTTGTAAGTCTATTATCGTCCTTACACTACTTTGTAAACCAAGTAAAACATTTTGGATCGCATCTCTATTCACTTACATATGTTTCAGTGGATCAAACTTCTCAGTTCGTTGACATATATCACCAGCAACAGCACATACTACATGTTAAATAATACTCCGGTTTAATATTGTATAGTACAGAGGTGGGCTTGGTGATGAATTTGTGTGATTTGTTTGTTTAATATGATTTTGATGATTGTTATGATTGCAATCATAGAGTAATGATAATCAAATGGTGTCACTGGAAGACGGCTGTTAGCCAAGTGACATCCATGCAATGTAACACATGTCCATTTGTACGACATGTATGTGTTAACTGTATGTTACGTTGTAAATAAAGTTACTTCCATACAAAATCGTATATATTTTTAACGGTTTATTATCTGGTTTTCATGAAAGGAACAGAGATTTAGCATGCCGCTATACTCACTGCTTGTTACGTTGCAGTGACAGCTACTATGATAAGGGCTATAGTGACGCTGGATATAGCGACAGTGGATATGGTGACACTGGATACAGTGACACAGGATACAGTGACACAGGATACAGTGACACAGGATATGGTGACATGTCAGGTAAGTCACTCAGGCATGTGCAAGAAATCTCAACTTTGCAGAAGTTGTCTTATGTTTATTCAGTGGTTCTCAACCCCTGGATCGTGACCCAAAATTGGGTCGCCAAGCCATTTTCAGTGGGTCGCCAATGACTGTCCATATATCCCGTTAGTATCCTGCTTGCCCGTGTAATATGCATGCAAGGGGAATAAATTATGCCAAATATTGCATGATTTTGAAACGCCATGTGATGTGCAAATATATGCACAGAACTTTTCAAATTTGTGACATTTGGTGTAAATTGTTCATTGTGCATGCCTCTAGCAGGGGCAGTTCATATTCTTTTTTATGCCACTGAAAATGTGTTAACCATGCACTATGCAAAAATCAGTGTTGTTTTCAACTTTCTCAATATCGAAGCCTTCAAAGTACAAATTCACAGACAAATTTCTCTTCAACCCTTTAGACCCCAATTTATTTTAATGAAATGCACTGCCGAGTACCCCACTACTGTTGCACAAAATCACCAAGATAAAGGCGAACCTAGTTTTTGACATGTCATTTTTAGTCCTTTGGCCGAAGGTCCAAGGGACTATTGCCATCACTCTGCGTCTGCTGTTAGCTGCCATATCTCAGAAACCGTTCAGCAACTTTTTCTCTAATTTTGCATAGACATATCTTAGGGCACTGCCACTATGCACGAGAAATCTGTATTTGATTCAGGGATGAGAAATTTCCGGTTTTTGACTTTTGTGAATCATGTAAATCCGGGGAGAAAAAAATGAATGTTGGGGGGTAGGGCATATACAATCCTGGACAATTCACTGACGATCTATCTGCGGATTGAGTTAACCATCTATCCACCGAGTGACGTCACGTTTTAATGACGCTGCCTGGCGATTAGAGACAGAACCGACCCAACCGAACCCATGAATCTGCGAAGTAAAACCCTTAGTTTTGTCGGCTGTTCGCTTCAGTGCTTTCGAAGTGCACGCACAAAAGCAGTGGACCAGTAGGAAACGACGATGTATTTTGTGGAGATGTCGATAATTTTTTAACACAATGGGTAATCGACGATTTGTTGTACGGCAAGACAAATGTTGCGTGAAGGACATTGACAAAAGTGTCAAGAATAAGTGGAATTGGGCATGGCTGGAGAGATCGGCTGGAGACACTAGGTTGGATATATTCATCAATAAATTATCAGCACCAGGGAAAGCCTACTGTTTGTGGTGCGAGGCCGATGTCAACTATGCGGATTGGATCCTGCAGGCTACAGTCAGAGGGGAACCGAAGGCATTGAAGTACACACGCTGGCACTGCCCACGCTGGTCACCAATGTTCTATTAGAACCTGAACAGAGGGCGTATCACATGGATGTTCGCCGATTCCATGTAGACAACACACTTCCACAAGCACCCACAAGTTCCAGATTGGACTCGTGGTGGGCTACCATATTCTCTACTGGCAAGTTCCCAGCCTTGTCAAAGCTGGTGGCTGCAATGATGAGTTGCTTTCATGGTCCTCAAGTGGAAGGGTGTTTTAGTCACATGTCTAGCATCATGAATACTGCCACTGCCAGAAAGAATGTTAGTACATTCAACACTATCCAGACAGTGAAGTACTCACTCATGGCAAGCAACAAGACTGCTATACAGGACTTCCACAAACAGAACTGGTCGCCTCGTTCACAACACGAGGGGTGCATACAAATTGTACTCCATCCTTCTTGCCGAGCAATGAAAGATGAAGGAGGAGAAGAAAACTGAGCTGAACATGTCAAAGACGAAGGCAGCAACCAAGTACAAAGCTAAGGAAGCAGTTGAGCTGTCAACGAAGAAAGCTAGAATGGCCCATCAACGGGCTGTTTTGACAAAGCTGGTCAAGGAGAAAGCTGCCGTCAGCCAACTCTTGTTAAGCCCAGAAATTATCATTAACAAATGAGTTAGTACTATGACAATGTGCATGAGTCCGTGTGCTTTTATTGCTATTGGAAATGTTAAGATTTTCTATTTAATATTGCTCAAAATACACCATATGTCGTCTACAATTAAAACATTTCTCTGAGGAGTCCCCCCCTCCCGGTTAGATGAGACAGTCCTCTCGGGCTGAAATGTGGGCCACAGCAAAATTTCTGTTTTTTTCTCTGAATGTCACTCTCATCCCTGTTGATTGAATCATTCTAAGGGCTGCCTAGGGCCTCCAAGGACCCCAAAACTGGTAAAAATGTAACATTTTGCCTATTTTTTCAAAAACTGTTCAGCAAATTTTTCTCTAATTTTGCATATACATTTCATGTGGTAGTGTCACTGTACACAAGAAATCTGTATTTGATTGAATCATTCTAAGGGCACCTAATGACACCCCCAAAAAGGACCCCAAAACTGGTAAATTTTCACATTTTGCCTTTTCTTCTAATTTTGCATAGAAATGTCACGTGGTAGTGCCACTGTACACAAGAAATCTGTATTCGATTCAATCATTCTAAGGGCTCCAAAGGTCCCCTAAAATGCTAAATTTGTTAACTAAATGGTCTACTGTAGCAGCAGGTCTAGCAGGCTTCCAGTCCTTTTGTTCAACTTCAACAGAAACGGCAACAATAGGAAATACATGCCATTGATACATGTTCTTATATAGAAAACGTCAGTTTCTTTCTGTACTTGTCTACATATGATAAACATTTGTTTGCCTTGCTCACAATAAACATCACATGAATGATAAAAGGAAGATCACTGCCACTTAACTTGTGGATTATTATTATTATAAAACTGCTCTGCTACTGCTTGGTGGACAGTACGCTGCAACTGTCTTTGAGTTTGTTTACATTTTGACAAACAACTATTATATAGTACTTATTTTTGACTGAATCACATTTTGAGAATGCATGTCATTGTTTGCGGTGTAACTTTTGTATGCTTCATTTTCTGCTGCTACAAGTTGCGTTCATCTGAAAGATTCAATTACCTATCCAATGATAATACATATGTTTTGGTGTTGGAAATATATAGCTTTGGTATATTGTACACAAGGGTTGTGATAGGAAACTATTGGACATTGCGACAGTCCAGAAAGACAGTATGAGATGTGTCACTCAATATATGAAGTGTGACTTTCAGATATTTCATTTTGTAGTGCTATGGATTATGATGGGCCTCTCCATTAGCTCCCTATATATTTATGTGAAATATATCATTATGTCATTAAAATATTTCAGGACAGGCTAACGCTAAGCTGCAACTGTCTTTGAGTTTGTTTACATTTTGACAAACTACTATTATATAGCACTAATTTTTGAATTGGCACGACTAATTCTAATATATCCCACAAAATGACTTCTACAGGAAACAACGTTGGTGTAAATTATCATCCCATTATTCTTACTGACAAAGACCTGTAAGTTAGGTGCATAACACTTTTGAAGTTCTGACAGCAGGACACCGCCTTTGGTGAAGTCGAGACAAAATTTTGACAAAGGCTTCAAGTTCAAATGGTCTATCACCATCCAGCTGACCCATTTTTTATTTTCTTTAGACTACCTTTTGCTCTCGAATAATCTGTCCTCTTAATTTTATACATAAAGACAACTTTATACATTTTTGTAGCAGCACATTTGTACTTCCAGTGTATCATATATTTATCACTTGTTGTGTATTACACCCAGCTGTGGAGCTAAGATTATCTGCCTGCTATTGTTTGATGGAAACTGTGACTAATCTATAATTGGTCACTGGCAGTAGCTTGTGTCAACAGACAGCATTAAGCCACTAGACCCCTGTTAAACTGGACAGTTGCCTGTAGGTTTTCAGTGAGTCTACCTTTTGCTCTCAAATAATCTGTCCTCTTAGTTTTACACATAAAGACATAATCTGGCATAACTTGATATGTCTTTGTAGCAGCACATTTGTACTTCCAGTGTATCATTGCAACATAACATACATATTACATACTGTGTGCCACATTTGAATGTTGTGCATGTAATATTTCCATGCAATCCATTTGCATATGTAATGTAAAACTTCAACAGCCGTTTTCTTCATTTTCACTTTTTGACCCCTACCATGTTCAATGCTCCATAACTTCGCAAATTTTTGTAGCAATCATCATTTTTGAAACCGTGTAAAGCACCCTACCAAACCTTTACAAGGATGTAAGAAAACAATGTTACAATTTTTCCGACTTATCACTCATTTGATCAGTCGGGGTATTATTCCAAAGGACTTCAGGGCCACTTGGCCCATTTTTTGTAGTTCATTTGCTAACATTGCATTTTGTGCTATTATCAAGATAATTGAATTTTGTGTCAGACAGTTCTCGATATACTAATTGGCTTTAAATGAAACGTGTGGAATCGTTGAGATGTGATACGCTGTGTCTGGGTGGGTTTGTCTGGAATGGTACGTAAAGAAACTCTTTGTCAGTTGTTAACAAACAGCGCTCATTCAAAAACTTCCAATACAAACCCATGTGATAAATACGCCTAGCGCAAGGATAGAAACATTAAATAATCCAATTACACATATTACGTAACTATCCAGAAGGTGGCGCCATTTCCATGAATTGTTAAAGTTGTTGGCCAGATACAGGCTGTTGGGGAAGCTGGTGGATGGGTCATTTGAGGTCTAAAGGGTTAATCATTATATCCACGCACTTTGTATTGTCTAACTGCCTCCTTATTATCACTATTATCACTAGTATGAAAAGTATATTAGCTTAAGGCGATAAATGCTGCTGCAAACTTTTTTTATTTTAATGATAGAGAACTGAAACTTTGTGGAAATGATCTTTGTGGGTCAAGATGGATATAACAGGTTGAACTGTTTTGGAAACGGCAGCCATTTTTTTGTTGATCCATTCTCGACCAATTTTCATGCAAATCCCCAGAAAAAATACATTGCGCTACAACAGTAGTAAATACATGTATCTACAAAATGTCAGAAGGAATTTTTATTCTTTTACTTTTTATATCAAAAATATCTTTTTGAAAACTAGACATTATTTCCGATTATTTAGGTAGGATGCATTGAATGTGCAGGGAGGTAAAATGGAAACATGGACAGATATACTGTTACGGTTTTCTCTCGAGATATGCGTGAAATTTGTGTATCAAATAAAACAGAATTCTGAAAAAACAGCAAAATAAATTTTTGTGTTTATTTTTACACATTTTTTTACTATTCAGGTGGTTTTTGACTATTCAAATGTGTATATACACCTGTTCTGACTATTCATATGTGGGAAATGCATCCTCTGGACTAAATATTCAACAATAATATGATGGTGTAGCAAACTCTTCTGAAAGAGTGGTTGGCTCTGAAAAGAACCGTTTGTTTTCTTCATGAGTCCCTAGAACTCTCCAGCTTGGGTAAGCAGGTCTTGCTGCCGAATCCGGTGAAGACGTCAATGTTCCCAGTTCTTCTTCTCTTGCACGTCAGCCTTTTTTTCTTTTGCAGCGAGCCTTTCTCGTTCCATCAATAGTGTCAGTTTCACTTGGGCTTCACCAGGCTGAAACCCAAGGGCAGCTGTTGTTTCTGCCACAATCTTCTCCGTCCCCTGATTGAATTCGCTGACAGCGATGGCAGCACCAGCCTCGACACGCAGTTTCCCAAGGAAGTCCCTCTTCAGACACTTCCGTCACACGACCATCTTCTGATGGATACAGAATGAATCCATCCACCAACAAATCTGACATAGCCCAGAAAATCCAACACCACAGTCTGTTGTGGCAAATGGTGAGCGACTGCCATGATCACCAATCCTTCCTGAAGACAGTATATCACTGCAGAGATGTCCACAAGTGGTGCACACGATGCAGAATGCTACGACTGAACCCTTCATGTTGTCGATGACAACAACAGTCAAGTCTCCCTGGCAAACCAGGCACGGAATGTTCTCAGTGAGTTTCTTCAATGAACAAAGAGACAACTGTGGTCTGTGACGAGGACGCGATTGACGATTCGCCAACAGAATGCTGATCGTCAGCTTCAGCACAAACGTCCATTTTGCCAGGTTCCACGATGTCACCTTCCACGGTGACCACGCTGCCACTCGGGGCCGGGCCGCTGACGCTAGCCATGGCACTATCACCGGCGGTGTTGATCGGTTTACTCCATAGTTCTCGCGCAGATTTCAGCTGTGCTAATCGAGCCCACTTCTTCGATCCTTCGGCATCTTGACTAAAATCGCGTACTAATAAGTGACACAATCACCAAGCTAAAACAACGGTCACCATATTGACTCGCTCTGTTGTTATGAAGGTCGGCCATTGGCCAATCAGAATCGAGAGAATGCATATCCGCGGAGAATTGTGCCATATAAGGAAATTTCTGTACTGGTACAGCTCGTGTTCTAATGCTGATTGGCTGCATACTAATGAGTGTTTGTCATGGGAGATAAGGCTGTTTTGTAGCCAGGAGAAAGAACTAAATTGAGATATCCAACATGGCAGCCTTCAGCAAGGCAAAGTACCGGTAACTAAGGAGTGAAATATGCCAAATTTTTGCATTTCTTTGTAAGATAAAGGAACTCTCATCAACACTGTTGATCAAATAAAGTGTTTTGTTCACATATAGACACATAAATATGACAATTTTTGTATTAAAAGTTAAAGATAAGATGTGTTTGTAGGGAAATATGGTGAAAACGACATTTCACCAAAAAAATCATCAAAAGTCGAAAATCCTGCCGTCCGTGTCCCTTTTAACTCTTTACTGCACAACCATGCCCAAAACTGCCCACCCCTCGTACACACAGGCCATCCAAAACCGCACGCACAACTTTATTCTCATAGGCGTTTCGTTTACCGCGATCAAATCCTTCTTTACACTAACCAGCCAGGTCAAATTGGTGACCTAGATTATATAAAGGTCAAGAATTCATGTGCCTTCGCCACCTACAATATGAATAAATTTTTAGTTTAATTTAATTTAGCTTCAGATTTTAGTATCTAATATACTTATTTAATGTAATTTAGCCTTGTCTTTATAGTTGTTGGTTTTGTTTTTTATTCAGTATGTTTAGCTTTTCAGCACTTGTTTATAATTTCAATTACCCATAATTTACTATACATAGGTTTATTTATATAAACTAGGAATTTGCTTGTTAATTTTACTTTTCAATCCATAATTGATTTATATCTCTTATATGTGTCTTAGATATTAATGCCGATTTTGTAAATCCCATCAAAGGGGCATTACTCCCGGTTTTAATGGTGTCTAAATAAAGTATATTATTGTTATTATTATTATATACCTGGGAAAACAGTTTAATTTGATTTGGTATCATTCTTTCAGGTAGCCAATGGTACGACGAATCATACTACCAGGAGCCCGGGTTTGGAAAGTTTCCCTCGGGAAGGGGCGGATACGCCGAGCCCACTACACGCTACAGACCCTACCCCAGGAGTCAAGGGAATGCTGACCCCTACCGACGCCCCTACGGGTCTAGCGCCCCTCCACAACCGGTATGTCTTTAACTTTGAGTCATCCGCCTCTGCTTGTAAACTGTTAATTGTTCTCATATGTGCTGTGCAACAATATTAGTTATGAAGAATATACACATACCTATTCAGAAAAATTCAAATGCTAAATAATATTATTGTTTCGAGAAAATGTGTGACTAAGTTGCCTGCTCTTAAGGTGGCTGCACTGGCTATTATATGCTTCTTTTGAATTAATCATTTCTAATATAAGTTTTGAAGATAAGATAAAAAAAATTTCTTAGAGTTTGCCACATATACTAAACAATACTCCAGACCAAAAAGAATTTATTTCTTATGTTGTTTAGAGATGTTTAAATGTGTTTAAAATGACAATAAAAAAATATATAAAAAATCACCTTAAAATGGCATTTTATTTCATTTTGAGAAACTCCCCCCAAAAAAATGTACATGGTTATAAGTACAAACATGTTATTGACATTCATACAGGTTTTTTTTTAAACAAATGCATATTAAGTTTTATACAGCTTCATAAAATGTTGTTACAATGTTGAAAGACAGCAAAAATCCGTACTGCATTTTTGGCACGACCCCTTCACCAAACATAAAACCATCCTGTGCAATTTTGGGTAAACATAAGTCGAGTTCATATGCCAAGTTATGGCTTTGTAAGTATTGTAGTTTAAAAAAAAAATTACATTAAGTAATACTTCCAATAATACATGTGTCACCAGATGCTTGTTTTTTGCTTAGAAATGTGATTTTTCTTATTGGCATGTGGCTTATTTCAACACAATTTGACAGACACTTCTATTACTGAGATTTCCCCCCAAGGTTTTCCTGCCAAGTTGTCTCATGATATTGTGTTACAAAGGGCCATGTGTTGAACTTGTTGTGGTAAACAACATTGATTGACACCTGCTGGGCTCAGTCACTTGTCATTGCAAATGGCGGCTGAGGTCGGGCATTATCGGAGAATAAACAAAACTACCTCCAGTATTTGGTGATTTGACAGCGTGATGCATTTAGATAATTATAATACAACAGCATAGTGGCATGAGAATAACCAGACTATTATGATCTGCATTAATTTATGTTTGAATTGGGCTGACGCACACGTGATCGTCACTATGGAAACATCACCAGTTTTCAAGAATCTGAAAAGGGACTTTCTACAAACACACAAAAACATACTAGTTTTTAAAGGACTGATTGGTGACATATGGTGATAGTGCCTTGGTTTTTTTAATAGTACACATGTTCATACTGACACCTACTAATGTTCTATGAAGAAAAAAATCTAGAAATTAACTGACATGATACCCGGTGCAGCTACCTTAAATAGAATGTACAATGACTTTTATTAGTTAACTGGTAATTAGGGTTTTGTATATGTAAAATAATTTTGTCTCCAAATGCCTGTACATTAACTGTGTTATAGTGCATGTTTAATCTTTATCACTGCAGTGTATTTACTGTGAGCAATTGTATGAATCATGAACAAACCAATACACCATCCAGTAAACATGACATTTCATCTTTAAATTTGACGAATCCTTGTACTGTCTACAATTGCAGCCAGGTGGTCCAGATGCTCTATGTTGGAAAACTAGCATCTTTTAATTAATCACAAAATCATAGTAAACAGATTATTTGTTAAGTTATGGAATTTTATTTATTTACATTCAGGACTTTTCTATTATTGAACATTGTTAAATTGCAAACTGCAAAAGATAGATAAAAACACGCAATGACAATATGGATTACCTGACTGAAAATGCAACTGATGGATGTAAATCTTGCTGAAGTCTTTGTCGTTTGAATAAGATTAGTAAACGTTGTCACAACAGCAGCAATGTAAATACAGTGCGAGAACTGATTAAGTCTCGCACTAGTCTTGACAAGTCTTTAATTTGATCTTTAGTTTTCAAGGCCTTGCAAATCTTAAAATTTTAATTCTCATGAAACATTCTTAAAGTTGTTCCAGGCACAGATTAACTATTCTTTATAAAAAAACAATACCTGAAAAATAAGAACATTTTCATGACAATTTATGTTAAACATTTGTTTATTTTGTGAATAAACTGAATAAGTTGATTAAAGAAGCATATCTCTGCGATACCCAGTCCATTCTGCTTATATGAAAATACTGGTCATAACCTTAAATATAAAAAAAATATTTAATCTCATCAGCGCTGCTTGCACACATCCTGGGCAAGGTGAGTGTATTTTCTGTAGTCTATGTTTCCTGTAATATGTGTGTTTGTGCAGCCTCGACCTGCTGCAGGGAATGACATTTCGGACAGTTCAGCACTACTCAGTCTGGTAATGGTTTTCTTTCATGATTTCTAACAAAACCTGCAGTAACCTAGGCAGTTTCACCAGTATCTTTTTGCCCCACCGCTTGAAAACCAGATACAGTTATAAAGGTGTGGTTGTAATAATTAATCAGTGTGTCGGTATATCGGGATACACAAGTTGCAATATGATTGATCAATATGTGACATAGTGTATCAGTATATTGAAAAAATATTTGAAATGATGTTCTGCTTCAGATCTAATTTTCCTTTCGTCAAAGGAAGAGTTGCACCACAGTGTACTGTTTTGAAGCTAGTATTAAAAAACATCTAGTCATGTCCAAGATCCCCCAGATGTGTGTTGTGCTTTCGATCAACACCACCATCTTCTATATTAATACATGAGAGGTACATTATCTGTAGACAAAGCGCCTCAAGTATCATGAGTAATGACATGTGACATGTCTTTAGACAAAGTGCCTCATGAGTAATGACATGTGACTGTCTATAGACAAAGTGCCTCATGAGTAATGACACGTGACTTGTCTGTAGACAAAGTGCCTCGTGAGTAATGACACATGACTTGTCTGTAGACAAAGTGCCTCGTGAGTAATGAGGATGAAGCGAAGGCGGCTCTACAGATCTCCAACAAACTCGCTGAAGCTCTCCTGGAATATCACAGAAGCAAAGAACCAACACAGGTCAGAGCTCAGTTTAACCTCTGCGTTGCAACCATTAGGTTTAATGCCTAACTCTGAATGCTCTATGTTGTCCTTTGTGAAAATACATTACAAGATTGTGGATAAGTTTCGCACAAATAGTGTAAGTTGTTAAATTTTAACAAGAAAAGATTTACCGTATGGTTCCCAATACATGCGTAGTGCACAAGTACAAAGGCACAGGTGTACATCCACAAGTAGTTCTCAAAAGTGGTGGAAATAATAAACAAAGTACTACACTTTAGACAAGGACAGTAACTATTAACTCATGCTATTGAACACATGCGAACGTGCTCAACTCATCTCATCATTAAGCTTTTGTATCCAAACTGGGCCAGAAGTTTTTAAAAGTTACTATCCCCAAAAAACATTATTGGCCTGAATCTTGGGCCTTGATTTTCTGCGACAAGGGGTGAAATCAGCCTATGGTTTCACTGCACCAACCTGTTTCATAACTGGTGTTTGTTCTGTGTAATGCGGTGAACAACAAGGTTGCCGTTCAGAAACAAACAGGCATGAGGAACATCAGCTTAAAACCATAATAAGAGGAACAACTCTAAAAGCCTCATTCTGGCCTGTACCTTTTTATGCATGGGCAGAGTCCCTACATGTCGCGTAATGAGCGTTCTCTACGTTATATAAATAGTGATTTGTTGAGCGTTCCCCGGGTGGCGCTACTATGTGTTAATGAATCACAATCTGTGGAGGTATTCCCCAGGTGGCGCCACAGTATTAATGAATAACAATGTGTGGAAATGACATGTCCACTCACCAGAAAAAGGTGGTATGGTCCCTACCTTTCCTCTGCTACCTGTTTAGGAGCCCAACATTATTAGGCTAAAATTCACACTTATTGCCAAAATATAATCTGTTTTATGATTTTTGTGTCGCAGTTTCAATGCTTTATATATGGTCTACTTTGAGATGATGTGCAAACATAACATTACACCTTTCTATAGTGGCATGGCTTTGGACAGGGCAATCAATCCTATCTATCAAGGTGCACCATTCAGTTATATATTTTACACTGCAATTTAAGGTATTCGGTAGTGGATTTCGCCTACTGCATGTGAAGTTTTTGTTGCCATTTATCCAATGATTGCTGTGGCTCTAAAAAACTGGGGGAAGTGAATTGAATTAATCAAAAATGTACCTTTCACGTCAATCACAGCCATTATTGGCCAGTTTATTTTTTTCAATGACAAACCAGTGTCATTTGAGCCATTTATTTAATTAATGCTGATCCATTCAATTTGTTTCACAACCAGTTGTGTCAATGTTAGTCATTAATGTGGGCCCCTAGACTTGGAACTATTAGGTAATCTAGTGGCCAGCTGGTCCCCTCTATGGTTAATCCTCTCAGGTGAGGTGAGACAGTGTACCTCAGATGTGTCATTGTAGATGAATCAGGGAGCCAACGATGGCAGGAACAGTGCCGCAGCCAACCCTCAACCCAGCATGTCCGGCAACGTCCCGGCCCAGGTAACTGGGCCAATGGGAGTGGGCCCAGTGAAAGCCGAACCCTCTGCCTATTCTGCCCCTCAGGTTGATTACAATCACGGTTACGGTGGAAATATGGACTATACGACAACTGAAACTACTGATGCATCCGCCCAACCATACACTGGCGGCTATGGATACACACAGGCATGGTAGATTATGTAGCTTACCTTGATTATCAGTACTGGTTAGATATCCTGTCAGGCCTGGGTGACATACTTGTATAAATGTGATGACAGCTTTGCTTAATAACAATTGTATGTGAGTCCACTTGAATTGTCCAGCAAAAATTTGACAATTGTTTTCCCTTATTAAAATCTGACAATAGTCACCTTTCTTTTATTTTCCATTTTTTGGGGGGAATTGTGTCTAGGTGGGTAGGTTCAATCCTGATTTTTATTGGATTTCTGTTTTGCTTACAAAGCTCCCGAGGTAGTGTTCAGCCGGTGAATATTTCATTTTTTCACTGCCGTTTCACACCAGACTTTGTAGTTTCTGTCAACATTCTGTCAGCAGGAGGTAGCAATACTTGATGCTGATTGTTTTCCTTTGATGCCACCATAATAAATATAACATGTCCCATTTGTCTTTAAAAAATGTTGTATTGAAAATAGTGTTTTTATCTTGTAGAGATGATTTCTACTAGAAAAACTTAAATTGCTTTGTTCATGTATTTTATTCCAGTGTAACTTGGCATCAGTTAACACTCTGGAATCTGTATGGTGTTCATGTGCAAAAAACATGTACGTAATGATATGAGACATGATTGATTTGAAATGTTAGCAATGTTTTATGTGTGATCATATACCGAAAACAACTTCTGTAGGATTGCATTAAAACTTAAATTAAACATATTTGTGTGGACTTCTGATATAACGTGACTCTTATTTACTTTGAGAGTTGAAAGTACTTTGCAGCCGTACTAATGTAATTACAAACTATGTTAAGGTTGGTGTAACCGCTTTAAGCTTTTGCTTATAAGTAAAAATCGAATAGATATACATGTATTTGGTTCTTGATGTTAATAAGTAACCAGCCCCCACAAACACGAAATCTCACAAATTCACACGTAGTTTCAAGCCAAGATATTTAGAAGTATGGGTATACTGAACGGTGATTAATTAGTATGGTCCCATATACAATCGGGCATAAAACAATCGTGATCGGACATTTTAAACGATATATAAATAAATTAACAAATTTTATGTTATGCAGATTTGTACAGAATTTCACGTCATAAATACGGATTCCAACAAACCAAGTGGCATGCATTCAATATTTGTTCTATCCCCATATTTGCATTCGTCGATAGGGGCTAATTAGAATCAACACACGCTGTTGGTTGTGTAACGTCTCAATCATGAGAACAGAGGGTATTGCTAGCAAGCAAAACCAGAGCGGTACGACGACACAAAACAAGCCCACTGCTTGACTCACCCAAGGCAAAAGGGACGGTCTTTATCCATCGGGAATAGCTGTTGGATTCAGGGTTCATTAGATTCACGGAGTTCTATTTTGGATTAAACTGTACGGTTAACGTGGTATTCTGACGTTACATTAATCAATATGATTGAAGTGCGTTCGCCTAAAACAACACTGAAGCGAACGTCTTTGATATTCTTTATTGGTTAAGACCTATTTTTGTGCAGGACGAACTGAGCAATCAGGGCTTACTCATAGCGAGTACACGGTGATGCTACGGGAAATATCAGGATCCTGGTAAATAAAAGAGCGGGTCATAAACATTATGTCGCGTGGATTAATTAATTTCCTGTTTAAATATTGCGGTAAACATCCCCGACTGATCGGCGGACCTCGGCGCAATCGCAGACACCAAAGTAACATCATAGACACTCGATTAACATCCGGTACTAAAACGTCCACACATAGACGCACACACACTACACACACACACACACACACACACACACACACACACACACACACACACACACACACACACACACACACACACACACACACACACACACACACACCACCACCACCACCACACCATACACACAGACATACACACCACACCACACCACACCACACACACACACACACACACACACACACACACACACACACACACACACACACCACCACCACCACCACCACACACGCGCACCCACATGCAACGGCCCTGATACGCGGAAACGGAGTGTAACCTGTAACAGTTATTTTTGCAGACGATCATTTAATTAAATTGGAGATCCCACAGTTTACACAGTAGATTATATTGCGGTTGATTGCGCATCCCAGTCGATGTGAGTATAATATACCTGGGGCCGGTTTCATGAAGCGTACTTAAAGTTACGCACTTAGCGTCACGTGTTTGCGTAAACTCCTATGCTTGCTTATATTTAAACAAAATCACGTCATTTACTAAGACAATCATCTTAGCGTTAAGAACGTTCTTAGTCGCTTCGTGAAACCGGCCCCAGCTGTACTGCAACTAATAACTAACGGCACACTGGCCCTGTATAGTAAAACCGGTACTGGGCCAATACTGCCTTGCACAGAGGCTGTAAATTGGGCAGATGGTAGCATGCTGTGCTGGTCCAATGCTGGCGCCATACTGGAGCAGTAGTGGCCCAGTGCTGGAATAGTTTATTTGTAGAGTATGCCTACTGGGCCTGTATTGACCCAACGAGGGGTCCATGCAACCAAAACGCATTGCAATGGCTGGCGCTGCATGCTATACTGACTAGTATTGGGCCTGTGAGGTCAATTTAATTGTGGCATTTACGTGGTACTGGCTCAACGCCAGCTCTGCCGTTAACGATACTTACCGGTATATTGCAAGCACTGGGCCAATTCTGCTATGTTGATTGCTCATGTAGCCGAACAAAATTAATATATAAATTGTACATTTAGCTTGTGCTGCAATCGTCCTCGACAACTGGCGGAGTAACACCGATAATTGGACGCGGACTGCGACCATGTCTGATCATATATGCTACGCTGCCGCCAATTCTGTCGATTCCTAGGCGAGGCACTTCGCTGAGTTACCATTTGATATAACAACGACATGATCAAAGCACGCTGTGAAACGATTGATACTACAGTGGTGGGCATATCTATGCAAGGCAAACAATTTCATGCGTAAACGCAGCACGTGTACAATAGGTTCACTACGCGCGAAATAATAAAATTGGCCCTACTTCTCGCCACACCTGACACCTGTAGGTGTCACTGGGCTATTGCTACGATGTCGATGATTTTCTCCGGAAGAGTGCGCGTAGACTCCTTTGCAGACAACATACCGTGTGCTAAGTGCTTATATAAATATCACTAATAGTCCATGGTAAAGACGGTTCACATGTGCAACCGAATATAACTCACCAAATACCCGTGCTAAATAACGGCGGGGATTCCATTGACATTCGATGTTCGAATTGCACCACTCACCCAGCCAACCTAAATGATGCCTATATAAAATCACCGCTGCGACTAGACCAACGTGACCTGAATAGCGGGGTGACCGTATTAGTAATACGAGGTTCAACTAAATGTTTAATTTTGCTGGGCTTTTATTCTTTGTCTATCCCAGTAGGCCATATGAGCCTCTGTGTACATACTTTTATCCGGGAGTTTGTATTAGTGATTATTAAAGATACCATTGTAGCACATCAGCTGTGTTAACATTTCTTGTCATTTCCTTGGAGCATTCCACTTCCGGTTTTCCCCGAACGCTTCTGCCGTTTCCTTTTGGAAGCTTTTATTCGCATCTGACGCGTCCCGAGTGCACTGCGACTTGTACTGTTCGTCTTAAAGTGTACATCATCATCGTCGCATATAAAAACTGACGTGTTCACCGGAAGTAGTAGGACATCAATCGCCTTAATCTTGTTAACAATACTTGAGGTTTCGGCGTGACTTGGTTTAAGTAAATAAGTTCTTTCAAGCGACATCAAAGGATCAACAACCGTTAACGCGATGATCAAAGTAGAACTACCACTTAACATAATCTGCTTAGCATAAGTTGCTTCATGCGTGACTTGAATATTCTCAGCAATACTAATCGCGTAATATAGAACAACACAAAGCTATCGGAATATCAACACAGAACGTACAACGCACATTCGGATCAAACATATTGACTTTGGTCTTTCTCACAGATGCCTTGGGGCCGACTGATTCCTATACTGCTGCATTGCTTTAATTGCTGTTCTTTCCCACCGTTCTGTATTGACAACATTGCCCTTCTTCTCCCTCTTTCCTTATATCTTAGTCTTTCCGTCTTCTGGTACCGTCTTGCATTGTCACAACCATCGTTCTCTCCGCTAGTCGCTTTGCTTCCCGCCGTACCAAGTGACCTGCCCGTCGCCCATCTCGACAGACTATAAACTAGTCTTCCTGTTTAGTCTCAACTGCATCCAGATCACTTCCCTTGGGTAATTCGTTTAGAATGACATCTGTCTCTGCTGTATTTGGTGGACAATTTGCTTTTGGGATTTTCTATGACGTCAATAAAACAACACAATTTTTATTATTTAGACTCGTTAGCGTATTGGCAAATTGGGATAGCGAAAGGTGTTTGCAGTATGTCCATGAAAGCAAGGCGTTACCTTACGATGGATACCACGCCTGGTGAAGCGGAAATACGCCAAAGGATCTCCGTGCGTTTGGACTTCTTTGGTCATATCGTCAGGAGATAGCCTATTGCAGAAGGATCATCATATAGACAGTTTTTCATCAAGAAGTGACAACTGTTACACTATTTTCCCCATTAACTTAGATTGTTGACTGTAATTTCCATTCTTCTGTAGAAATGTGATTCCTGACTTTCGTTCAGTTGTAGCGCTAATGCCTCTAGCTTGAGTCTACCTACCAATTTCAGGCCCAAACTCCCTCGGGGCAAACTCCTCGCGGTAACGTTATAGTATCTGTCTGATAGGAAAAACATTTAGTCTTTTTCAACCAAATGGGCGATGTAGGAATTTCGCGTGCTCTGCGAACTTTATACGACTTCTAAGACGGCCGAAGCTTTAAAATGCCTCGGTTTTTCAACAAATTGGTGACACATTTGTTGATGAACAGTGACATTTTGACGGCACGGTGCCTTTGAACCGTATTTACCGTCAGTTCTTTGGTTCGTTCTAATGTAGCGGGGAACATAGAAAAACGTTCAACATTGGCGTGTTTAGATGCTAATTCGCTGAGCGGACTTTTTTAGATCAACCAGGACTGCATATTGATGAGGTGATACTAGTCAAGAATGTTGAATTCCATCTATTTCATTTGGTCGCGCCTGGCAACACACACAATGCTGGTTGATACCCGTCGTAGGGTATAATACTGGTGATTGTCACAACACTAATAAGGGCACAAAAACGATTTCTTTGATAGGATGTTTTCGTCAAAGACAAAACACTTGTTCTATACAGATGTTTAATCCAAATTGCACATACTTACAAACTAACTTAGCCTGTTGCAAAACAGCTAAATTCACAAAGTGAACGTCAATAAATTAGAATGCTTCAGTAATGGTCCGCGTCGCCAAATTTCGTGGACTTCCAATTCACAGATACGGTCAATATCACACATTTGAGCTCCCCAAATGACAGTGTTACACGGCTAATTGGTTCTCCAAACACGAATTTGGTGTAAACGGAAACAAATAAAAGGATAATCTTCACATATTCTTCCTGACTAATTTTATTAAACACATTATTTTATATAGCGCGTTTCTGCTATTACGTATGTGGGGTGTTCAATACAATCGAGAGAAATAAAATCGTGGGTGTGACATCTTGAAACAGTGTTATCGTGTGGCTAGTTGAGAGGGTGCAGGTAGAGGATGGATGGACAGGGGTCAAAAAGGAGGTAGGTAATGAGGAGGCATGTTGATACTGTGGAACCTTGCAGCAAATACTAGAGGTTGACCAACGGGAAAGAGGAGCGGAAACAAGGAAGGAAGAAGATTGCAGTGGTTTTTCGAATGTAAAAAGGAAGGCAGTGTGAACATAGAGAAATAGGGATGGAGATGATAACCACAGAGTACAGGAAGGAAGAATGATGCGACGGATAAGGGATAAAAGGGAGGGGATGTATCAGGGTGTATCAGGGTGTATGCTGATGCACCAAGCAGTACAAATAATCCCGTCTCGTGCGTTATGCCACCGTGCTCCAATACACAGCAAAACGCTCAGTCATTACCCTAAATGTTCACATATTTCTCAGGGTGCGCCCGTATAACCCTTTCAGTGTGCTTCTGGCAATAATTATGACCAACGACTGTGATGCCCGCTTTGCGTAGCCTGGCTACGCCCCTGGCTTGGTACGGGAGTCTACTCGGTATACCGCCGTCGTCCTGTCAATCAAAGTCGACACACGTTCGCCGCTTATTTCACCGTTACTGCGCGGTCGTCGCCGTTTCCCCTTATCGCGAGCGCTCGGCAATTTAAATCAATTTAGCAAGTGCAAAGTACAAAGACCGATCAGCGTTTACACCCGCCTTTCATATCCGCCGTCTCCGTTCACTTGCGCGCGATTATTATCTCGCTAAGCGCTTCAGGTTCATTCCGTAAATTGAACGCGACGCAAGCTCCCCCGAGCTGGGCGAACCAATGGGAACGTCGACCAGGCCTCGGGCACGTCCGATTTTCATCCAATAAATAAGTAAGCAGCGTTTTTAGTGGCTGCGCGAGCCGCTTGCCCCGGGGCAGGTGCGGCTCGCTTTGAAGTATCCGCCGCTGATTTCAGCGCCAGTTACCGGCTTCGAGAGCATTGTCTGCCGGCTGCCTGATTTATTCTTCGTCGCTGCTTCTAAGACGGCGGAGGAGAGCGGGGCCGTGCAGTACGAAGTGAGCTACAGAGACGCTGACTCACCATCGGGGGAAGACGGAGTGGGACGTCCAGAGAAGACGTCGATTGCACACTGGAATGAGATAGCGATCGTGCTATTATATTATACGTATACGGCCGATTTGTAAGACGTTGATCCTTTTCCGCTAAAATGGATCGGTTCGGTTTATTTTTCCTACTGCAGAGCGTCCACGTTGCGCTGGGCGTTGTCGTTCAGCCATACGTGACGACTGAGAACGTCACGTACGACGTGACGGCGTTGCTCCCGGCGAGCCCGAGACAAATCCGTTGGGCGGAGGGAGCCTACGCGTTCGTGCGCAGCATCGACTGTTCCGACGTGTTCTTCACGACGCGCAGGGAATGTCGACGTCTACGGCGCGTCGCCAAGGCCGATATGAACGTGTACCTGGCCGAGCCGACGGTCGAGGGTCGTCTGCAGGCCGTCATGCCCGATAAGGGTCTGAGCAGGACGGGAGTCCACGATGCCGTCATGGTGCTGGATCCCTATCCGCGAGCCAACTTCGGACATCTCGTCCTCGTCTTCTACGTCGAGCTCGGAATGTCGCGCATCAGGTGCCAAGTGGAAGGAGGAACGGAACTCGGTATGTGTCGAATGACGTTACTCCCATACTTCTTCTTGTGAGGTGGGGTCCACATCACTCGGTAACGTCTTCTGCTTTGCTTGCTGATACTCTCAATCTCCCTCTGTCTTCAGAAATGATCTTCCAGAATTATCGGTCTTCCAGTCTTGGCCGTTCGCACCTGCTCGCCCAGGATTTCGATTCACGCTGTCTTTCCCTCTCAGCTTTGGTCTTCTTCTTATTTGTATACCACCTCCTTCTGTTTTCCATACGTTACTCCCACATAACTTAGT
>OZ023205.1:25671899-25712974 GCA_963995525.1 Escarpia spicata | reverse complement strand
CAAATTTAAAAACGATTACGCACCATCAAATAATGCAAATACCTCGTTTTAACACAAATAATCAAACCTGTGTACGTGTGGGAGAAATGTTTTACCGTATACAATCTAGCAATAAATGGTGCGAAATTATTGTAACGATTTTATTGTTTATTATTTCAGCAACTTTGTCGTGATGTTATTAAAAAGTAATTCAAGGGATAATGATCAAGTGACAAAGAGAAATTCAGATGCCTACATCCGCACCTTTTATAACGTTAAAAATACTGCATTTGGGGCTTCGCTTGTGCAAAAACTGTTTTCTCGTAACCATTTTCTAGACGTTGTTCTTTGATCAAAAAGTTTTGACCGGTTCGTTGGTAGGCTTATCGTAGAAAGTAGGCCTACAGTGTAACACGATAAGAACGCTAGATTATTGTTATAACGATTGCATTGATTAATTTCTAATTAATTATGAATTAGCACTTCTAAATATACACGAAAGAAAATAAAACTATTGTACGGTGTGTCGTTAACCGCACTACTCATAAATCAAAATGTCAAAATAGCCCCGATCAAGTGACCCGAGGGTGTATAATTTTAATCTGGGGTCAGATTAATCAGACTTTTCCCATAGGTGGTTCTGCTATATACCACGCACCTTACTGCAACATTACGAGTATTCTGAAAATTATTAATGTAAATGTTAATTATTTATCTGACCTGACGAAATAGGTACGTATCGTGCACATCGATATAGATCCTATGCATGCTTCCAAATTCATCAACCCATAAACAAAAAGGCTGTAAGATTTCACATAGGGTGCTTCGCGGCCACATACGTTGATATTGACTAGCCACAAGACATTTGGAAATAAGACATGTGCACCACCTACACATGGCCGTCATATACATTCTAATATACCTAATTGCAATTATAATTGATGGTAGAACAGTTACATGCCCCGCGATGTCGTATTCTTCGTCTAGTCACACCAGTTGTCGGTTGTAAATATGAACTAAACTCTCTACATGACAAGCGGTATTTTGTATACGTAGTTATTATTTCTTGTAATTTTCGCTGTCCGTTTCCCTCTCGCTCCTTCTCCCCTCTGTTAACACCCCCTCCTTGTCACTCTTTCCCTCACTCCATTTACCGACCTTCGACGTCCTCACTGTGTCTTCGATGTCTCCCACGTGCCATAATTATTATTAATAAAAAAAATGCCCGTCACCTGACGGGATGCCTTGATAGTTGACAGTCGTAATAGTAATATTGACCAAATGTTAGAAAACACACAACATCGTTACATAGACACCATAACGCGTTCGCATATATTCGCTGTTTGTTCAAAACTACCGGAGAGAATGACGGAGAGAATGACGCAGGGGACATTTTTCCCGACGTATTTGCTGCTTGCGCATGGTTCGTGCGATCGTTAGATTACGTTTTCCGTTTTACGCGGATATTACGTTCGGAACAACTGATTTACCCCATAAAAGGTGATAATCTTTACATATATGGGCTATTTTGAAAATATATAGGTCTTACGTCCTATTCTATGGATTGTAGGTTAATCCATGAAAGTTTGGCGCTCGAGGTTGAAGCCGTCTAACAGAATAATCTTAACATACCCGCCCGCATACGCTAGCACGATTAGCTCGATAATATATCGATCGAAGAGCATTACTCGTCGTCACATCTTATATATATTCCTTCTCGCCCCCTCTCCTTCCTCCTAATTACCTACCATCCTCTCCCCTCTCCTCTTCAGTGGTTCTTTAAGTTAGAGCCTGCAGTTTATTTGCTCTTATCTTGACAGCTAAAGCTGCATAAGTGTAGCCGAATATACGCCAACGAAGTGTGGTATCAATAGTCATGTCACGTTGAATGGCCATCAGTATCAGTGTTAACGTTACTTCTGCAGCCAGTGGCATGGCTAACATTGCGCAATGTGGTCAGGGTGTCGTTGGTGCAATAAAACCGCAGCTGTTGGTCTTATAGAGTACCTGGGACATTTTAACAATGGTGCATGCAATATCTGACAACGGGCGTAGGGTAATCTCATTAATGTGCACACACTTGAAGTGCAACGAAACGTGAGGAACCGCGGTTTACATTGCGACATATTTTACATACTAGTAAATATCAACAACGCACTGCAATGTCTGACGGAGACGTATTTGCCCAGGTGTCACGGGCAACACAAATTAAGTGCTACTGATTGGTTACTGCGCGCGGGTCCGGGGAAATGAGTACGACGCCGGTGTCTCATCAAATCTTGTCCGCCTGTTTATTGTGCTCATATTCACTACAACATAAAAATGGGTTTCATCGTCTTCAGTGAATCGTCACAGTTCCGTTTCTAATCAGACATAATCGCTTTGATTTGGTTTAATGTTGCACACACTTTCAATGTGCGGAAAAAGTGGCCATATTGCGCTCGTACCCACTTCACACTACACCGGACCCTTGCGACATGTTATACAGACAGAAATGTTAACCGCAAGGGAAATAAATAATTATAGTATTTAATAATCATGGGCAATTGCTGCCATTTTGTTGTAACAACGTCCCTTTTGACACTAAGTAAAACGTGGCCATTCTAAGTAAAACGGTTTATTATGGGAATAACTTATTAACATTAGGTGTAGTTCATATAAATATTTGCAATTTTCAGTCAACAGATGACTACTTTCTCTATAATACGCGTATACGCGCACACCCACGCACTCCCCGCGCCGCACGCACGCACGCACGCAAGCACACACGCACGCACACGTAACCACATCGTCTTGATCGTATCGGCAAAAAGGCGATCCCACATTGAGCAGAAGACGGACCATGAATACAAACACACACGCACGCACACGCACGCACACACATACGACACACACACACACACACACACACACACACACACACACACACACACACACACACACACACACACACACACACACACACACACACACACACATATATATTAAATTCGCGTCAAGTTTGATTTCGATCCACCAGGCTGCGCGACTGTTGCACCGAAAACAGTGTAAAACATTTCTAATGCGTCCGATGAGAATTTATATACACCTGTATTCGCCACGAGCAACGTATGTCGCTCGGTATGATAGGGCCTACGTTCATTCACATATTCTCCATTCGTGTTCCCATTTTCTCGATACCATATATATTACATAGCCAACTCTTGGGAACAACGATAGTAAGTATCGGTGCCCATAAGTATACGCAAATCAGTTCATGTGAACTATGCATTGTTCTCGTAGGAGTGGGGGTTGTTTTTACCAAGTGAGATGAAAGCGGTTTGCGACAACGCCATAGATTCGCGTTGAATGCAACTTAAATTGAGCCCCCGGCACTTCACGCGAGCAGTTGCTCTCGCGCAGTAAAACCCGCCATACAATTCAATTAAACAAAACTGTTTTAGAACCGGTACAAATCTGTCGGCTAACTTGAAGAGAACTCACAGAATGGCGAAGCCTGTCACGACCGACCGTTGCCACCCCATGTTTGAACAATATATAAACTGCTTTTCTCATTTGCCCCTTTCACCAACACGAGTGACTAGTTATTATTGTGTTGCACGTTCGGTCAAAGTTTGCTTGCCTGTATTAGTTTGCTTTCGAGAAATATAATTTAAAACATCCTACCATTACGTAACGATCACCATGACACGCAAACTCATGCAACGTCTCATGCGCACTGGGCGTGTATGGCGTGCATTGTGTAGGCCCCTTATCAGATCATGTTTAAACACAGATACACCTACGTCTATACACACCGCTCTCCCAACGCAGGAGACAACCAACCAAATTCTAAAATGTACGAGAAGGAATACTTGTAACAATCTACACCGGTTATGGCACAAATGTCTTCAGACGTTCAGCGGTATTAATAACTCGGCTATACGTTCGCAGGCGTGCACTTTAAAGGACATTCGACACGTCTGATACTCGTCGCTGAAAAACTTATCAGATATCCGATGTTGGTGTTTACATGATCAGATCGTCGGCGATTAGATCAACACGAGTATTACAGCCACCTTGTTCCGCTTCGACACAGCGTGCGTGTCAGGCATGCTGACCCGTGGCGAGCCTTCTCGTAGGACGCGTGCGACAAACACCTGCTAAGACGGCTGCGATCCTTTCTCGTTAACTTCAAAGTGCCGCCGCGCGTGTGATGTACTTTAGTTTTATCGGATAACAGCCAGTAAAAACGCAAGTTGGTTTTGCACAAGCCGTCGGAAGATCACACGCGAGCGTGGCGCTGAAGAAAAAAATGTACGCGCACCCGGTTCCCTTTTGATGGCGACGAAAGGGGCCCCGTGGGGAACCGTCATTCAGAAAGCGCTGGTTGTTTTCACCAGGTGAGATGAAAGCGGTTTGCGACAGCGCCATTGATTCGCGTTGAATGCAAATTAAACTGAGCCCTCGGCACTTCACGCGAGCAGTTGCCCTCGCGCAGTAAAACCCGCCATACAATTCAATTAAACAAAACTGTTGTAGAACCGGTACAAATCTGACGTTTAAGAAGAGAACTCGCAGAATGGCAAAGTCTGTCACGACCGCCTGTTCTAGACATGACAGAACGCAGTGGCGCAATGATTAAAGCACCGGACTCTCAATCGAGATAATCCTGTGCTGCGGTGTCGAACCTTGGGCAAGTTTGTTCACGCTACGTTGGTCCGGTTCATTCAGCCGTATGAATGAGTACCTGACTGTATACAGTGGTGGATATTTGTGTACGAATAGTATTCGCGCATTAATTGCAGCGAGGCTGAATGCTTGCCAGAGAAGTCGAGATAGTGTTCGATTAAACAGGTCTGCCAGGGAGTGAATGGTAAAAGCGCTCTGAGCCGTCCTTATGACTGGATACTGCGCTATGTAAGAACGTACCGTTACCGTTTTACACGGTGACAAAGAATTACTGAGCATCGACGTGCTCTTGGCTTAACCAAGACTAAACCAAAGCAGCACTGTCAAAATGTAGTTGGCCCGTAAACATGCAAAATGTGTTATAGTCATGTGGCAGAAGAAAACTGGACGAGATAATAGAACCCGTATGTAGCTGTTTCCCAAGTGCTGCGACCATTGTTTCTTCACATCACACACGTTTCAACTTTAGAAGACGAAGCGAAATGATATTTTAATTGTTTTTAAAACTTCATATACATAAACTTAATACTCTTCTCAAGTAATGTGCCAAATTTGAAGCCTGTTTATTGCGAACTCATGTCACTAAGTCCGCTCAAACGTGGTCATTTGTGTGTCCCAGCCCGCCAGTTGTTGCTGACGTCACCACAGGCAGAGCCGCTGAGCGCGCCTTATCCTTAAGCACGGCGAGCGGCGTTGCGGCCTGCTGTTCCAGGCTGTACATGAAATAGAATTTTTTTTTATTATCTTAAAAATAATATTCTTATTTACAAGTTTGTCGGTAGATGTACTCAGGAATTGAATTGTGTTAACTTTTTTGAGTTATTGCCTTTTGAACATCGCGAATGCTCAACCTTGCATTATATCCGCTGCCGCGTATACATTGCAGAATGTTCAAACGGCAATAATTAAAAAACTAAAAACAAATCCTGGGTACACCCAGAGACAGATTTGTAGATAAGATATTAGCTTTACTGTGATATCAAAAACTATTAAATCCCAAGACCAAGTTTGAGCATTCGCAAGAAATTGTGCAGTAAATGTACAGAATATCGCGACCAAAAGTGGCATTGAAAAGGGTGACGAGGGGGGGGGGTAAAAATTTGTTGAATATCAGGACACTATTTAAGACTATATTTCATTCAGATTGGGAATTAAAACATGTTTCGTTTAGTTTTGAAAGGAGATCGGGTGTTGCCGGTCAATACCGACAACTAGACATAATCACCGGACTGTGTTTCGGAATTTTCCTTCGTTGCAAAAATGCATCCGTATATATGAGATATGCGCATGTAGTCATGTGATCGTTGTTCATTGTTTCAGCCGATGGCGAGTGCATGATCTTGGCGCTCAAGAGACGCTGTAAGAACGCCCTGGAACGACGCGGGCGACGGCGCAACTTCGCCCGTCGTTGCGAGGTGAACTTTCTGCCGATCGTCTACCTCGAGTCGGACACGCAGGAGCGTCGACAGCGCCTCATGTGTCGCGCCAAGCTCCCGGGTTTCGCCGCATGCCCCGAACTGCGTCCTGCCAACGAAACCACGTCGCTCGTCTGCAATCCGATAAGGGAAAACACGAAACGTTGCGAGACAGCAACCGGAACGGTACAGACGAGTTGCCGGGTGTTCGAGATATGCGACCAGGCCGTGATCCTGTCCGGAAGCTGGAATCGTTGGACGGCGCGGCCACACCACACGGACAACGTACGCAAGATGTATCGCATGCTCAAGAAAAACGGATTCAAGGATCGCAATATCAAAGTGTTCTTTGCAAACGGTGCATTGAAACTAAACAGAGGTGAGTGTTGCCTGTATACTGCTGTTGCTGCTGCAGCTGTTACTGTTGCTGTTATTCCTTTTGCATGCTGATATTGTTAGTCGCACTGCAACAACGTCCATGACAACAACAGCAGCAGCAACAACAACAACAACAACAACACAAACAACAACACAACAACAACAACCGCGCCCTCACGCGCACTCGCACAAACACACACACGCACGCACGCACACACGCATGCACACACACGCACGCACGCAAACAACTAACAAACAAAACAATATAACACAAACAGCTGCAGCAACAGTAGCTGTACAGTAGATGCTGCTGCTGCTGCTGCTGCTGAGGCTTCTGCTGTTTTATTCGCTTCTGCTGTTTTGTTCGCTTATGCTGTTTTATTCGCATCTGTTGTTATGTAATAATAATAATGCGCCATCTTTGTGACGTCTAACTGTCAATGTCCAACAGTATGTTGTGTCACTACTATGCACATGCTATGCACGCCATGCACAATGGCCGTATCCTTGACATAAATGTACATTTGCGTGGAACTCTGCGGTCGTGACAACGTCGTCGTTCGGATACTCAAGGTAGAACCCACTCAAGAATTCGGGCAATTTGCGGCGGTTCTACTACTATTTGCTGCAGACCAAAAAAGACATCCGCTTCTTCGGTGCTGTCCACTTGAAGCCGAATGCTCCATGGGAAATGTTCCACCGTGGTGCCCTTTTTATTGAGGCTCGTGTTCACGCGGTTTCTTCATGCAGCCGACATCAGAATTATGTTCTATCATTACCACGCGGTTGAGATCGTTTCTCTGATAAGGCGTAATTGGGAGAACTACGTTGCATCGAATACCTCGCTTTGCGAGTCTCTTAAAAACAGAATGGATAACTTTCGCGCATTAGTCTTGTTTCACAGTCATTTCGCGCACAGATAAACATCAATCAAAACTGCTCGCTCTCTTTCTGGCGCTTCGTGTTAAGTTTGCAGTTCTGCGAGTTGTGTCGATGGCTCAGATGCATCAATGTCGATTTGTTATGCATATAAAACTACTCCGTCAGTTCGGTTTTATGCTCTTCAAGTTTCAGACTAATTTCGCAAAAAAACTGACAAACCAAGTAGTCAAATTGAAATAAGTTTCGAACGGATGGAATTATATCACTTGAGTCGGGTTGTCGGTCGTTTGCATGACAATTTCGCAATTTTTCGTCACCGAATTAGCTAAGGGGCGGGCAAAAGCCTAGTAAACAGACCGCATACATTACTTAAACTATTGGCACATTTGGACACAAAAACCCGAATTCGCGATGGGCAAACAAACCCGAGGATGCAGCTTTAAAGAGAAACAGTTTAGCTACTCGGGATTAGCCAACGTAGTAATTTGTAACAGAAGCTGTGTTGAACATGAAATGGTATTGCTGCTAACCCAGCCCGCACCGGCATTACTGCCAATGAAGCTGGTTTTGAAATGTGATGTTTTGTTTACTATTTAAACATGCTCCGGTGTCGTACCTTCCAAATTGCGAATGTTGTTACGGGCTTACTAAACACAATTTGGCGGGGAGTATATCTTCAACGTAGTTATTACAGTCATAAGAACATTGCATTAATTAATAATTGTTATTGTTGAGAAACTAGGAACAGAAGGCCATCTTTTAAATGTATCGGTTTCAAAAAGAGCAACCACATGTGCATTATCAATGGGCGAGAGAAAAAGTGTCCATCAACTACTATTACATCGTCAATGGTTTAAAGCAAAAACACACTTCTTATATGCGTGTAAACAATGTTCTCTTTCCCTTTTGGTAATCCCACAATGTCGGATCACGTCATACCGTGGTAGTGGTGATGGCTTCTTGTTTTGCTAGTTGACATTTAATCAGTTTGTTCTTCCTAATTTACGGTTTACTCTAATTTACTAAGGCAGATGTTTCGGCAAATACATGCAGTCCCGTTCTATCATCTTCACAAGTCAACACTAGTGGAGTTTTATTGCAACCAATCCATTTCAAAGTGGTTATGTCGCATACTCATCGAAACAAAATGTCATTGTACACAGTGTTTATTTGAATCAACGACACGAGGAATGCATATCTTCCCTACCTATTTAGGTTGCTAGTTTTTCGAATGTTGGAAAAAAAACATTGGATACACACACACACACACACACACACACACACACACACACACACACACACACACACACACACACACACACACACACACACACACACACACACACACACACACACACACACACACACACACACACACACACACACAGCAAATGCAATAAAATCTAAGTTATTGTAAACAGAAATAGGAGTGACGATTACGCAATTGGCGGGTGCCTTGTACTTCTAAGAACCACCGAATACCAGCCGTAGAATGATCGATCGGATTACACATGTGTTATTGATAAACCCTTAGGTCTAAACATATCGTTTTTGCACCGGATTGCCCCGATGCGCCCCAGGAGGTATTCACCCTTGAAATAGCTACATAATCGGCCGCTGTGGAATGTTCAAATGAGATCGTTTCATTACAAACATGGTAATTATAGCAGAGTCGCTACTCACAGAACCGTGGAAGTGAATATCTGCAATGGACCAGTAAGGGTGTGTGGCTTTCGGACAATGATTACAGCGTTGCTGAATACTTCAAGACAAATCGAGTCGGCGTTCGAATGAATCGGTATGCTGGCGGTGAAAGGCGCTTCGTCGTTCCGTTGAAAATATTAGTTGTCTGCTGTTTATAATGAGTAATTTTACTTGTCTGTAATAATCGTCAATATAATACAATGGACATATCGCATCACGGAGTGGCTTAAAAGCATAGGTACTGTTAAAACGTGTTATGCGCTCATCGAGTACGTAGATAATATAGGACATAATTATATTGTGTGAAGTACGATGGTAAGAAACGTCTGCTTGATTCTGTTATTTTGATAGTTTATGACATGCTACTTTTTATATGAGTCAACTTTAACTTTTAAGTCATAAGTCAGGTGTCAGTGAATATCTTCCCAGCATGCACTGCACTTGCTGCCCAAACGAACTTTCTTGTTGACTGGTTTAATAGTAAAACGTTTTAATGCAGGCAATATAGTCCCCAATTTTGTAGTGCGGGTGAAATCCAAAGGTGGTATTGTTACTGGCACCTACCCGTCATTAATTATTACATAACTGGTTTGAGCTCAGTTAATGAAAATAATGTGGCTTATGATTTATTCAAAACTAACTACTGGACGCAACAAACTGTCAGCGGGGGAGTCGCTGCGGAAATCCCGTAACTTGTAAAATAAAATTATGTGGTAAAACAACAACGTTCCGAGATACGACGAATGTCATCGAATCAGTGGTGTCGAATAGGTTTAACCGCGTGAGCCTCTGTTTACCGTACGCAGATCGTCTACCATGCTTTCCGAAAACATACGCGCGGTCAGTTCACTAGAGGCCAACGTTCAAACGAGTTGTGCCGACTGATTGCATTTGATATCTGTCGTTTCAGATCTTTGGTCGATCAGTAGATACGTATATCAGTTTCGGTAGCTATAAACCGACACAGCTAGATCCTTTGATGACAATTAATAAGTGGGGATAGTTTGTATTCGTTCCTAAGCGGATGACCTGCAGTGAAATCTAGGGGCAGAAGAGCTTTTGTAGCAATAGTTGCAATAGAAAAAGGCATCATTTCAAATGTTCACGCTTTGCAGAAATATAATATACACGGCAAAACGAACGGTTAATTTCAAGTTATGTTTAGTATTTACAAAGAAAATCCCTCGTGGACAAAATCCCTTACGGTCATTATTTATATATATATATATATATATATGTGTGTGTGTGTGTGTATATATATATATATATATATATATATATATATATATATATATATATATATATATATATATACACCTAATGTATATTTAAAACATACATTTGGAGAGGGGAGCAGACATAAATGTTGATAACTATATCTTAACCCGAAAACTCCAACGCGGATTCTGTAGACACTTTGATTTCACAATACCCAGTAAACGCTACGCGTGGGAATCTAGGACTGTTTAGTCGGTATTGTTTAGTCACGACCACACGAATCATCGACCACACAGCCCCGGGCGGTTTGGTCACGGGAAATGGTCAGGGTGGACGGTTTGGCCTCAACTTGTAAACCTGTCTTAAATGTATAGGTCCTACGAAGTATGTTCGATGTAAAAAAAAATCGACACTGCTGTTAGTATAAGTATCTCGTCTATATCCAGTAATATCGCGACCTAAGAGGCGGAGCTTGTAAATGTCAGCGCCTGTCAGTTAAAATCAACATAGCTTTTATAGAAAACGGTCGCTCGATAGCAGAGGTGTGTTGTATTCCAAACTGTCGTAAATATTCCGTTTGATGCTGTGTTTGTGAAAGTAATGGTGTTTAAGAATATGTAGTTGCGCACGTCATTTGGTGCTTCGTCTCAGAGTCGCATAATCTAAATCGGGTACCCAAGTTTTATTTCATAGGCGATAAAACTAAATAGAAAAATGCTACTGACTTATTAAACGCAATATAGCGGGCAGTATGCCTTCAACATGTGCATTGTGGTATTAAGAACAATATATATATAAATATTCATGAATTGAGGAACATTCATTGTATCTGTAAAGGTTATATTCTTATTGTAACTTGTATAACAAGGAATACATTATACTTAATACGGTTTATAGATAATTAAAACGGTACGCGGTATTTATACACGCTTCGTTCTTACGCAATCATACACTTAGAAGCAAGGGTTGCGGACAATTTCGCAGCGAACAGTTGCCACACCGGACAATTGCTCGCTGACAGACAAAGTGACTGACATAAGGAGAAATGTAGGTATACTGTAAACACGTTTTTGTTATTCTTATCTTCTCCGTATAAGGAATATGATGCAAGACAAGTTTTTTATCACAACATTTTAAAGGAAAATGTTGCTACAAATTAGAAAGTACGTTTATTTCCTGGTTTGCGGTGTCCTGGCCAATATAGTTAGCCAGCAACAAAGTTGAAGGAAAGAAACATGGCAAAATGCGGCGAACAGAAAGTAACACAAGTAGGCAATGAACAAAACGTAGATTACCTTCCAAACGGTGGCGAAAATAGTCACAAGAAAAAGTCAAGGAAATAAAATCAAAGTTTTCGCTACGACAAATGTCACAAGAAATATAGTAACAATATAATGTTATTCGAATACTATATTAAATACACACTGTTGCACATTATCATTGATAATTCAACAAAAACATACTTTGATGACATGACTAAAATGAATATTCCGAAGAAACGTTGCCATAGTCTTTTAATTAAAGTTGAACATAACACAGTTTGATGCACGAATATAGCGACTATTGCGAAGAAACTCTGACGAAGTCGCATGTTTCCGTAGACATTTGAGCACAACTGAGATTTATAAATTACTTTAAATTATGGAAATTATGCACATTATTTTGTTTATCTTTAGTTTAATGTTGGTGATTAAGAAGAATAATCACTCGATTGTATGTATATTGTATATGCAAATAACTATAAATGTTAAGGTATGACGTTTACCTGTTACTTTATTTTATGTGACTTTTCCGTGAGTTTTTCATTGTGAATGTTTTCACACATTCCTCCGAACAGGTATCTGCCGCTCACATGATACGTCAAACAATGACACAAGTGACCAGAACGGAATGCCAGGCGGTACCTGGACATAAACAACTAAAGCGTTCACCGGCCCTGATCCATGAGCGTTCCTAATAAACCACCCTCTGTTTCGAAAGGTGAACGTCGTGCGCACTTGTGTATTACCGATCTCACGGCTTATGTCAGGAGGGAGTTACGTTCTGGATTCACCCGTGTGGGAGAGAGAGCGATGATCGAACTATCGTATACACTGCCTGCGATAGAAATTAGCGCACGCTGACCATGGTATAATGGTCACTACGATGATTCGGTCATTACATGCCGTGTCCGAACATTTTGAAATATTCTTTTTACATGTTCGTGAAACCATTGGGATACCAGACCGGGTTAGGATTATTTGTGAAAAGAGACAACGCATTAAGGTAAAGTAAAAGTTCTTATAGCGCTGTCGGGAGTCGACAGTCGAGAGTCCGAAGCTCATACCGCTGCGCTACTGAGCTCCACAGTAAGTCGATGTTGTCGTTGGGAGCTAACGCCGCCGGGGAGTCGATATGGTCACAGGCGCCCATGTACTCAGTGAGTCGATATGGTCACGGGCGCCCATGTGCTCAGTGAGTCGATATGGTCACAGGCGCCCATGTACCCAGGGAGTCGATATGGTCACAGGCGCCCATGTACCCAGTGAGTCGATATGGTCACAGGCGCCCATGTACCCAGTGAGTCGATATGGTCACAGGCGCCCATGTACCCAGTAAGTCGATATGGTCACAGGCGCCCATGTACCCAGTAAGTCGATATGGTCACAGGCGCCCATGTGCTCAGTGAGTGGATATGGTCACAGGCGCCCATGTATTAAGGGTGTTAATGTGATCGCTGACACCCATGTACTCCGGGAATCAATACGGTTGCAGGCGCCCATGTACTCAGTGAGTCGATATGGTCACAGGCACCCATGTACTCAATGAGTCGATATGGTCACAGGCGCCCATGTACTCAATGAGTCGATATGGTCACAGGCGCCCATGTGCTCAGTGAGTGGATATGGTCACAGGCGCCCATGTACTAAGGGTGTTAATGTGATCGCTGACACCCATGTACTCCGGGAATCAATACGGTTGCAGGCGCACATGTACTAAGGGTGTTAATGTGATCGCTGACACCCATGTACTCCGGGAATCAATACGGTTGCAGGCGCACATGTACTAAGGGTGTTATTGTGATCGCTGACACCCATGTACTCCGGGAATCAATACGGTTGCAGGCGCACATGTACTAAGGGTGTTAATGTGATCGCTGGTACCCATGTACTCCGGGAATCAATACAGTTGCAGGCGCACATGTACTAAGGGTGTTAATGTGATCGCTGACACCCATGTACTCCGGGAATCAATACGGTTGCAGGCGCACATGTACTAAGGGTGTTAATGTGATCGCTGGCACCCATGTACTCCGGGAATCAATACGGTTGCAGGCGCACATGTACTAAGGGTGTTAATGTGATCGCTGACACCCATGTACTCCGGGAATCAATATGGTTGCAGGCGCACATGTCCTCTGAGCTTGTTTTCCAAGGATTTTGGCGCAATAGAAGTTATCTTATTATTAGTATTGTTATTATTATATGGTCGCAGGCGCCCATGTACCTGGGGACACGATGTTGTTGCAGGCCTGTCGTGGCTTTGAGGTTCTAATGGCGTGAAATTAAGCCTCATTAGACGCCGCGGCTGAGCCTGTGTGAAAGACGACGAACACTATACAACATCGGGCGTTTTCATGCGTGTAATGGCGCCCACAGAGCAGCGTCAACCGCCCGTGTAATGCCCATCAACGTCAGAGCCCGGCGCGGTCCTTTCAAGCCGCACGGCGCACACGTCTCGCGTCCACCATACCTGCGACACGGTCACGTGACCGGCCGACATCAAAGGCGCCGCCGTCGGCATGGTGTAGACGAGCAGGTGCCCCCGTACCCGTCCGCTCACACGTTCGGTGCAAGCTTTTGTCGACGCTGACATTTGAAAGAAACTTATCTGACCGGGCGCAACTCGGAACGACGCAGATAAAACTAGCTGCTCAAAGAGATGACATCTCCGCCGGAGTGCGATACAGCGGCTTGATATCGCCGGTGTGTACCTGCGGCCGCCTTTGATGTTCGTGCCCATGTCATGTTCTGTTTAGTTTACGCATTAACAGGACGTTTCAGGTGGATTGTTTATTTAGCTGCGCGGACACGGCACTGCAGGCACGCGGGCGTGCGACGTCTTCAAACCCCTCCACTGATAACTTTGTAGCTGGCGATGTTTTGGGCGTAACCATTTTCATGAGGCGGAAATAATTCGTATACCTTCGAAGGGATATGTCCTCTCATGCATGATTTGTTTTCTGTGTGTTATCATGCGTGTTATTCGTTTGTCTTCTACCCGCTTTCCACTGCGCACATTTGGCGGGGCTGTTCCTTTGTAGTCGTATTCTTATTCAGCTGACTATCGTCGGATTTAACCTTCGATACAAAATCCCTCTGAACTGTTCCTTTACATGTCGTGTATGTTGCGAGCTCTTATCACATATATGCCATTGGATATCATATATCATAGTTATATATTCCAACTACTTATCGGTGTGTCCGTCGTAATGACTTGTGCATGACAAATATAATAAGAACATATGCAACTGAGGATAGGAAAGTATTGCTTGCCGAGTAATGTTACGTACACGTTCGTAAAGGCAATGCAGTATGGCTTACCATTCTGTGTAATTTCGGTGTGGTGTAAATGCGTTTCACAAATTTATGCACGCATGCAAACATCCACACAGAATGCATGCACGCACGTCCAAAAACAAACAAAAAAGAATGTTTTTATGGTTTTAATCGGAATGACAGTTGTATTACATGCACGGTTTCACATACGAGCAAGTAGGCTTACAGTACTTTTTTTCGGAATTCCATTGTTACATGTAAAGCCCATTTGTTACTATATTGTAATAAGTATTGCCGATGACGACAGCTATTGTATTTGCAAAGTTAGTTTCTACCATAAGACGCGCGTGCGCAAATATAAACTAAGCTGTGGGAGACTGTGAATGGAAATATTTACGTTCAAAACATTTCAAACTCGATCTTTCTATGATAGCAATGTTTAGTTGCGTTGTTGTCCATCGTTGAGTTATATTGGCATCTGTATAATACCAACGCCTTCATTAAAAGAAATTATGTTTTATATACTTCGTAAAAATCAGTCACATTACTTGACATCGAACGCTGGTGATATTTCGAGAATCAGCAATGACTGTCCTAATATAGTATTACTAATATCGGAATAATTAAATAAAGAAACGCATATAACCAAGTATATTTGTTCTCCGTGTTTTCCTATTGGCTGTTTTTATTTAATGAAGAACGGGACACACGTTTCGCTAGGCTTTGATTTTAACGAAACACGGGACATGGTGTTTCGATATGTAGACGTTAGATCTAACATTATGTTTCGCTTAGACTTTAACTCTACATAGTTCATGATTCACTGTCAGTTTCCGACTCGGAAACATGTGTAAGCATGCTTGTATCTACAGTAATGTGACAACATTCAGTACTAATCATTGGTTGATAATAAGCATTGTAAAATAGCATCAGTAATTGTATTAATAATACTAACACAATTAATTAAGTTTCTAAAATTAGCGGAGTGGATTCTACGTAGAAATGTGTTAGTAAACGAACAATGATTTAGCTACAGGGTGAATACAGTATATCACGCAGACTACCAGACAGAATGTTATGCCCAGTCATGGTATACAAATTCAGGCTTTCGGCAAATATTCTAAAGTCTGTAAACGAATTACCAATCACCATAAAACCGACATTGTACCAATTCATCAGAAGGACATAATTACTACATAAATCCTTTCGTGCGCAATGATTGACGAGATCATAATTCATTCCGAGAACGACGGAGATGATCACTCAGTTTATCAACATAAAACAATAATTATTTATTTATTACGAGCGTTTTTTGTAAATGTTTTCTGGACTTGTTTACTTTAATCTCAAAAACCGCGTGCGTCTACTGAGTATATGCCTACCCGTGTCATCCGGAGATGCACAGTAATGATTCTTCTAGATCTATCGGATACTAAATTGCATTCGACTGTGCATTGTTGATTTGCATACCAATGTTTCCTACATGGGCCCACGTCTGTGTCCCTCTCATAAAGGCAAACACCGATTGGTCAATGGTACAAACGTATGTTCCATATTCTAGATATGTCAGTATATAATGTCACATCGCACGGATTCCAATACGGATGTCTTGGAAGATATGGTAAAGTCGTGCTAGTACTGTTGTGTCAATCACACAAGTGTAAGATCGAATGACAAACGCATACAGGTCGGAAAGAAAACAGAATTTGTACGGATTTATACCGAATTTCATGTCACAAATAAGGCATCAACACAAAACAGTGGAATGTATGAATTTCATATTGTAGTATATTCTCTGTCGTGGTGTCTTTCTAGCAAGCGTTCGTTGACATATCGCGGCACATGTCTCCAGGGCCCATCATCCGCTCTTCAGGTGCCCGGGCGGAATCCGCCTACCGCGTCTGTCGGGTTGCCAAACTGAGTAATTACATAATGACACGACATGTGATATGCGCCCATGATACGCCACTTACGCGCTGAATACGAATACACACCTGTGTGCGCGAGGTCGCGGCGTCTTGCAACTCTGACACATGACAGACACGAAGACATCGATACTTCGTCAATTAGAATTATATATTCAATTAGAACCAGATCAGGGGCGGTTACGGAATTTGGCCGTGGCCGTTGATTCGTTGTCATCTTAACCTTGCGGGCAAACGCGTTCAATTGTGAAAGTAAACATCCATATTGGTAATTAGGGTCTATTTCGTCACCCTAAGTCGACATCGGCATGTAAAGTCATTACCAAGCAGTACTGTGGTTCCGTTGTAGCTGTAGGTTCACTAGGTATCCATGCTATCGGAACCTTTATGTACACGCACGCCGAGTTACATTGCCTGCAAGTGCACTGACGGGTATGGTTGAATGGGTGTCTGTGTGAATAACCGGTTGTTTTGTACGAATTACTGGTAAATTCAAGTACTGGACAGTACTGTTACGAACCAAACGTACGTGCCTAAAAGAACAAGCACACATAAAGAAGCTCTAGCAATTGTGATTGATCATCATCTGGGTCTACCGTAAGACACTAGACATGTATACATAATAACATTGTTTGGCATCGCAAATTGTCTTTTTGAACATTCTAACATATGTGTTACATTTGTTGTGTTAGATTTAGTATATTTGTTTTTGTACACATGTAAAAAAGATCGGATCCCATTATCAATCGGACACCGAAACGTAATACGTGTTAAAAGCTTGCTTATTTTAGTTACTCGCGCCGCGGAAATTTCTTTATGCAATCTAACACCAATACATTGATATAGTACAAGCTCGTGTTTATGTTGCTCAAAACATTCTTTGTGACGCTACGTGCCGCAATGCGCACATCTTTCAGAAGTTTGAATCGACTGATACGAACGACGCTCTCCAACATTTGTAATCGTATAAACGCATTTAATCTTCAAACTGTCCGTAAATAACACATCAAAGGACACGGCAGCCAATTACGAATCAAAGGAACCGCCTGAAAGGCGAACAACGTGAGAACGGGGTCTTAACTGTCGGCTGTCTCAGGTCCTACCGTCGGGTGTCGGCGCAGGTGTATCTACGTTGTAATATATGTACGGCGTTAAATTCGACAGTGAATGCACATTGACACGAAGGATAAAACTTTGCCTTTTTCCGACCCCAGTCGCGAGTTCCTCATGTATCACGTGGTCGGCCACCGCTATCACGAGTAACGAATGCGATTGTTTCGGTTCTATGGTGTCGCGACGGTTTCGTTGCTGATTAGAACATGGCGGCGTGTTTGTATACGTCTAACGTCTTTCACACGAATGGTCAAATGTTCGGCTAGGACCATTAGCAACATTAATTAACCGCTGAACGCCAACTGCGTGAACGCGAAAATTGGCATAGACTCCGAACTTCAAATGGGACCGCAAATCTGGCGTTTACTTGTTATTGGATCGCAAAAGCTGTGACGTAGCACTAAATAACTAGACGGTCGCGCCCAGCGTTCGCATCTCTGTACACGCGCTTAATTATCTTTGATAATGGTCTCTAATACCATATGTTGGTGGAGTTAAAACAAAATATATCCAGCTAAGGTATAACTCTTTTACATAGTTATACCACAGTGACGCCATGCACAGAGTTCTAGGCCGTCAGCCATGAATTGACGTGTCTAGCTTTTGACGGGGTTTTCAGAACGACATAAACAGCCCGTTTTGTTATCTTTGCTGCTTTCTTTCCTATAACCACATCAACGGTTTAATGAACTATATAATAAGTTGAATTGCGTACGCTAAATTTTAAGACTGTAAATAAAACATTCAGATACCTTCCGCAAATCCCTATGATAGTCGGCCGGTTCGCATATTGAAGACAACCAATTCAGCTTACTTCCCTTTAATAATAAGGCACCACTTGTCATTTCTGTGTTTTAACGGAACGTACAATCTTCCTTTTGAAGGAACATAAGAATTGCACACCAATATCGAACTGATAATTATGTATTTCTGCAGGCGACGGGTCACGGACATTCACTGCCTTCACGGCTGCCCTGAAGATGGCGCTGCGGTACCACCTACAGAAGCTGTGTTCGTCTCCTCACTGCGTCGACTCTCTCGTTCTCTACATGAACAGTCCGAGCAGGAGCGACGGTACCGCCCTCTTGTGGGACGTCAACCAGGACGGAGTGGTGAGTACGATCGTGTGCGAACAGACACGCCTAATTTTTGTGAGTGAAAACATAAAACCTGTATTTGTATGTAAAATTCTTTGTAATCCCATATAAATCCGTATTATGGGACCTACGTATTTTAACCGGTTTTTTGTATTTCTATCCAGATCGAGTATCGCCCTCTGCCGGGATACTAGATAAACAAACATCCTGTATATTATACATGGTCTGATATGGGGCCTACCTATATCTAAAAAAATCGCTGCGTCTTGCCGTAAATTTGTTTAAAGAAAATAACCATTGAGGATCTGACCATCATCTAGCAACATATCAAAAGTATGTAACTTACATATGCTAAATATGTCGTGACTACTCTTTAATTCCTTAGAGCAATTCTATGATCTAAAGCCATACGTTATCGGTGTATATCGAACATCTGAAAATTCTTTCAATAGGACTTATTTTGCGAATGTGTTCGCAGTTCGATTGATTAAAAAGGCACTCCAATTTGGATTAATGTTTCATTATACACTGATGGAACCGACACCTACGTTTTCTAAGACGTAGCTGTCTCACAATCAATATAAAATCAGTATCGTACGTTTTAAGTTGGTTAAAATTTATTCGTTACGTTTGCATAAAAACGTTGTGACATTCTGACATGACAAATCAGAAAGTTAGTCCTTGTTTATGAGATGCATTAATTGCAACGTGGCTAAATACTTCCCAGATAAGTCGAGAAGGTGTTCGATTGGACAAGTCTGCCAGTGAGTGAAATGTAAAGCGTTTTCAGGTGTCATAATCACTGGTTACCACACTGAACACGAATCTACCTTTACTTACCTTTTATAATATAATAATAAACAATTGCGCCACCTGGCGAGCATAACATACAACCCGTAATATCGCCCAGTGTTCTTGCAGGCGAGTCACAGCGAGCGGTACAAGCTCGGCGAGCTGCTCGCCGACGTCGCCAACTGCCAGGCTCGTCAGGTGCACATGATCGTCGACCAGAGCTACTCTGCAGAGATCGCCCGCGCTGTCAAACGCTCGCAGCAGCACCGCAACGTCATCGTGTACGCGAGCAGCAAGGGACACGAGTACTCGTGGGCGGACCACTTCACCAACGTGTGGGCGAGGGCCAACCACACGAGAAAGTGTTCCAAGGAGATCTTTCGGGTGAGTGGAAAAAATGTTTTATGGTGGTTTAAAATCTGGGAATTCCCTCTTCGTTTTTGAGTTAGCCAATTACAAGAAAATGGCGCTTTTTATGGGAGATTTATATGTGTTGATGGCGTTAAAATATGAAACAATTAACCAGGTTCTGTCTAAAAAGTTGTTGTGTATTTATGCATGCTTCTTTAGAGCAAAACAGTTGGTTCAAATTAGGGTTACCTTGTCCGAATCTGCATATTGTCGCATGTTTGGCGTATTCATATGACGATAGCGTGGTAATAAGCAATAGGCCTAATACTATAATGAAACGCAAAGCGACGTGTTTCGATCATTGTTATCGTCGTAATGGCGAGAACGATGACGACAGTAATGTTAAAATGTATCGTCATTTCGTTTTTGCCGCGCCTCTTAGCTTGGGTTCGCGGTGATTTGGGCGCAGTAGAGTCACCGTGATGTCTTAGTGTATAGTATGATGACGAATAGCAACGTCAACGTCATTAATCACAATGGTATTTACTGCTATTTCAATAGAAAACCTGGGGTGAAATGACCAGAAAACAATACAAGTTCATATACGTGCCATTTATTGTATAATAAAACTTCTTTCTTCTTCTTCTTCTACGTGCCATGTCTGTCACAGGCGTTGGCGATCATGACCCTCCAAACCGCACGGTCGTGTGTAGTTTGTAGCAGTTCTTTTGTGCTCCTTCCACACCATCTTGAGAGACTATCTATTATTTTTATTCTATGGCGTCCTCTGGATAATAAAACTAGTTAGTTTAAAATATGATACTATGATGTTTTTTCTCTTCCATATTCTCTCGGTTTACACACTTTTAATTTATTTACTTCAGGAGGCGAAGCGGAAAATGCGGTTTTCGACGCCAGAAATGCACAGTGGCGAAGATACAGCCAAAGTAACGATATTCGGAGCACCTTGTGATGTCAGACCGCCATTTACACGCAAAGAACTCAAGATGAACTATCTGGGTTGTCAGAACCTTCCCACAGCTTTGTGGGTTATCAAATTTCTAAATCTGCCTCAAGATGGACAAACGCCAGCTGTACGGCTATCGAAAGAAGGGGTTGACTCTGTGACGACACAGCCGAAACGTTGACGAGTTTGCTCGTCGAAGAACTGAGCATGTTACTACGCCAACGTGAACTGGCGCTGAAGTATTAAGTTCGCTAGGCGAAACATGACCGCGCGTACAAACTGCAATTTGTCTGTCCGCCAGGTGCGAACATAACGACAGGTACCCGGATATTCCATGTGTGCGAAATCGACCAGGTCATTGGCACTGTTTTCAGTGAGCGATTTCTGTTGATTCGTCTATTGTATCCCACAATTCATTACACGCCGGCATTGTTTCCGGTTTTGTATTATACTCTTCTATGATTAGCACGCCATTACACCATCTAGGGATGCCGACGCTTCCGTTAGAAGGTCTAGGCCTACATGGACACTGTAAATATGTAATCAATGTTAAACTTGACACACTATTGGAAAGATGCAGTAAGTTAATCTCTGTATTTTGACGTGGATCCGAGTTACTGACCCACGTGACAGGAACCCTATAACTTATGAGTGGAAAGAAGGGACTAAGAGACCTAACGGAAGCTGTATTAGCTTTCCAAACACCTTCTCAAAAGGTGTATTACAGCTACTTGTACATATAATATAATGATTAGTATGTATATGTTCGCGCTATACAAGAAATCATCTATGGCAACACCACAAACGTCGCCGCTACAGTTGATCTTGTTGAACTGTTGGTGTTTGCGCTTGTATACGCCTAGCGGAGAGACACGGAACCAGCATGACTGCGGTATGCACGTATTGATCGATATGTCTTATATGTAATTATTTCATCGTTGTATTGTATATTTGGTTTCACTGTAGTTTCTATACGACTGTTGTAAATACACGGATATAAATCGACAAAATGAATACTGACTTTGAACGCGAATTTATAGGTAGTTTGAATTTAAGTAAAACTACAGTAAGGTGATGATTATAACTCAAACCGATATTGGTAGAATGGCTATTTAACAGTGATTTTCACGCAGGGTTATTTTTGTCACCGTGAAGTGACGACCTCGCGTGGTAACTGCACCTCCTTGCCAAAATATTGGGGAGCTAAATATATCCGCAGACCTCCACCAGGGTTCAGCCCCTTCAAACCTCGCACATCTCATTCAACACCCACCACCTGTCGGCGCCGCCATCGGCATGCCAATAATTGGACACGCAACACGAATCATGCGTGTCGACTTCAAGGTTCGCTGTATGCAGCTGTAATGGTTAGATAAACTTGTTCACGAAGGAATGCGAAGAAACGTTATTCAATAACCAAATGAAACCGTTTCCGAAGACAACACAAATAGTTTTGTCATTGATTGCTCTACCTGCCATTGTTTCTTGTTTTTTCTGTTGTACATTTGGATTCTTTGGTTGCAAACGTATTGACGGATTTGACGCCCACAATGAATAACTAAGGCAGTTGGACCCATAATATCGCAGTACCCTCATGAACAACAAACCAAACTACTAGAAATATTACATTTTGTGCCATATTTTACCAAGTCGATCATCATCCCAACCTACGTAATATAATGCTGCATCATATCGTGCAACTCACGTGACACGTTATGTGCATACGAGATTCGGAAAATTAAGATTAGGCCGTGACTACTACGGTTAACCTCCAAACTGTAGAAAGTGTAAATATCCACGAACGCCCCGATGCATGTAAAATAGAAATGCATTCCCCCAACAAGTACATTCCATAAGAGACGAAAGTAATTTTAATTCCTGTGTGTATGTGACCACTTCATCATTAATAACGTAAACGCCGGGTCATGCAAATATTCTCCGTGTTCAGAACTGGTCACAATACTGACCTATTCAACTTAGTATGGCATAGGGAAACCATATTTTGTAAGTAACCTTTTTACACTAACTGTGGCTGCGAAACATTGTTTAACTATTAAAATTGTCGAGCCTGTTTCATAACATTGTAATGCATCTACGTTTGAGATTAGATTACTCGACTTGTTATACACATTTTGGAACCATAACCTAGCAACATACATCGGTTTCATTAAGATAAGAGTTCTGTATCAGGCTTCTGCATTAAGATTAAATGCAACATAATAGTATATATTTATAATGTGTGGCAAAGTAGAATAAAACTTTGATTGGAATTAAACATGTTTATTTGAATGTTATGCATGTACGCGTGTCGTCTCTTGATAATTGTATCCTCATTGCGATTAGGTCATTATTAAGTTTACTAAATAACTATTAAACGAGTATGCGGTTAGTCTAAGCTTTATTTCCGAACAACACACGCACACACAATTCACTGTGGATATTACAATTCTACTTTGTGTTTAACAACGTTCCCTTCAGATCCAATACCTCATCGTCTGCATCACCGGCATCACGTGACCGGCAACGAGAATATCTGCACGCGGTAAACCCAAGCACTTCCCGTGATGCATCGCTGTCACTCCTAGCGGCGCGAGGCGGTTTAAACGTGTTCAAATTGCTGGGATAACCGATCACTCTATACCTCATGCGGCCCTCTTGTGGAGGACGAGGCTTCGGCGAAGGGTTCGATGGTGGCTCGCTGCATTTTCGTTTCGGTCCGCAGATGGAATCGACGGTCATTTCACAAGTGTAGTCGCTTTTCTCTTCCACGTTGTCCGTCGCCCCTCCAATGCGTCGCTTCGTGCAGCGGAATCCTGCGTTCGCCACGTAGCACTGTCGCGACGGACAGTTGCCGTCTGCGTATAGCAACTGCGGAGTCACGTGGCGTGTTTGTGTGTCGCGCGTACGCCTACGGTACCAAAATTGAACATCATTTTACGACTTCGCCATCCACAGCAAAACTAATAGGTGCATAGGCGCGGGAACAGGAGGGCAGGGGGAGGGGGCAGCTGCCCCCAGGACTTTCTACGAGGAGGCAGACATATGGTTCTGCCCCCCACCCATTAAATGTGAGCGTGAATGTTTGTTTTTGTGGCGAGCGTCAATGGCGGGTGGAAATCTAAATTTTATGAGACGATTAATGTGTACTTTTGATATGCGGCGGCGCGGCGACGAAAATTTTTCAGTGGTTCTGAATCTTCGGTAGCCCCCCAATATGAATTTCGTTCCCGCGCCACTGCATAGATGGCAAGTCGACAAGGAAGACTTTAGTTCCAATCACACTATTGTGTTACCTGTGCAGCTAAAGTAGTTGGCAATTGTTGTTGTTAATCAAATTCAAGCTTGTTCAACTAACATGTATTTAATATCTGCGATGCCACTGCAGGCACCCAGAACTCAGAAATGATAGTCTAACCACTGCAATTCAATTCATTATTCGTTCTCTTTTTTATAAACTCAGCAGACGTATTTTTCACAATTGTGGACGTTGACGTATTACTACCATAACTACAATTTTCAACGAAAGGCTGCACTGGCAATGGGATATTGCTGGAGATATTAGCTCCACAAGTAAGAGCTACAGTGGACGTATTCGTCAGCGTTACAGAGCTTTCCTTAATGGGCTGATATGAGAAACACCCGAGGGCTTCATTCAGGTGTCAGGGGGCGTATCTACATCAGCTTTGACAACTTTGAAGCCGTCGCCATCTAGAGATACAAACAAAATCAAACATTACGCGCACAATCGTATCAATGACGTACGCCAAAAAGATAAGGCAACACGCGACGATTTCCTTTCAGATACTAATCTGAAACGATGATGAAATCGGCAGAGCATGCCAATCTTGACTAATGACATGCGTTTGACTTTCAACTTCAAAGGAGGCAGTTCCTCGTGTATGAAATCTCACCTTCTGATGTATAGAATCCCTGCCGCAAGAATCAGGAACGCTGTCGTCGCAGAGACGCCGAGAATAATCACAATTCCAACTTCTGAAAGCATAACACTCATTGAACCTGCCAGTAGATACGTTTGGTTTTCGATAATAATATGATTACAGTTTATGGAATGAATCATAACAAATATTAATTCCGTTTCTTTGTTCCATGGTAAATATTACGACTTTCTGTGAATTGCACTGTGTGACGATAAGGAGGCTAGGCCTAGTTATTTTTTGCTGTGTTAATAAATGATTTGCCAATGTAAGAAATCTCACGATTATTATGTGATTATCGTTTCTTGGAAGTAAAACCTCTCGCGCAAACTATAAGCTATTTTTCATTTTCGTGCCCACTCTAATTCTACGATTGGTACGTTCTAAGGAGCCATGGCTGTCTACGAGGAGTGGGTCATCTCTATAATTGCTCCAGCCTGGCACGTTTAAATGATTCTATTTAACAACTGTCTTTTCAAAATAGGAATTTCAGAACTGTTCACTGCGAGCAGCAGACACGTCAACGTACCTGGAGTTACTGCTGATAACCGCTGAGCGAAACCAGAGATCACACAGTTTGATACTGTTTTGACTATATTCGTCGTTTGGCCGTATTCTTCATGTTTCATACTCATGAAATATATTATATAATACTCAATTTTTGACAACGTTCTCACAAACACGTCACTTCGTAAACACGCAAATGAGAGATGCGTTTGAAGTATACATATTTCCTATGAACATTGTATATGCTAAACATACCACTGGATAGCGCTGCCTTAGATCCTTTTGGCTGTTCTCCGGGCTCTGAAACGACATGTGAAGAAGCAATACGCATGGTTAATCGAACGACATGATGCAACAGTGCGCGCGCGCGTGCGTGCGTGCGTGCGTGCGTGCGTGCGTGCGTGCGTGCGTGTGTGTGTGTGTTTGTTTAGTTATTTAACAAGATTTAACAAGATTGCCATCCAGAAAATTACTCTGGATGGCAGGTGGACAAGGAAGCCTTTTGGCTTATCGAGAGTCCAATACTTTTTATCTACATGTATCCCGCCTTTTTAAGGTGTGTGTCGATTTTATTTTTAAACATATTCACGCTACTAGCACCAACACAATCAGGAGATAATCTGTTCCATTCATTTACAGTCCTTTGTGAGAATGAGAACTTTCTTATATCTAATCTACACTGCTCCTTTACTAATGTAGCTTCATGTCCTCTGGTCCTTCTATCTTTCTTAACTGAGAAAAAAATGTTTCTATCAATATTTTCATAACCATTCAATATTTTAAACACTTCTATGTGATCTCCTCTCAATCTCCTGGTCTCTAGTGTTGTTAAACCACATTCTTTTAGGCGTATTTCGTAACTAAGATCCCTCAGATTTGGTATCATTTTAGTCGCTCTCCTCTGTACTCTTTCTAGCATATCTATGTCCTTCTTGCGATATGGCCTCCATGCTTGTATACAATATTCTAAATGAGGCCTCACTATTGTTTTGTACAGCGGTACTATTAATTCTTTTTTCTTATACGCTATATTTCGCCTAATTAATCCAAGGATTTGATTTCCCTTTGACGCTGCAATTCCGCATTGCTCTGAAACCTTCATATCAGCACTAATGGTTAACCCTAAGTCCTTTTCTTTTACAGTAGTACTTAGAACAGTACCCCCCATTTTATATTTTACCTCTTCATTCCCATGACCTGTGTGGAGGCATTTACATTTCCCAAAATTGAACAGCATTTGCCACTTTTCAGACCATTTGATCAACCTATCAAGATCATCTTGTAAATGCTGTCTGTCTCCATCACTTTTAATCCTTCTAAACACTTTTGTATCATCCGCAAATTTTAACACCTTGCTTGTTATATCATCGTCCAAATCGTTGATATATATTAAGAATAATATAGGTCCTAGTACTGATCCCTGTGGTACCCCACTCAATACCGATTTCCAGTTTGAAGCCTCCCCATCAACTACTACACGTTGTCTTCTGTCATTCAGCCATTTTTCTATCCAGTTTATTATACCATTTCCTATGCCATGGGCCTTTAGCTTAAGGAGTAATCTTTGATGTGGTACTTTATCGAAAGCTTTTTGAAAATCTAAATAGATGATATCTACTGGTGATCCCTCATCTACCCACCTAGTGATGTCTTCCAAAAAACATAACATATTTGTTAAGCATGACCTCGCTTTTAAAAACCCATGTTGAAATGGGTTTATCAAGTTATGTTTAACAAGAAAATCCACCATGTTATGTAGGGCCTTTTGACAACGACACTTCGGGAGGGACCTACTCAATGATTCGAGTCACTACAACGGCGTGTACTCAGTTTAGAATAGCATTTGAGTGTTGTCTAGGTAATTTTGTTTTAGACTCATCCGACTCTGCTCGCCTTCGTGAACTCACCGAGATTATGAGAGCTACCAATGGTGGCGCCACCTCACCGAGGTTTGTTCATCGATGCTACGCTGCGGCCAATACATATAGACATATAGACCTCCTAATGTTTAAGGAAGGACGTAACACACAATACTGCGATCGAGATTGGATGTACTGAATTGAGGAAGAAATTTGTTTGGTTTCGGAACTGCCCTTCAACCCATAACGCCTAAGCTATTTGTTTGACGTCTAGACGTAATGACGGCATGCTCTCCCGTTGCTATATCCGCCATAAATCTGTAGGCGGCAGTGTTCTACGACAAAGCTGCCATAGTCTAGGCCACTTGCGTATCAATCAAACGATTTCTGCGAAGAGATGGATCTACAAACCAAGTAACTAAACACGGACGTTATCGATTGTCCACTATGTTCTTAACTGGAGTAGAAGAACAGGAACTGACGAATATTGTTAGACATTACAAAAATAAAAATTCTTCAGGATATGACAATGTTGATATGATAATTATTAAAAAAGGTGATTTCCAACGTTGTAATACCGTAACAAATTCTTCAGTAGTGGGATATTTGTCAGTAAAATGAAAGTTGCCAAAGTAATCTCTAATTTAAAGCTGGTGAAAAAATGCTTTTTTTTTATAAACTATAGGTATTAGAGGGATGGCCAGCGAGTGGCTGAAAAGTTACTCGCACAACTGACAACAGTATGTCAGCAAAGATGACTGAAATTCGGAGTTATTACTAGTGTTATGTGAGGTACCACGAGGTTCCATTCTGGGCCCAAAACTATTTATACTGTACACAAATGATGTATGTTATATTTCAGAAATAATAAAATTCATTCTTTTCGTTGACGGTACAAATATATCTTGTTCTGAGAAGGACCCACGCAGCTAAGCAAAATTGTCAGCAATGAACTATAAAAGTTAAGTTTACAGTAAATAGATTATCCCTAAACGTCGCGATGACAAACTACATACTGTTTACCAACTTTCATACAAAATCAACTATTGATGTAAACATTGTTGACACATCCATTGATAGAGTATATGTTACAAAGGTTTTAGGAGTCTAAATAGACGATAAGCTTAACTAGAAATATCACTTTTTTTATATAAATATGATAAAGTTTAAATTATCAAAAATTATTAACATCTGCTTGATACAAAATCGCTTGTTATATTGCATTGTTCACTATTTCTCTCGTATTTATCTTACTGCTGCGAAGTTTGGAGAAATACGTATCAATCATTTACTAATAGCGTTTATATATTACAAACAGTTGTCAGAATAATTTGTAATAAGAATTCGTTAAGTCATACTAATGCACTATTTTGTGATCTAGACATTCTAAAACTTCACGACTTACTACAATTAAGAATTTCTCTCGTAATGTTTAAAGCTAACAATAAAGTGGCGCTGATAATCTTCGATTTCAATGTAAAATATACTACACGCCAAAGGAATACGTTGAGACATGTATATGCACGAACTACGTTAAAGACTAAGTGTATATCTGTGTATAGTGGTAAATTGTCGAACGGTCTGGAAGATAATATAAAAAGATCAGCTTCTATCATAAATCTAAAAAAAGATACACAAATTACTTCCTCGAAGCGTACCAATTATGTAACTGAATTATCTATTGTTACTGACAAGAACACGTCTGGAAGTGTGGATGTAGTTACGGTTTCCATTAGTAACTGTAATAGCATATTCTTTAATTATTTACGTTATACTACGATGTGTTTATTATAATGCACGTGTTGTATTATTGATGTTGGGGGAAGTGCCAAATAAGCAATGCGCTTCTATTTTCTCCATTTCCCCTTGAATTTTGTTTTAATTTATAAGGTGCACATATATTGAATGTATTATATGTTATGTTCAATTGAAATAAAGAATTGAATTGAATTGAAAATTGAAAAAAAATGATCGCAGTGTCTACACTCTACATCGTGTGTCTACACTACATAACGCAATGCAGTCATAGGGTTATTTTGGTGCCATTGCTTCATTTTGTAAACATCGATGTGACACGCTATGGACGCTCGCTATAAAGACTGCAGGGGTAATACAAGGAACATCCGCTTGAAAGGAGCCACTTTGCTATACCCGGTCTGGCTTGCATTGTTTTATGTGCCTGTAGATATAAAGAACTTCAGCTGGTCTTACAAGGAACTGTTCGACAAAGACGCAATACATTCCTTATTGTGAGCGTTTAGCGTGTTTGTTATTGTGGTGGATGGGTGGGGGATTAGGCGAGAGAGAGAATAGAGAACGAGAGAGAGGGAGACATAACGAGAGAGGGGAGGGCGGAAGCGAAGTAGTGAGGGAGGGAAACTTGTAGAAAAATTTGTAAATTGGGGAGGAAAGAGAGGCGGAGAGAAAGAGAGGGACATGGAGGAGCAGACAGTAGGGAATGCACGAATGTGTGTGCATGCATGCGCACAAGGGAGCGTTTATGAGTGTGCGTGGGGGAGGGCAGAGAGAGGGAGAGAGAGAGAGCCAGAGAGAGAGGGGGGAGGGAGGGAGGGATAGAGGGAGGGGGCGAGAGGGAGAGAGGCAGAGGGAGATAGGAACAGAGAGAGAGAGGGGGGGAGAGAGAGAGAGAGAGAGAGAGAGAGAGAGAGAGAGAGAGAGAGAGGGGGGAGAGAGAGAGAGGGAGAGAGAGAGAGAGAGAGAGAGAGAGAGGGAGAGAGAGAGAGAGAGAGAGAGAGAGAGAGAGAGAGAGAGAGAGAGAGAGAGAGAGAGAGAGAGAGAGAGAGAGAGAGAGAGAGAGAGAGAGAGAGAGAGAGAGAGAGAGAGAGAGAGAGAGAGAGAGAGAGAGAGAGAGAGAGAGAGAGAGAGAGAGAGAGAGAGAGAGAGAGAGAGAGAGAGAGAGAGAGAGAGAGAGAGAGAGAGAGAGAGAGAGAGAGAGAGAGAGAGAGAGAGAGAGATACAGACAGACAGACAGACTGACAGACATACAGACAGACAGACAGACAGTGTGACATACCGTCCGACATACAAACAGACGTACAGAAAAACAGATACACAAAGATAGACAGACAGATGGACAAATAGATTGTCACATGTTTTGTAAGCTCTACTTTGTTTCAGAGAGTAGTACCTGAGCAGTTGTACACCAGACCGCGCCACTGTCGGCCAACACAGGCGAGTTGCCAGGTGTCGCCAGTGGTCGTGCAACCAAACGTCAGCACGGAGTCGCCTCGCCTCACCCAGCCGTACTTGGGCGGCTCGACTGTCGGACACCCGACCACTGCAACAGCCGAATAGGCGGGGTTGTAAACTTAGCATTATGGAATATAATGCGATCTCACACAAACGTCTGCACAGTCTGTCAGTGTTAAAGACACTACATCACACACACGCACGCACGCACGCACGCACGCACGCACGCACGCACGCACGCACAATAATAATATTATATTCTATATGATTTATGCGGAAGAGTGTCTGTAGATTATTTTTATTAGAGTTCTACAAAATTTCTGTAGAATTCTTTTTTAAATGTGGCCATAAACATTCTATAAAATTCTATAAAATGTTCTATTGAATTCTACACATATTGGAACATAAATTCTATACAATTCTGTAGAATATTTTATATAATTCTTTGGATTTTTTGTAGACTTATACATAAATGTTATATATTTCTATAGACTTTCTATAAATTGTATATAATGTCTTGTTAAGGGAAGCACAACCGTGCTATAGGCCGTATAAGTATCAACGTTGTCTATTACAACATACTGACCGCCGACTTGTCTATTACAACATACTGACCGCCGACATGTTTTTATTGAACCACACTCTGTTGTTATACTTAGGCCTCATTATAGTTAATTGTCATGTTTTAGGGCAACTATGAAATACAAATTATCATTCTCACCACGTTTACACCGTGGTGCCATCGCGTGGACAACAGACAATGTAACCAAAAAGCGCGGACTTATAGGGAAACAAAAAACACTTTCTTGGGCCTTTGCTCCATCCTCACGCGCCACGGGGCGCTGCTGATTACACCAGTCTCGATGCGTAGGGTACGCAGTCACACCCCTGGCTTGTGAGGATGTATGCATCTAAAAGAATTAATGAAACCATCAGCAACTACGATCGAAACAATAACTCTGAATCAAACCGAATACGAGAAACCATCACATTAGGTGGCATCATACATGTCGGGGAAACCGTAGAGTCAAGGTGAAAGAAGCTGTAGACATGTATCGATCAAGGATCGGGGGCATGTCTCAGTACGTCAGCCGTTGGGGACTGTGAGAGTAACTGTGAACATCCCACTTTGAAAATAAATTCTGAGTAAATCACAGGCGTGATATTGTTGGTTGTAGTTGCAAATGGTTGGATTCAATGATTGTACTATTAACTCTTAGGTGTATAAGCCCACACATTTGTCTCTGTTTTCGTTTACATGACGTAGCTCCGTATTCATTAGCGCTGATCATATTCATACACACGGCGTTGCCGACGTTCCAAGCGGCTTACCACGCGTCCGTCGGGGAAAGATCCAGGCGGATACATCATTAGTAGCTTCCTACAACCAAAGCTCTGACGGCGCAATGCACACAGGTACCCGCACACAAATTTTCCGCACGCCTACAGGCAGAATATGTGTAAACTAGGCATTCTTTGTAGGTGACGAACACCGCACAATAATACTGCCTCGTATCGCGTTATCTTACTCGCTCGTAACAGAGCACAGGGCCGAAACACTTTCCAGCCCATTTAAAATAAGTCAATATACGCACACATCTTCTGAGACAAGTTCGCCATATTTTATTCATGCTTTTGTTTCCCATTCGGTACCTGTGTCCATCGGAATACTGGGCTCCGTTTCACTATCATTCTCACGAGCGCATATGCCCGATTTTGCACTTTAAAATCGGCTTTGTGCCTTAATTGTAATCTTGTACACCGAGAAATGTCAACACCAAGACGCAGCACCGGAGCACTTTCGCCGGCGTGTCACTGACATTTATTATGAGTTGATTGTCTGGGTAAGTCGGTCCTCTGGCCCCACTAATGTTTCTTGCATCCAGTACCGTTTGCAGTCAGTGATGAAAACTCTTGCTTTGCATCTTCGCTATCATCGTTTGTTGGCTCATAACATAACATAACGTTTATTTGCCCCGATGTAGATACACGATGCAATGAAAATCAACAAATATCAACATTATACAGGCATACATATAAGTATATCATTATATGTTCTACATACTCTTGGAAAATACATACATATGCATGTACACCTATTGTGGTATTGATGTAATCGTATGGCTTATTCTATCGGGGTCAGTGACTCTTATTAAGACACAATTGTCTCTATCATAGGAGCCACCCTATTTACGTATGATTTGTATGATCCTTTTACAAGGTGTCTATCTCAGGTATGTTTACTGGGAGTGCATGTTTGATGTGAGAATGTAAGTTTGTTTGTGTGCTGGTTGCCTGAAACTAGCATCAAATGTATTGTATTTAATGGTTTTGTTGATATATGTAGCAATTTGATAGAGTGCATATATCATTATATTTGTGTAACAAGTATGTTTTTATATCAAATGAGAAGCCTCGCAAACTGTGAGTGTATATCTTGTCTTTGATTATATCGGGGGTGTCATTTACAGCATGTGGTAGGCCGTATTTGAGACATTTCATTGCAAATTCATGCTTAGTTCTAAAAGTATGTATACAATTTTTTTTCACGAGTATTATAATTATGTATGTTTACACTTGGGATAATTTGCCAGTTAAGTAAATAAGGTGGTAATATTTTTTATGAATGTATTTAAAGTAAAAATTTAATTCGTGTAACTTTAATATGTCTTCTACTTTTAGTAATTTAAGTTTTTTTTAAAGTGGTTCCATGGTACAATAATTAATATGAGGTAATATTATATAACAATACTTTTATGTCTAAAAGTAATACATGTTTTAATCTGTTTAATATGCCAACTGTTTGGGAGCACTTATTTTGAAATTTGTGTGTTTTTCTAGTTTAGGTTAGTGTCTAAGGTCAATCCTAGAAAGTAAAATTGATCTACTCTTTCAATATTTATATCATCTATTTTGAGCGTAAGAGTCTGCGTACGTTTATTAGGCATATGAAAGATCATGTATTTTGATTTGCTTTTATTTAAAGATAATTTGTTTAGCCATTCATTAACTTTAAAAAGTTTTTCATTTATTAAGGATTCTGTACTTTTATTGTGTGTTTTATTGTTAAGAAATTTTTAAGAGCTAGATAATGTGGTGTCATCAGCGTACATGACGATATTAAATAATTGACTAGCTTGTGAGAAATAATTTATGTAAATTATAAATAATAGTGGTCCAAGGATTGAACCTTGTGGGACGCCGATTGTTATAGGTAAGATGTCTGAATTTATTTGTTCAATTTCAATATATTGTTTTCTGTTTTGTAAATAACTTTCGAATAACTGCAAAGTTGGGCCATTTAGGCCATAGTATATTAATTTGTTAAGTAAAATGTTATTGTAAATAGTATCAAAAGCCTTAGAAAAGGTCAAGAAATATATTAACTGGTTCATCAGTATTATCCATTTTAATTATAATTCAATTTATTAGCTCAAGCGCAGCAAATTCTGTTTAATAAAGCTTCATATCATTGAAATATGAATATAACTGGATAAAACTTAATTTATCTAATACTTTAACAATTGTAGGAAGAAGGGAAATTGGTCTGTAATTTTCAAATAAAGATGGATCATCTTTCTTTAAAATAAAAATTACTTTTGCAATGTTTAGTTTGTCTGGGAATATCCCGGATTCTAAAACTTGATTTGTTAACAGCAGCGTTAATAATTTTATAATTGCAGGTTCAATTATTTTGAGCAATTTTGAAGAAATGCCATCAAATCCACAGCTGTTTTTGTGGGAAGATTATTAATAGTTTTCCTAACAGTTTCTTCATCAACACTCTCAAAAATAAATACAGAATTTACTTTTTTATTTAAATAATAACTATAGTCTTTAATACCTTTATATTTAATACCTTGTGCAACAGTCTGACCTATATTTATAAAATAATTATAAAATTTGTTTGCAATATCATTTTTATTAGTTATTTTTGTACCATTTTCTATAAACAAAAATAATGGTAGTCTTTGGTTTGTAACATTTTTTGAAAGAAATTCATTAATAACTTTCCATGTATTTTTATATCATATTTAAATCGATTAAATCTTTGTTCAAAATACACTTGTTTGGCTGCACGAATATGTTTCTTTAATATCGTCTTATACGTTTTAGATTAATATTAATAGCTTCATAGCTTGTCGAATTTGGTTGTGTCAATTTTAATTGTTTATAAAGTTTTTCTCGACATTGAATAGATTTTAGCAATCCTTGTGTAATCCACGTTGATCTTTTATGTTTATATTTATAACATTTCACCAGCTTAGTTTTCATATGCTTATTTTTGGCCCGTAAAATGTCTTCGTAAATTATATCATAATTTAAATTTGTGTCTGCATTTAGATTTCTATTTAGCTTATTGTAAATCTCATATGATTTGATTTCGTGTTTAACTTTATGCATTGCCTTTTCATTTGGTATATTTATTTGAACATATTTAGGTGGAGGTTCTGTCTTCAACGATATATTAATGAATACGACGTTGAATCTCATTGGCGTTCTTTCGTCGTCTTGAATACAATCGTACTGTAATCATTTGTGTGACACTGTGTACCACTCTATCAAGGTTACCATTATTTTGTCATTGTTGTCGTCAGTGCGTCTTCGGGTCCTCAGTGGATTATGTGTTCTCTCGAAGCAAGCTTGTGGTTTCGTCCAGTCTCATACATGGTCGGGGCATACCAGATGCCTGTTTTTGAGTTTTCTTGCTGATAATTAGATGTTCTATCTGCGGCATGACTTCCCGTAGGCTTTCATCAACCTCTGTCTTGTTATTCTCCGATGAGGCGTCATCTTGAGCTATGGTGGTGGCTGGATGTAGTCGGTGTAATTTAGGTTTCCGTTATCAGAGTTATACTTGGATTGGTTCAGTAAGTGGGTTTATGCCAGGGTTGTCCTTCCGTTAGCCTTTAACATCCCCGTGACGCGAGATCCGGATACGACAGGGTCACTTGAGAAGGGTCAGTCGGACTTGCTATGGGCAAGTAAGTAACGTAACGAGTCAGTTAGGCCACTATTGTCTTGGACGATTGATTTCCGCTAGAACATGGTATAATGCTAAACTGTGTATTTACAAGCAGCTGTTCTATGTTGACAATAATTGTTTTGAATATTAATATTATTATTTCATATGTGTCATTATATTTTTATTAATCGTTTCTTGCAAACAGTTTATAGAGCATATTTCAAGGGGAATCGCGTGTAAAACGGGTCCCTTAAGCGATATTTGTCATAAAGTTGAACATTTTTACTCTACTAACTTTTTATATACGGGATCATCTTCTTCATTTATCTGACTATGTTTGTGCTAAAATTTAGCGTATTTCTGTTAACATTACTGTATCTTCGGGGAGGGGGGGTTTCAAAACACCACGCGATTCTTGGCTCGCTAAAAAAGTGCGTCCAAAACGGACCCCCTACACATCCACTTGTATTATTTGGTCATCATTACACATTTCGCAAACACATTGCGCACACGCGGACCCTGAGCACAATGCCCGCACATTATTGACATTTTATCCATTCTTCCCCGTCCTTACTATCCGAAAACAGTTGGTGCATTATTGTTTCGGCACCCAGTTGTCTCACTTGTTTTCCAAGCTTCGAGACGCGCAATAGTACGGCGAACGATCTCTTCATTCCCCATGTAATTCAACTTGTGCTGGGTGGTGGTATCTTCTGCGTTGAACTATTTTTGTAAGATTATGTTCTTAAATCGAAGCTGACATTTGTACGGACTGAGCGTGGAGATGCATGTCTTTGGTATGTTACTCGACCTTCGCTTGATCTCCTTTCAGTAGAGGTGATACACCCGCTATGGGGTTTATTATCATGGTTTGGTGATAAATGCAACTTGACAATATACATGTATATTACACTACTTAATAATATAATCATATAATATGTATCCATACAGCTCATATTGACGATTATTTATTAGTAATAACAATTATTATTGTTTTGGTTAAGAACTTTTTTATTATTATTATTATTATTGTATTATTTGGTAATACGTAACACCCTATTTATGTAAAATAATATAATATTATAATACATTGATTTTGTACAAGCCCTGCATGTTTTAAAATCTAATACACACATATCAGAGCACACACATTTGGCTCATGTATACCACAGTTCCCGTTGTTTTCAACGCGCTCAAACGGAAATATGATATTTGGAAAATAGTGCTACAATTTTAAGAAAATGGTGAAAAGCAATCTTGTTGAGCTCACCTCTTTGAATGTGCGTTTCGTGCTACCGACCAGGGTTAACTAGTGCCCATTTGTGAGTTACCATACATTTCGCATATATAATACAATAAAGCCAAACGGGTGGGGCCCATTTTGGGCGGGGGCCCTTTTTGCACGCCGTTCCCCTACTACGAGTTTCTTTGAGTGCTTGTATACAAATCCCCCACTTAAAAATCAAATAACAGAAACACGTTTAGTTCTGTCTAGATGGTCTTAATTATATTGCAATTATCTAGATTGTTTGTTGCAGATATATATTATATGTATATATATATGTGTGTGTGTGTGTGTGTGTGTGTGTGTGTGTGTGTGTGTGTGTGTGTGTGTGTGTGTGTGTGTGTGTGTGTGTGTGTGTGTGTGTGTGTGTGTGTGTGTGTGTGTGTGTGTGTGTGTGTGTGTGTGTGTGTGTGTGTGTGTGTGTGTGTGTGTGTGTGTGTGTGTGTGTGTGTGTGTGTGTGTGTGTGTGTGTGTGTGTGTGTGTGTGTGTGTGTGTGTGTGTGTGTGTGTGTGTGTGTATGCTAATCTATTATTGATAATATATTATTAACTATCAAAGGTATGAACAAATTAATAGAAGAGAATATTACTATAATTACCTTCATACTGGAAGAGAAACCGATATTCGCTGGGAGCCACCAGCGCGATATGCAGAGTGTGGCCGATTGATAGATAGGCCTCGTAGTGCCGTCTGGCGGTCGAGCAGACGATGAATGTTCTCTCGAGCGCCGGCTCCGTGAGCAGCGCGTATGCGAGGCATGGTTTGCCCGGCTCAGTGCCACGACAAGGTTTTCTAGCGCTGCTGTTGACCAACGCACATTGCAATGTCCAGTTAAAGCCGGCTTCGTTATTCATTTAACCTACTGCTATTCATGTTTGTAATAGGTATGATAACTGTAGATATTTATATACGCGTGTGTATTATTCATAAAATCCAAAATCGTTTATTTTTGACCCAAATATATAGTATAATGTATGTATAAAGTCCTTTAACATGAAAGATAATTGGACCTACACCAGCATGCACGCACACGCACGCACGCACACACGCGCACACGCACACACGCACGCACGCACACACGCACGCACACACGCACACACGCACACACGCACACACGCACACACGCACACACACACGCACACGCACACGCACACACACACACACACACACACACACATTCATGTATACAAACGCCGTTTGGTTTGATTTCTACTAAAGGTGTCAGTAACTCCTATAAGACATAGTAGACACTCTCGAGTGAGAAGGTATATCGCTCTTCAAAATGTTTTTAAAAAGTCCCAAATAGTACCTACCATTTAAACGTTTTGATCACAAAATGTTCACATTGTATGTATAAGATTCAGATGTTAAGCGGTGCGTTCTTTGGCAATAGTTCAGAGGGCAGCTCTATTCACCGCAAGGCCCTTTAATGTTCAGCGTGTTCGCGATATTCGCGCAACTGATTCTGCGAACTTCCTGCTAATGATTGCCACCAGTGCTGATTCCTGGTAACGGAACAGACACATTCGATTCAACGGTGCCCCCGTAATTAATTTAGTTCATCGCGCGATATGTCCGTTGATGGTTTAATTCTAATTTGCATTGTGCGACTATTAAAATAATTTTCGCAGTCAATAAAATAACAAAGTGCGCACTGTAGACAGTTAAAATGACGGAAAGCATAATTGATTGTGTTCATTAGATATTGCAACTTGCGGAAGTGTTAATAACCTTATCCGAACGTAAGTACAGTCGGCCACTTACACACGTTTTCGCGGAATTGGAATTCACTTAAAGTGTGTTTGACGATGCCATAAAAACTAAATGATTCATTTGTACACACGAGCAGGACGTCGCGCATAGTAGAAAGATTTGATTGTTTCACGAAATGGGTCTGTAACGAAAATAAGCCAACACCTTATTACTCGTCGACTGTACCCTCGTTATCTAGGCCGACATCCACATCCCCGTTAATGTTCAATGTCTGTGTGTTGTTATTTGTCGAACACAACATGCGCAGCCTTGAGTACCCATGAACGTCGGTCAGCCAGAGTGCGCGAAGGCCCGAGAGGACGATGTCTTCTTGTTTCAGCTTCAGCTGCCCTTGTAGCTTTTGTTATATTCAGCGTCGACGGCTGCTTGTTAGACCGCCGCACGCCATATATGCTGCGACCGTGGCGTCGTCTCCTTCCGTCTCATTTTGTCGAGACCAGCAGCGTCTGAGTGTCTTTCTGAGTAGTCGGTGTACCGTAGACGTGGTCTTCTAACGTTTCTTTTCGGCTGGTGTCGCTCTCCATATAACATCACTGTCGGCGGTCGCTCATCGTCCACTCTTACAATGTGGTCGGTCCAGGTCATTTATCGTTTCAAAAGCACGTTATTGATGCTCGGCATCCTGGCACAGGGCAGACCTTCGTCGTTGGTCATGCGAACGGTCCATCTAATCCCGAGGATAAGTCGCAGGTGACGCAGGTGGACTTGTGACAGTCTCTGGGTGTGTCGCCTGTACAGCGTGTACGTATCGAAGCTGTATAGACAGGATGACAGCGCTGTAGACCTTGCATTAAGCAAAAGTAAAGTAAAGGTAAGCTCTTGAATAGCGCATATATATCCAGTCCTCAGGACTGCTCAAAGCGCTTTACACTTTACTCTCTGGCAGACCTGTTCGAACACCATCTCGTCTTCTCTGTGAAGCATTCAGCCACGTTGTAATCAATGCGCGAAGAATATTATTACACAAATATCCACAACCGTCTATAGCCAGGTACTCGTTCATACAACAGAGTGAACTGAAGCTATGTAGAGTAAACGAGTTTCGACACCGCTGCACAGGATTCGAACCCGCGTTCTCTCAGTCGAGAGACCGGAGCTCTTACCGCTGTGCTACTGCGCTCCACTTCGTGAGTCGTGTCGCGAGTTTGGTGTTTTGTCGGCAACGTAGTCGTTCATATAATTGTTCAAAAGCGGCATAGGGCGCCTGAATCCAAGCAGACTGTTCCTTGTCAATGCTGCAGTCATATGCAATGATGCTGCCAAGATAGTTAAAAGAGGTTTTAATGACATGTACGTGACGACACGTACACTGGTGCATTTAGCATCCATACCGGTATGTTACATTATCAAATTCAATTTCCATTTAGTCCGTTACGTTTTAAAAATTAGCAAATATTTCGCGATATTCAAATTAATTAAATGTTCACAGGTAGAAGCCCAGTATTACAAAATTCCGTTGTCATTTAAAAAGTTATCTTTACAACCTTGCTTACCCACCATAGCTCCCTAGCGCCTTGACCCATCTGTTGACAATTGGAATACTGCTTATGAATTTTGATATTGACCAATCCTTTTGTTTTTATGCGCCTCTGAGCTTGTTTTCCATTTAGGCGCAATAGAAGTTATCTTATTATTATTACTATATCACTCGGTTTGTGTGTAAACGGCAAACTGGAATAAGTTCCCCAACAATATTCCAATTTAAGTATGCAAATTTGAAAACACACGCAGCTTGAATAATTATGATAATAATGGCAAGTGTAATTGTTACTAGTGTGGCTAGTGTTGTTGTTGTTATTGTTGTTGTTGTTGTTGTTGTTGCTGATGTTGTTGTTGTTGTAGTTATTATTCCATCATTAGTATGCAACACTATTACCTTTTTGACTAATTTCCATGGTACAGTGCCAACATTATTCTGGTAATGCTTAGATTCATTGCGATTAATCCGCTTCAATCACCGTACACAAAACGAACATCAAACATGTAAACAATGACCAGAAGACTGACCCTCCGTGGAAGAAGCAATCAGTGCAGACAACGCGGTATTCACAGCACGAGTAGGCAATTAATCAGAATGCGTCTTACACATACCTGTTGCTACCACACACGCCGGACAAATCATTCAGTGTGAGCTTGATACGTTGCCCTGGCAACGTTTCGATTGCCCACGGTGCATCTTTAGTTCCACACTTCGTGTCCGCCGTAACGAGACTGGATATCCATCCCTCCGATGACGTCAACGGAAGTGGCTGAGTCTTATTACAAGGGCCCGGCGGAGTGGCCACTGTGCAACAAATTAATTCGCGATATATTCACTCGTGCATATTCCCTGTTCCAGTTGCGAAATTACGAAATATTTAGAAAATAACAGTCTATAAATCATTTGTAATTTGTAGAATCCGAAATTATCATGTCACGTAAACAAACACCACGATGTCATGCGTAATTAAAAGCATAAATGTATGACAGCATCAACTGTCGTACGCATAAACTACTATATTTAGTAATG
>OZ023205.1:25404427-25669199 GCA_963995525.1 Escarpia spicata | reverse complement strand
GCATAAACAGTGTAAACGATGACAACCTGCTCGAAGTTGAAGTGGGTGGTGTCAAGTTACGTGTGCTCGCCGACGCAGGAGTGTATACCAACATTGTCGATGAACATACACGGGAGACACCGAAGTAAAAAAAAATCAAATGTCCACCCAAAGCTGCACCAAGGCAAGCGCATCTATTGTACGAAAATCCGCTGGATATAAAAGGGACATTCGAATGCGAGGTAAAGCTGGCAAGGGCAGAAAAACCGGAACGTGTGGTGGTGAAAGGCAAAGGTGTACCATTGTTGGCTAAACAGACAGCAACGAAATGTTTAAAATGGGCATAGATAGCCACTGTGTCTAGTCATGCAGAACAATTCCGTCATGAATTCCCAGAAGTTTTCGCTGACTTGGGAAACTGAAGAACATTCAAATAAAACTTCATGTCTATCCCCGTGTCCCGCCAGTGGCACAACCACTCCGCAGAACCTCATTCCAGCGGCGCACGCGAGTAGAGGGAAAACCGAAACGATTAGTTGAGTGGGATAGCATCGAACCAATGGTAGGACCAACGCCATGTGTTTATTCCACAGTAGTTGCGCCAAAACTTGACGGTGACATAAGACACTGCATTCACATGCGTATGGCAAATGAGGCCATAACCCGAGAACATCTCTCGATCCCCACGGTCGAGGAGGATGCCTCTGAGGTGGAAGATGAGGAGGCAGATAATAATAATAATAACAAAGTCTTATATAGCGCTGTATCCAGTCTTTAGTTCTGTTCAAAGCGCTTTACAAAAAAGTTAACAATTATATGTCACTCATTTAGGTAGTGAAAGCGATTTTAAAAGGTGTGTCTTCAGGCATACAGTAAAACACAAGAGGAAGAGGCATACTAAAAAGACGAACTAAACATTGATGACCTGCCTCAAGATGTTAGAGCAGACGTGCTTCAATTGACAAACGAACTAACTCCGTGTACGAGTGATGTGGAAGACGGCACCAATCAGAAAACACCAGTGCTGCCATCTACGACGTTGCACAAGAAACACAACGCCTTTTCAAGGAAACAATCGATGAAGCCGAACCTCAAATTCGATGAGAACAGGAGCGATGACGACACGTGAAAGAAGTCGATAACATCGAAGACAGTATCACTGGGAATCAGAAGGAAGATGGTGACAGAAAAAGTGTGAGGACAGATGGTGACATTCCTTTCAAATGTAGAAAGAATGCGATTGTTCACAACAACAACAAGACACACACCAACAACATGACAGAAACGTGTAGCAACGAGAAGGAAGAAAAGAAATTCGACAAAATGGCGCGTGACCGTAGTGTCCCGTGGTTGGGCGAAGGCCTCAGCACGTCGTTTCCAAATCTGCCTGACTTGCGCTATCCTCTGCCAGATGGTGCCCTTTCCAGTACTCGTCTAGTTCGTCTCTCCACCGTCTCACCGGTCTTCCTCTAGATCGTTTCCCTTCGTAAGGTCTCCAGGTTGTGATATATCTTTGTGATTTTTTCTGTCAAATACACCGCCAATTGGTAGATCAGAGATTAATGGTACAAGGAACTGAATGGACATCCCCAGTTGGTAGATCAGAGGTCAATGGTACAAGGAACTGAATGGATATACCATCGCCAGTTGGTAGATCAGAGGTCAGTGGTACAAGGAACTGAATGGACATCCCCAGTTGGTAGGTCAGAGGTGAATGGTACAAGGAACTATATTGACATAGAGGCATATTGACCTCCGCGCCTGAGAAGAGACAGACTTACACTGCTACAAACTCATTGATTTATGATACAGATTTTTTATTTGTGTTTATTATAAAAAATACTTTGATGTGCTGCATAGTTTATCTATTTAACTTAAACAATAAAAAGGAATTAACACAATGAATGTTGTTAAGATTCAAAAATTCTTATTTGCATTTGTTACTACATTGTTAGGTAATATTACCAACATACAGCAAATATTCACGGCAGTACTTGCAGGAGTAATACATAATCATTCATGAGTCCATTTAGTAATAGATGTAGGAAACTGTTCAAGACATATGGCAAGTGTCAGTCACTTTAAAGATGCCGTCATCCTTACAACCCCCCCTGCCCCCCTGCCCCCTGTTCCAGAGTCTATGGCGGGGTGTGGGTGGGTGCACACTGCTGATTACACCAGTCCAGAGCCATTGCACCAGTCTCAGTACCATCTGGCAGATCACCTTGCAGAGAAGGTGACTAAATAAGTGACATCACACAGAGGGTGGAGAGAAGGTGACGGGATAAGTGACATCACACAAAGGGTGGAGGGTAAGTGATGGAATAAGTGCGAGTTGTGAAGAGTCCTGCTTTGTTGATGGCGGTCAGTGTCACGTGATGCTCCTTGGTGTAGTCCACTCCAGTGATCCGTAGTCTCGGTACTTCTCTCTCCAACCAAGACAGGATGTCAATGCCGCCTGGCGTCAAGCCTGAAACACATTTCTCCAATTATAATTGACATTCCATCATACGATGCGTTTTTAGACAAAATGTCCACCTAGCCATTATATAAAAGTATTCTTTAAACATTACTGAACATTCTTCAGGATAGTTCGTTTTCAAATTAGAAACTTTCATTTTTCATATCCAAGAATCATGTTAAATTACCTGGTAGAGGCTTTCGTTGACGTGTCACGCCGACTTCATCAGTACCTATGACGCTGAATGACGTCATCTGATGAAGTCGGCGTGACACGTCAACGAAAGCCTCTACCAAGTAATTTAACATGATTCTTGGATATGAAAAATGAAAGTTTCTAATTTGAAAACGAACAATCCTGAAGAATGTTCAGTAATCTTAGGACAAAGTATGGACAAGAATGTGTCAAAGACGTGAGGAAACTCGAACAATTGACCAGAAAGGTTTCGCGCCACAGAAATCACCTTGTATTTAAGCTACGTTGCAAAGACATCAATGTAACACCTCCCAGTCTCAGTCTGAAATGCCCGATAAACACGACGAATGCGAGGAGAATAGTGGACAAAGCCAGGAAGGAACTAGTGAGAGAGAGAATACGTGTCATAAACAACAAATTGGACACGTTTAAAGAGAAGAAACTCGCCCTAGAAACGAAGCTGTTTACTTCGTTGTCAAGGGAAGAACAACAAAACGTCACGCGTCACACCGCGCATGTCAGCGAGAGTACGCATGAGAAAACAAAATGGCGCCATCAACAACAAATTCGGCGCTTGGAAGCGAAGAGAGACAGAACAAACGAAGTTGACCTTACTGGAACACAGCTAAAAAGGTGGGTGATAAATCTGTCGAAATACAAACTGTCCGGGGCCCAGAATAAGATATTAGCGAAGGGACTAAATTACGCGGTAACGCAAAAAAAAGTACCAACCGAGGAGTTCGTCGTAGCGGCAGAACAAGCGACATGGAAACTACCACAAGAACAAAAAGACAAACTTCGTGCAGATATCACGGGAGTTCTGAAATCAGCAAAAGTTCCAAAACAGAACCTAACCAGACAAGAAAGAACAGCTTTGAAAGAGCTACAGAAGGAGAAGTCCATCACCATACTCCCAGCGGACAAGGGAAAAGCCACAGTCATCATGGAAACGAAAGAATATCAGGAAAAAATGAAAGAAATGCTAAGTGACGAAGCGACATATGAGAAGTTAAAGAAGGATCCGACCAAGAAATATAAGGCAGAACTCATCAGCATGGTAAATTCCTTGGAGAAGGAGGGGAAGATCACCAAAGATCAGTACTGGTACTTATATCCTACGCTAGAAAAAGTACCACGGATGTATGGATCACCAAAAATCCACAAGGAGAAGGTGCCACTCAGACCAATTGTCGACTACACACAGACAATAGCGTACAGAGTATCCAGAGAATTGGCCAACATACTACAACCACTTGTTGGAAAAACAGAACACCATACGGAAAATTCACAAGAATTGGTGAAAGAAATGACAAAGCTGAGAATGGAAAAAGGAGAATAATTTGTGTCATATGACGTTGTGTCACTGTTCACGAAGACCCCAATCAGAGAAGCTTGCATAGTCATCAGAAAAAGACTAGAGAATGACAAGACACTAAAGAAGAGAACAAATATAAACGTAGACGACATCATGGAGTTGTTGAAATTTGTCTTGGAGACGACATACTTCAGATTTGGAGGAGAAATTTACCAACAAAAGTTTGGGGTAGCCATGGGCAGTCCAGTGTCCCCCATTGTTGTGAACCTGTACATGGAGGACCTGGAGCAGAAAATCATAGCCACAGCACCAGTCGATTGCCAACCGAGAAACTGGAAGCGATATGTGGACGATGTAATTTGCCTGGTACACACAGGAAAGGCAAAGAAATTACAACAACACATGAACACTGTAGACCCCACAGGTAGCATCATTTTCACGCGGGAAGACGAAGAGAACAACAGCATGCCCTTCTTGGATGCAAAGTTCACCAGAAAGGAAGATGGCAGTGTGAAGTCCACAGTGTACAGGAAGAAGACGCACACTGACCAATACCTGAATTTTGCATCCCACCACCCCAAACATCAGAAGTTGGGAGTTGTCAGAACCCTTATGAACATGTGTGAGACAATAACTTCGGAGGAGGGGGACAAGAAAGAAGAGGTGGAACACCTGAGAAGAGCTCTAAGAGTATGTGGCTATCCGTCGTGGGCCTTGAAAAAGGTGACAGATAGCAGTAAGAAGAAAAAGACCAACAAAAAGACAAAGGACAAAAACTATCGGAGCCAAGTAGTCATCCCATACATAGAGGGGGTCTCAGAGAGAGTACATCGAGTACTGAAAAAGTATGGAGTAGCAACGGCCATGCGTCCCCACACCACCCTCAGGCACCTGTTGGTACATCCCAAGGACAAAGTACAGCTAGAAGAACAGGGCGAATTGGTGTACCAAATACTGAGTACATTGGGGAGACAGGAAGACTACTCAAAACAAGACTGGAGGAACACAGAAAGGACGTAGACAACACGAAAAATGAGAAATACACAAGGAGCGGAAAAAAAAGATTGATGTCTACCATCAATAAATCCGCCCTTACAGACCATACGACAACTGAAAACCATATCATAGACTGGGAGGGAGTGAAAATTGTAGACAAAGAATCCAACAGAAGGATTCGGCAGATCAAAGAAGCCATCTGGATCAGAAAAACCAAAACACCCATCAACAGAGACGAGGGCAATTACGAACTGCCTCACGTGTACGATGACGTCATTCAGCGTCATAGGTACTGATGAAGTCGGCGTGACACGTCAACGAAAGCCTCTACCAGGTAATTTAACATGATTCTTGGATATGAAAAATGAAAGTTTCTAATTTAAATTATTCCTTAAACATATTCCAATATTTTTATTGCGTTGTCAATATCAAGGACTCAGATAAAGGCAGCAAGCCATTGTACGTTTTTCGGTGAGATCCGCATTTTATAATTGTTACCCACTAATTAAATAAAAAGTGTTTTCAATTATCTCAAACATGAACCGAGCTATGCAGAGTCTTAAAAGCGTCATATTATCTGACTCTACAATCGCAATGTTCTTCACATAAAATAAAAAGTAGTTTACATTGATGATTTGTAATAAAGTCTCATTACTAGACACGGATACAAGTTAATGTACTGACCGATATGATAATAATATGAGGTCTTATCTGGTTTAATGAAACGCTGCAGTAAGAGATGCATGTACGGGTCGTGTATATGCCGAGTCACAAGAAACTGGTACCACAACAGTCGTCAGCGCTGTCCCGTCTGCTGCTACTGCTAGTGTGACTGACGTGGCTTCGACAACTGCTGCGAAGACCTCGGATCCCCCTGTCACCGACATTGATGCGCATCGAATGTGTCTGCATGTTACGCCAAACAACATGTTCGATAGTTCGCTATATCGAGCGAGTTGCATTGATCAATTAATCCTTTTTGTCGAATAATTCTTTGTATTGTTCGTATACGTAATTCGATAATGATTTGCTATGAGCCATATAATTCAATCTGTTATAGTTTAATTTGTGTAGCAATAATTATTGTGATCTATTCATCAACTGCCTTTTACCAAGATTTAATTAAGCCAAGCCAAGCAAAACTTAATGCTCAATATGGCACGTGGTCAAGGAAGCCTTTAACTTGTCGAAAGTCCATCATTTTTCCACCTATGTATTACATGCGATATCCTCGCTTAGCTGCTATTATGTTGTAGTTGTTCACAGCTCCTGGCTTCAAACTGGTCCTCTTTGTTCAACCCGTCGTTCGGGTATCTTCGACAACTGTTTAGTCCATGATGCGGGCACATGTACTGTTTTGCAGGACTTGCTTCAGTGATGCTTCCGACACGCCTTTTAGAGGATACTGATAGTCTTCAGTGTTTCATCCATGTGGATCACGTTGTCAGTGTGATTGGTTCGGAGAGGAAACCTTCCCACGCCAGTCTGATGAGGGGCTGGTATATTACTCGTCATCATCATCATCATGCTGTTATTATTTTTCCTTATCTCCATAGAAATCTACATCTTCATCATTATCTTCATTTTCGTCGTCAGTGTCCTCATCGCCTTCATCATATCCCTCTTTGTCATATTGAATTAACAACTGTCATAGCCATCCTATTCGCATTCACAATCATGTTCACCTCCACTTTAATCATTATTGTCTTATTCTTCGTCGTCATAACAAATATGAATTTTTCATTTGCATCAGCACATTAGTTATTATCATCCAACTCGTCATTATCATCATTACCATAATCGCCTTCGTATTCTTTTGCGTCTTCATAGTCTAGATCATCGTCACATTCAGCTTCCTAGCCATTTTCATCTTCGTCATCATCTTCTGGCGCATTGTGTTTTATAGATTTGTACCCATTCTGTAACAAAATGAGACCCATTTTGTAATAACATCAAATAGATTGTCAATACTAAATGAATAGATCGGTTTATTACAAAATGGGTCATAGCATGCGTGCCATGCTGCGCTACGCTGTATCTCCTTTTCCCTGAGGTTGCACTTAGACTTAGACATAGCATTATATTTGTTACCATGAAGAGCTGGTAGTATACAAGTGCCTTAGTCATTCACATTCAGTCATTTGTCGGTTTTTTGTTGTCCGCTTTAATTTAAACTAGAGATTCATTTTGCATTGCAAAGATATACATCCTTGGATAATGTTGTGCTTATTATATGTACTAGCGTAACTGTCTGGTGAATTGATTTTATTACCTTTAAATCTCTCAATCTAAATTGAGAGTTTTACGGTGAGTGAGCGATAATACGGTTTTAGTTCGTTGACGTAGGAGTGACTATGCCTTGAAGTTATTACAACTCGTTCGCATTGGCTACGTTCTCAGCAATTAAATTTTCTGATCTAAACTGTTCTGATAATAGTTACGATTATCGTAGTTGATACCGTGTCACTTTTATATTTTGCATATTGATTAATAATTTACCTTTTGAGGAAGCTAGACAGTGTCATTAAAAAATTTCACCACTATATCTGTTATGTGTTAAATTGTTGTCCTGTTGAGAAATCATGATTTCGCCTTGTGAAAGCCACTTACTTTGCAATGGTTGGTTGTCAATGGAACACATTTTCTCAATCCACGACACTACACGATTCGTTGTCCTGTTTGCAGTTTATCGGATCTTAACAGTTGTCTTAATCAAACTTTGCTGCCAATCCCCCGCTCTACACCAACATTGGAATTATCTGTAATTCTACTACTAACTGAGTGAATCCTGGGCCAGCTGTTAGGCGTAACATTCGGGTAGCAACTACAAATGATCAATCTGCCCGAGATAAGACAGCCTCGCGTTGTGAATTACTCTTTTCTAAGAAAATAAACACCTTGCTGTTACTGAGACCTGGCTCAGACCACTCGACACAGCTGCATGTATTGCTGACATTTCTGCTTCTGTTTACACTTTCCATTATTAGCCACGTTCAGTTTGACGAGGTGGCGGCGTGGTCTTTCCGGTGTCACATGAGTTCAAAGTTTATTTACATTCTAGCCCTGAATGCACTTGTTTTGAATCTATGTGTGTTTATGTTTCTTATTGTTCGTTTTCCACTTATTTTGTATGCATTTATCGCCCTCCAGGACACCCAGCAAATGTCTTTAAAGACTTTCAGAATCTGTTGGGAAATCTGGCAATCACTCAGTCAGAAACTGTACATTCTTGGTAATTTTAATCTTCTTTTAGATATACCTTCTGCAACAACAACTGTGTTTGATGATATTATGGCACCCATTGATGTGAAACAACATATTACCATTTCGACACATACACATAGCCATTGGCTTGACCTTCTGATAAACCGTTCAACTTGTAACACTATCCAGACACCTACTGATTCGGATGGGTTATCAGACAACCACTCTGTCATTGGTAATGTTAACATTTCTATAAGTCCAATAGAGTCGAAACACAATGTGTTTTATAGACCCATTTACACTAAGCATCACATTTTGTATGTAATTGTAGGTACCGAAATGTGGCAAAAACAGAAGTGAAATGCTCGTGGTTGAAACGACCTAAGTCTGCTCCCCCGTAACAGATACAGATAATTGAAGAAATGTATCCTAGCAGCAAGCCACATTTCCGGTATGTTGTATTTAAAATCTACAACATTTGGTTGTTAAGATTAATTTTTACAGTCATTTGCAAAAATTTAAGACCAGACACGATTTTTTTGCATTTTATGGTATGGCATCAGATTGCATCAGATAATGTCTGGATTGCATCATCCTATTTGGGCTTTGGAGCAATACGCCTAGTCAGTACTTCCAGGTCATTTGTTTGCTGCTGTCAGTATCGATTAGGAGTTTTTCAGTTTTGTCTTCATCCCTGAAATGGGCAAAAAATCGTCTTTGACAGAGGTTCTAAGGGCACAAATAATGACTCTACATGGAGAAGGATATACTGAAAGATACATTAGTGCTAAATTACGTTATTCCAAGACAGCCGTGCACAACGCCATCGTCAAATTCAATACTGATGGCACTTTTCGTGACAGTAAAAGGAGTGGTCGTCCAAGGAAAACTACGCTCAGGAATGACCATGCAATGAGACGCATCGTGAAGTGCTCGCTAATGAGCTCATGCAAGACAATTCGGGCTCCTTTACGCTTAAAAGGTATGGAAATAAGTCTCAGTACTGTTCGAGACGTCTCAGCAAGGAATTTGGGCTCAAGTCCCGCAAGCCGGCACGGAAGCCACGCCTGACACCTGTGATAAAAAAAAGAGACTGGACTTTGCCAAACGACATCGCCACTGGACTCTCGCGCAGTGGAAGAAAATATTGTTCTCAGATGAATCGACCATGCAACAGTTTATACCTCGCAAGAGGCACGTTAGGCAGCCCGTAGGTAAGCGATTTGATGAGAAATATACAGCAGCCACAATGAAACACCCGCCAAGTCAGATGATTTGGGGTGCCATGTCATGTTTTGGCCCTTCTGGTCTGTATTTTATTCCACCTAATACCACTATGAATGGACCTAGGTACGTGGAATTGCTGAAGAAGAAGCTGAAACTGCATATGGACATCCACAAATGTACGATTTCCATGCAAGATGGCGCTCCTTGTCACTGATCCAAGGTAGCCACTGATTTCCTCAAGAAGAACAAAATCTCCGTGCTGGAACAGACTAGATCTAAATCCCATTGAGAACCTGTGGATTATAATGAAGGATAAGGTGGCAGACAAACAACCATCAAGCGCTCAAAACTTGAAACAAGATATCAAGGACGTTTGGGTCACCGAAATCACCCAGGAGTACTGCGAATCACTGGTTTTGTAGCATGCCATATCGCATCCAGGCGGTCATTGACAGCAAAGGAGGCCACACTAAATACTGAAAAGTAGAGACACTGACACTTTTGGACGACTTAAAGTTTCATATTATGTTGTACTACGTTTATTTGGCGAAATAAACTGATATATTGTTATGTGAAGGCCAAACAATCTTAGTTTTGTCAAATTTCTTCAACAAATCGTGCCTGGTCTTAAACTTTTGCAAATGACTGTAATGTATATATTTATTAAAAATTAACCTAAACACGCAAATTCATTAATAAAATGAGTTTTATTATGTACAACCATGCTATGTTTGTATGTATTTACTTAACATTCAATTTGGTTTATAATGTAACAAAACATTTTTACAGTGCTTTAGATCGACCAGTTAATCAGTTGGACCAGGATTTCATGTATAGAGAATTGTCTGAAGTTGGGCGATTTACAGGTTTGTTAGCAAACATAAGTAATGCCTTGTTAGTTAATCATTTATATTGTTGTTATATCTGTTCAATTTGTTGTTAAAAACAAATATTTGTCCAGTTTCTGGTAAGTTGAATTATTTCTCTGCATGTTTTAAGCAAAATATTAACTCCTCATTGATTAATCCTTGATATTGTTTATTGTTATTTTCCTATTTTTACTAAGTTTAGAGTATATTTTTTTGAATTAATCTACTTGTCTGATTCATCTTGCATTGACATTCATTGCTGCGTAGAACACATAAAATCATTGCAGGTCTGAACCACTTCAATCACATGTTACGCGTGGTATATATTTTGGTAAGGCTTTACTGTTTTCCACCACTAATGAGCTGCCTTATTGTAAGTCTACCCTCGCCATTGTATTATGGATACTGGTGTACAAGCTGTAGTAAACCCCTTGCCAAAAGACCCTCTCCAACAGTGCCACACTGACCAGGTTTTCAGTGTAATAATTGTTTTGTTATATAATTAAAACAACCCATTTAGGGTGACCACCCACTTAATATGACCAGTGACTGGCTTTTCATGCCATTTCACCCCTCTGCAATGGCCACGTTTTTCTGCTATGTTACATTACAAGGCATGTATGTTCTGTTTGGCTTGCATGTGTATGTATCCATATCAGTTACTTGTGTGTCATGTGTAATGCGATATGATGTACGAGGTTGACGAGGTGTTCCCCTGTAAAGCAGGAGGACACCTCCAGCTAGGTGTTCCCCTGTAAAGCAGGAGGACACCACCAGTTTTGTATGGCTAACAGAACTGGTGGCCATTCGAGAGGTGGATTACATTATTACCTACCGGTAGTCTTTGTCCCATGCGTTAAAGTTATATTTGTTTGTTCTAGTTTATTTAATTGTGCAATACATTATATATATATATATATATATATTGTAAACAAACCAACATTAAATTATGCACTTAAATGTGCCATGTTAAATATGTCATCAAACTGTGTAGAATAAAAAATATGTTAAATAAGGTAGCAATTTTCTAGTGGAATACACATTTTTATTAAACATTTAAAAAGACAACGCAAATTATATAAATGGACATGAAACATCACAAGTCAAGAATCAACGCCATTGCATAGTTCATTACTAGAGAAAGCAATTGTGGCACATAAACATGACAACTCCATAAACCCGTGTTGCAGCTGCACAGTTTTACTGCATGAACTATGATCTATTTTACAGCCAAGCATTGGGTATTATCACCCGAACCACCGACAAAAATGCACGTGCCTTCCGTAGAAGACCTACTGTCATCTGAAGAGTACATTGCTGCCACTTCGCCCAAAACATGGCTGAGAGATAACTTGTCAATCACACCTGAAAAGGTTGTGGAGGTATGTGGTAGAGAAATAGTGTCACCCTTACAGTTTGTTGTTTTACCTCACTTATTTTTAATAAAACAAGAACAATATATAATATTAAAACATAAATGTGTGTATATATAACATGATTTGAAAACATAAATACTCTTTGTTATACTTCATGCTTATAATATAATGTTTTATTATTATATTAATTGGTAATAACATATTTAATGTTATGAACCGCCATTCAGCTTTGTGTTAAAAAGGACAACTAAACCATGTTTCAGTATGTCAAGCTGAAAATGTGTACCTCAGAAACCATTAACACTTTAATGAAGAAATAATGTATATACTTTATTCAGGTGTATGTCAACTATGGAATACTACAGCATGAATATAATATTGTATGTGATAACATTAAGTCAGTATATTGTTGCGTGCATTTCATGGTGACATAGTTCAATATAAAGTATAAAACATAGACGCATGACTTGTAGATTGCGGAACGAACAGTGAGCCAAAGGATAAATCTTTTGTGGAACCTTGTTCGTAAGTTCACGCTGACGGCGTCAAACTTTGGGATCATCCTTGATGCTATCAATAAAGGAAGGTATATAAGCAGTAGTGTTCAGTCACTCAAAATTATATTGACAAATTCAATTTGGAAATTGCGTTCGTCTGTCCAGGTGTCTGTTTTATTGTACTTTTGCTCACATTTGCAATTACTCTGTTTAAGGTTTTGACATATCACCGCAATTGTTTTATGACGACTGAACAGTGCTGTTTGGTTATTCCCTATCTAGTTAACTGTTGTTTGCAAACCCATAAAACTAGCTACGACATCCAAAATAGCTCATTGCACATTCCATAGAGTAAGTGGTGAAAATGTATCTTGTATAGTGATCAGTTCTAATTTAAATTTATTAATTGCATCACGACTGTTTTGTTTAATTTATATAAACTTGGGAGAAGTGTTAACAGTTTGAGCATAGTCTAAAGAAATAAAGTAAGGAAGGTGATCAGATATGTTGCTTATTAATATATAATTTGAAAAACTCTTTCGACAAGTTACATAGAACATTTTCTATGAGTGTGCCATGGAAATTTGAGTCTAGTTGGTAAAGTAATTTTGGGACAAAACCATGTGAAGTGATTATATCAAAATATTCACTAATTAGGGGTTTATCATTTATTTTCAGTAAATCTATATTATAGTCTGCTGCAATTATAATCTCACTTTTAAATGTGTTAACTTTCACTAATTTATTTGCAAAGTCATCAATAAATGCTCGGTAGTTTTATTGACCTCTCTGGGGGTCTATATATATTTCCAAGAATAATGTTTTCTTCATATTATAGCATGTAATTTCGAGAAATTGTCCTTCCCAAATGTTAGAGTTATCGTATATGTTTATTGTTTTGTGTCTATATTTATTACTTAAATATATTGTTAAACCAGCATGTGAACTACACATTTTACCTTGACATATCAACGTATAACCATCTATGTGAAATAATGATGTATCAGATTCATCAGCAAGCCAGGTTTCTTGTAAACAAAAAGCACTTATTTCCAACCCATTGTTTCTAAATGTTTCTATCTTTATGTTAATTTAATAAAATTTTGCATTTAGACTCTGGCATTTTAGACTTAACACAAAAAAGGTATCATGATTCCTCTGTAAATAATTAGTCAATTGTTCATCATAAAAATAAGGTGACTGATTAATAATTTATATTTCATCATCTTCTCTATCATCATCTATTTGTAATACATTAAGTAGATAATTATTCTGTAAGCCACCAAAGTGTGATAGAAAAGTGTTGTTATCACCCATTTTGAATATGATAATCAATCCTATCATAAACAAACGTAGTATGTATAGTTCCTATGAAAACATTAAGTATTGTACAATTATAAGAAATAATATATAACAATGTTTGACAGTATACTACACATATACATCAATCTATTTTTTTGATTAGGCATATTATTATCCACGTTAGAGAAACTAACATTAACATGATGAAAATAATATAAATATTATAGAAGTAATCTATATAAAAGATGACATATAAAACAAAAAATGTATGTACTATAACATTTAGCTTAGCTAAGCTGGTGTATTTTTCACAAGCCAATAACCTTTGAATAAAGCTATTTAGAACTGAGAAAACATGGGCTTTTTCATAAAAATCCCTAATAAATGCATCAATACTAAAAAATTGCAATGCACCAAATATGTCACCATGCCAGAAATGCATGTCTGAACAATAATAATAAACGAAAGGCAAAATAAATGAAAAAAAATGAAAAATGCGTGCCAAGATGAAATTGACTAAACGATGTGAATAACATGTGGAAGATTTCAAGCCACATAGATGTCATGAGACGTATCAATCGATGCAGTAAGGTACAACAAGAACAGTATATTGCCCTGAGGGGCAGCACGAGAAAAGTCAAGCTGATTTCAGGTTTTTGCAAAGCCAGTCCTTCAGGCGAAGCGAGAGATTCTTTCTCGTCATTCAAGTGATAAGTCTTCGCATTTTCTGGACAACCGAGTGTCCTCACGAAGACTTTGCCATTTCTAGTCCGTCCACGTCGACGCTATGTTGTTGTCCTTTCTTATTTGTCTTGCCATGCGATGTTGTTGTTTTTCTGCGTCAGATGTTCATTCACGCACACGTTTGTGTGTTTGAGTTTTTTGGCGTTCTGCAACACTAGTGACTTCGTCTTACGGTTTGTGAATCTCACAATGATATTTGGCTTCCGTTTGCCCCAGGTTGGGCTCTGTCTTGGGGTTAATGGATGGCAGGCTGATATGTCATTCCTTGTAATGTTCAACACAAGTTTGGTTGCGAGGAACTGCACAACTTTCTCTTCCAGAGTCTCCTGTTGCTGTTGTTCGGCGGCGCCGCCAGATGGCGCAGCGGCTGAACTGTAGCTTTTGTTTTGTTCATGCAGTTCCAGACCAGAAATAACAATGTTTTCCAATCTGGAATATTGCTCGATGTTATCTAAGCGTGTCTCTAATGCTTTTATTTGCTTATTTTTTTCAGCGTTTTCTGATCCTAGTTTTTTTCACAGCGTTCAACGTCTGTGCAACCTCCTGCCGAATAGGCAATAGTTCATCGAGTTTTGCACTAATGAAGGACATTGCCTCCTTCAGTTCAGCGATATAGTCTGTGGTGGAAACAGCACGCGTCCCCTTTGGGCGGCCGTTTGGCATTGTTAGTAAGTGGCGGTTTACGATGTGGCTGCTGGTGTGTTGCGCGCGGTGGGGGTCAGTGGTGGCTCACTGTGTGATGATGTTGCTTACAAAGTGTCTTGTGCGCCGTGGTAGTCAACAATGGAGTTCACGCGTGACCAAAGGGGCTCATGCGTGTCCGACGTAAAACCAATGTACAGGCAAAGCGAGCGCTAAAATGTCTAGCATAGACAAGCAAAAGTCTTTTTGAACGGTTTTTTATACTCACAATGTCCGGCAGAATATGAAACCTTGTTGATACTAAAGTTACGTGACGTCCTATTCACGGTGACGTTTCGGGATTGCCTGTTGATATTACGGTGACTTGACGAGCCGTTTATGCTGACGTTTTGTTTAACATGTGTAGACGCCACATAGTCTAATCTAACAATTAGATAATGATTGTCTAGCACAATTTTATTTTAGCAACTTTATAGACGTTGGATTTTATTACATTTTAGTAACTTTATTAATAATTTTATACGTATTAATATTTTATAGATCATTTGCTTTTATAAGAACATAATTTCCTTTAGGTACGAGTGATTCTGTTAGAGCAACTTACGCTTTTCCAGTAACAGCGATTCCTGAAATAAGCAACAACAACAAATTACATTAATGTCTTTCGAATAGGTTGATAACATTGAATTCACATTATGTTTTACACATTCCCTTCCCGTATATATACTCCATCACACGGACGCACACACACACACACACACACACACACACACACACACACACACACACACACACACACACACACACACACACACACACACACACACACACACAGACACACACACACACACACACACACACACACACACACACACACACACACACACACACACACACACACACACACACACACACACACACACAGACGCACACGCACACACACACATACACACACAGACGCACACGCACACGCACACGCACACGCACACACATACACACACGCAGACGCACACGCACACGCACACGCGCACACGCACACGCACACACAGACGCACACACACACACACACACACACACGCGCGCGCGCACACGCACACGCACACGCACACGCACACACAGACGCACGCACACACACACACACACACACACACACACACACACACAAGCGTGCAAGGGCGTGGGCGCGCACTTTGACTCACATTCATACACATTAATTTATCGTTTACGTGATATTTAGTTTCCCTTAAAACTACTCAAGTATTGCCGTTGCGTTGCTATTTACTCCACCTTATGCAGATGGCATTTAAGTATCTGGTTATCTTCTTCGGAAGCGTCAATGAGCGACGCCAGAACGACGAGAAAAACAAAAGTCCACTTCAAAGCGTCCATGCTGCAAAACGAAAAGTGCTATCATTGAGGTATTCACAATCTTTTTCGATCTACGACACCTGGATATTTTTTATTTTCACATTTGGACAAATAAATTGTAATCTGGAAATGAAAGAAGTTTGTGCTAAAAAAAGTGCCGACGAATTATATAATCATTGTAGTTATCTTGTCTGTTGCAACGTGTGTGTACTGTTTGTTTTCTTTACTTATTTGACCAATTCTGGTCGAAGCACCACGTACACATTTTTTATATATTTTAAATTAGACATTTGTACAACTTTGGTATGTTTTTTTGACATGTAAAGTGTGAAAGTATACATACTTTATGAAACTATCTTAACTTGAATCACATGTTATATGTTACACCTGTGTATGAACCAAATCTGCTGACTGCTTATCTTTCACGCGAAGTAGAGTGTCGTGTCTGGATTTGTTATGATATTGATACCGATATGTTAGCGACCATGGGCATTAATAATCCATTAATCTCTTCAAACAAACATATTCACTTACATGAGATGATCTTCTTCGCTGTCCTGTTGTCTTCGTACAGTACTGGTGGCAAGAGACGATGAACTAGTAAAACGCTATAATGTCCGTCTGGTGGAGCTATCACTCCAAGCAAAAGTCCAAGCCAAGTACAACCACCTGTCCAATGCTATCTCTGCATAAATTCATAATGTTATCATTTACAGGCACAAACCCTGGTCCACTATTTTTTTTTCCGTGGAATATTTATTTGAAGTACACATATTTTGGCGATATTTGCTTTGGGCAGACCTCTCATCTAGACAATACAAGACTCATAGCTTCCCCATTGTTGCCGCTGGTACAGCAGCAGCAATGGGGATGGCAGTAGAGGATATCCAATTTATGGGCAGATGGAAATCGGTAGTATTTAATCGCTACATTAGACTATCCACCCACTACAGTGGGTAGATACATTTTTCAGATTATCGACTATAATGTAACTTCCTTAACCATGTTAAACAATGCAATCATCAACTAATGTATTTTCTCAAGTCACCATACTTTTCTCCATTCGTAGTATTAAATATAAGTGTATGTAAGCATGGCTGGTAAGACGATTTTCTTCATGATATCACAGCAATTTCAAACGTACTGTATATTAAAGAGATAAGATGTTCTTTATTGTGGCTGCTGAGAAATGTGCTTTGGGTCAAACATTATATTGATATATGCAAAAACCGGCAGATTAAATGAATGAATAAATAAATAAACATGATATACATTGCGTGTACACGATTTATTATACTGTTTTCCTCAGACATGGCAAAAAAACTTTCAATTTCAGACATGTTCGTATTGATGTCAGAATCAACTTGTAACAGACTGAGAATAGCCATCAGAAAACGTAAAAAAGTAGTTGTTAGTACCGCTGCTGGAACAATTATTTATGTACAGAGTATACGAAATTGGCGAGGTCACACAACCTTGCGGTGCGCCGGGAATTATTGCGACAGTCAGAGAAAAAGTCTTACTTACATCAACAACCTGCTCTCTATCTGTTGAAAATAATGTCATCACCTGATTATATATGGTCTGATAATCATTTATTTCAATTTACTGAGAATTATGTGAGATTAGAAACGATTATCAATGATGATGATGTGTTAACATATATTAAAATGATTACATTGTTGAGTTGAAACAAATTCTCTAAATATTATAATGTACCTTTCCCTTTGGATAAAATACGTTTTCAATCCAAAATTCCTGTTTCTCTATAAGCCGTTTACCGATGCGACACGACCTCTTCCATAACATCTGATGCCTCTGTTTTAATCACGTATTATCTCAGTAGAGTATCATTAACTTGGTGTATCCTCACCATATATACGCACATATATACAGCTGTATATATATACTTACATACATATATATATATATATATATCTATATATATATATACACTCATACATTCATACATGTATTCATGCATGTGTTCATTCATATTCGCATGCATGCATGCACACATACATACGTACATACATACATACATACATAGATACATACATATATACATACATACATACATACATACATACATACATACACACATACATACATACATACATACATACATACATAGATACATACTTACATACATACATACATACATACATACATACGTACATACGTGCATACGTACATACGTGCATACGTGCATTCATACGTGCATACGTACATACATACATACTTACATACGTACATACGTACATACGTACATACGTACATCAGTACCGATGACGCTGAATGACGCCACCGTACACCTAAGGCAGTTCGTAATTGCCCGTGTCTCCGTTGATGTGTGTTCTGGTTTATTGATCTATGTGGCTTCCTTGATATGCCGGATTCTTCGCTTGGGTTCCAGTCCAGTCTATAATGTGGTTTTCAGTTGTCGCATGGTCTGTAAGGGCGGATTTATCGATGTTAGACATCAATATTTGTTCCAGCTCCTTGTGTATTTTTCATTTTTTGTGTTGTCTACGTCCTTTCTGTGTTCCTTCAGTCGTGTTTTGAGTAGTCTTCCTGTCCCCCAATATACACAGCACCACAATTCTGGCACGCTGTTTTGTACACCAGTTCGCCTTGTTCTTCTAGCTCTACTTTCTCCTTGGGATGCACCAACAAGCGCCTCAAAATATCCTCGGAAATCCGAGCTCAGTGGCGTAACAAATACAGAGAATTAAGCGTTCTCGTTGTTATGTACGGAGCACACGCCGTCAACAGATTGATATAATTGTCAAGAAGTTGAGTAGGATACGCATTACTTATTAGTACACTAGTCAAACAATTTTGGACACGTTGAAATTTTGTAATGTCCTTGCTAGCGATATTAAAAAGGAGATAATTGCAATAGTCAAGTTTGCTGTTAAATGAACTGTTGCAATGGTTTTAGCAACATACGGCGAAGATCACGGATATGACAAAAACAGCAGCGACACGTTTGAGATACATGTGATCTAAGATTGAAGTTATTATCAAAGATTACTCCCAGATTCCGCGTCGAGGTTGTTGGCGTGATACGCTGAGTCAAAATACACGCTGGGAAAACCATGAAGTTTACCACGCTGCATTGGACTACCAGTGGTGAGAAATCTAGTCTTATTTACATTTAACTTTAATTTGCTGTCAGTCTTCCAGTAGGACGATATCTTGGAGGCAATCATTAAGCTGGTTAAAAGAGAGATTTGCATCCGGGGTAAACAAAGAAATGTGGATATGTGTGTCATCAGCCTAAAGATGATTATCCAAATGATGACTTTTGATTACAGGAGTAGAACAATGGGGAACAACACATAAAGTGGGCAGTGCAGCGGAAAAGCAATTCTCCACCGTAATGGTTTGGCATCAATTAGTTAGGTATGAAGAAACCGACCTCAGGGCTGTGCCAGATATGCCGTACTGCTGTGATAAACTTGTAATTAGAATATTATGATCGATGGTATCATAGGCGACAGATAAACCAAGTTACGCTAGAGCAGTTTTTTTTTTACCTTGATCAATGTTTAAGTTAATATCATTATGTACTTTTAAAAGAGCCGTTTCTGTTGAATGAAATTGTTTATATGCTGAAAGAATATTGTAACACATTATTTAAGACATCACACATCACTGTAAACAGATCCTGAAAGTCTTCAAATAAATTTGCTGGATGACCTGGAGAGCGATCAATGCATAAAAAATAAGTGGAAAACGAACAAAACAAAAATTCAACATACATGGACTCGAAACTAGAGTATTCAGGACTAGAATGTAAATTAACTTTGAACTCTTGCGACACCGGAACGACAACGCCGCCACCTCGTCCAACTCAACGTGGCTAATAATAGAACGTGTAAACAGAAGCAGAAATGTCAGCAATACATGCAGCTGTGTCGTGTGGTCAGAGCCAGGTCTCAGTGATAGCAAGGTGTTTATTTTCTTAGAAAATAATAAATCACAAAGCGAGGCTGACATATCTCGAGCAGATCGATCATATATAGTTGCTACTCGAATGTTACGCCTAACAGCTGGCCCAGGATTCATTCAGCTAGTTGTAGTATTTTCGTTAATTCCAATGTTGGTGTAGAGCGGAGGAATGGCAGCAACGTTTGATTAAGACAACTGTTAAGATACGATCAACTATATCAGGACACCGACAAGTGTAATGTCTTGGATTGAGAAAATGTGTTCCAATGAAAACCACACATTGCAAAGTAAGTTTCTTTCACAAAGCCAAATCATAATTTCTTGAAGCTACAGAACAGGAAAAAAATCTAACACATAACAGAAATAGTGGTGACATTGTTTTAATGACACTGTCTAGCTTCCTCAAAAGGTAAACTATTAATCGATATGCAAAATCTAAAAGTGACAGCAGCACAGTATCAACTGTGATAACCGTAACTATTATCAGAACAGTTCAGATCAGAAAATGTAATTGCTGAGAACGCAGTTGTAATAACTTCAAGGCATAGTCACTCACGTCAACGAACTAAAACCGTATTATCGCTCAGTCATCGTAAAAGTCTCAATTTAGATTGAGAGATTAAAAGGTAATAAAATCAATTCACCAGACAGTTACGCTAGTACATAGAATAAGGACAACATTATCCAAGGATGTATATCTTTGCAATGGCAAAATGAATTTGTAGTTTAAATTAAAGCGAATAACAAAAATCCGACCAGTGACTGAATGTGAATGATTAAGGCACTTGTATACTACCTGCTCTTCATGACAATGGCAACACGCAGATAAATAGAACATACAAAACAGCCATGAATGACTAAACGAAGTCACAGGGGATTCAAACAAGTAGAATAACTTCGTGAGTTGAGGTTCGGTTCGATTATCTATAGCTAATATGGCGGAATACCTTGACGGCCGGACGCCAAATAAAGGCAATGACATACTAGGGGTACTACTATTCATCCAAATAAGAAAGAAACGTTTTACGAATGGGGAGTGAACAATTTGGTTCCTGTGTACATAGGCTTTCTTCCCTTCGTTGAAGCTACAGTAAGGTAATAATAATAGTTGTTGATATGATGTCTGAGCGCCTAGAGAATCACTCGCTTTCTAATCGTCAACCAATGTAGTGATTGATACCTTATGCAGTCGAGTTCTGCAAAGCTTGAAGGCGATTGTTTAGTCCATTGTTCCAATCACCGAGTAAAATAGATGTTTAATAATCAAGGTGGCTCAGGGTGACACAGCGTACCGTAGCATGGCACGCATGTTTTGACCCGTTTTCTGTTGACGACCCAATTGGTAATAAACCGATCTATTCATTTTGTACTGACAATCTATTTGATGTTATTACAAAATGGGTCTCATTTTGTTACAAAATGGGTACAAATGTATACATCCGAATGGGCCAGAAGATTATGCCAAAGATGAAAATGGCTAGGCAGCTGAATGTGATGATGATCAAGACGATGAAGACACAAAGGAATACGAAGGCGATTATGGTAATGATGATAATGACGAGTTGTATGATAATAACTAATATACTGGTGCAAATGAAAAGTTCATAATGGTTGTGACGACGAAGAATAAGAAACTAATTATGAAGATGGAGGTAAACATGATGATGACTGCGAATATGATGACAATGACAGTGGTTTAGTTCAATATGAAAAAGAGGGATATGATGAAGGCGATGATGACACTGAAGACGAAAATGAAGATAATGATGAAGATGTAGATTTCTATGGAGATGAGGACAAATAATGATAGCACACTGCTGATGACGAGTAATATACGAGCCACTCATCAGACTGGCGTGGAAAGGTTTCCTCTCCGAACCAATCACACTGATGACGTGATCCACATGGATGAAACACTGAAGACTATGATGACGAGTAATATACGAGCCACTCATCAGACTGGCGTGGAAAGGTTTCCTCTCCGAACCAATCACACTGATGACGTGATCCACATGGATGAAACACTGAAGACTATGATGACGAGTAATATACGAGCCACTCATCAGACTGGCGTGGAAAGGTTTCCTCTCCGAACCAATCACACTGATGACGTGATCCATATGGATGAAACACTGAAGACTATGATGACGAGTAATATACGAGCCCCTCATCAGACTGGCGTGGAAAGGTTTCCTCTCCGAACCAATCACACTGATGACGTGATCCACATGGATGAAACACTGAAGACTATGATGACGAGTAATATACGAGCCCCTCATCAGACTGGCGTGGGAAGGTTTCCTCTCCGAACCAATCACACTGACAACGTGATCCACATGGATGAAACACTGAAGACTATGATGACGAGTAATATACGAGCCCCTCATCAGACTGGCGAGGGAAGGTTTCCTCTCCGAACCAATCACACTGATGACGTGATCCACATGGATGAAACACTGAAGACTATGATGACGAGTAATATACGAGCCCCTCATCAGACTGGCGAGGGAAGGTTTCCTCTCCGAACCAATCACACTGATGACGTGATCCACATGGATGAAACACTGAAGACTATGATGACGAGTAATATACGAGCCCCTCATCAGACTGGCGTGGGAAGGTTTCCTCTCCGAACCAATCACACTGATGACGTGATCCACATGGATGAAACACTGAAGACTATGATGACGAGTAATATACGAGCCCCTCATCAGACTGGCGTGGAAAGGTTTCCTCTCCGAACTATTCACACTGATGACGTGATCCACATGGATGAAACACTGAAGACTATCAGTATCCTCTAAAATGCGTGTCGAAAGCATCACTGAAGCAAGTCCTGCAAAACAGTACATGTGCCCGCATCATGGACGAAACAGTAATCGAAGATACCCGAACGCCGGGTTGAACAAAGAGGACCAGTTTGAACCCAGGAGCTGTGAACAACGACACCGTAATAGCAGAGCAGCTAAGCGAGGATATCGCATGTAATACATTGGTGGACTTTCGACAAGTCAAAGGCTTCCTTGTTCACGTCCCATGATGAGCTTTCAGTTATGTTTGGCAGACTTGTTAAATTTAATCTTGATAAAAGGCACTTGATGTAATACATCACAAGATATTGTTACATAAATTAAACTACAACAGATATTGAATTACATGGCTCATAGCAAATCATACTAGATGTTCTGATCTCTTCTCAACCGATGAGTAATATGATATATCCTGCAATGTTGCGATATGACACCTAAAGCGGCAAAGACTGCATTGAACTAAAGGCAAGCTGTGATAAGGCAAATTTTCGCGACATGTGACTAGCTTCAGGATGAGTTTTTAATGTTACATAAAAATGTTTTTATTTATATTTTGTAGATCTCTATGCAGCAGCACCACCATATGTGTTGCTAGATATAGTTCCCAAACAAATGACCGACATCTTATTTGTTTTGGTTTATGTTATGTCATACTCGTAAATAGTTAAACAATTTAAAATGCTCAATGTTCAAGTATACATTCGTCAAGTGATGTTGTATTCTAATATCAAAGCACTTGCTTAAATGATGTCAGACAAATTGCTCCACTGTAATATGGTACTATTTGTAGTGTGACTAAAGAACAAATGGGACATTGAGATATCGACACAGACATGTATTAATCCATCCTCGCAGCAAAGAGTAACGGTAGTTAGACATGTCGTCTTCATTGATTACGACCATTGGTATTATTGAGTGAAGTGACTGACACGTTCACATAGGAACACAACGTAGGTATGATGCCGTTGAGATGCAGGATGGAACCATTTAATTTTGTTGTTCTAAAATATATGTGAAACAGCTGTTATGATTAGTTTGTAGATAACCGTTATTATATCGGGGAAAAAATATGAACCAATGACAATTAAATCGTTTCCCTGTAATACATTACACATACAATTACATCTAGGTTATTGGATCAAAACGTGCTCGATACCAGATAATAGATAGACGTTGCATACCCTAAACACAAGGTCTACTAATGTATTGTAGTGTGATTAATAACGCCAGCCACTCATGTAGAGTTCTAGGTGTGTCCCTTACTGCGAAATGCGGCATTCAACCATGCGGTGTCTTCCGCGATGAGTTATTGGCTTCACAGTTTCTTACTTTCTTTCATAAACTAAAAACTACTGTTTTTGTATGAATTTTAACTTGTGTGGTCTAACACATTTCTTCTTCACTTTATTGTAGATTTCACTGAAGTGTTGTCAGGTTACCGGTTGTGTTACATATGTCCAACATATGACGTAATAGTGATTAATGTTATTCTTATCCCAGTGTATTTATCGGTGATACGCCAACACAAATTTGTAATAGATTTGGTATTTTTAATATAAACGCTATTCTTCAGTTCAAGGACAATACTCAGATGTTGTGTCAAAACGGTGTGAAGAAACATATTTAATTTTAATGTATTCTGCATAAGAAGAACGTTATTTTTCTGTACGTACGTAATTCAGTTGTGTTACATCATACATATATGTATCATAATTATTCACCATCATTGTGCAGCCATATTGAGCCGTGGTTGAGCGAAACTCCCAGCATGTCGTGTCCAGACCTGCCTGCCTTGCTCTATCCTCTGCCAAATGGTGCCCTCCCAATACTCGTCTAGTTCGTGTATCCCACCGTCTCGCCGTCTTCGTCTAGATCGTATTCCTTTTGATGGTCTCCTGGCGATGATACGCGATGACCGTCGGTTATTTCGTGGTTTACTGATGTGTCCTGCTCAGATCTACTTATGTCGTCTGATTTGTTGTATCACGTCTATGCTCTTTGTCTTCTCTCTTACCCAGATGTTTCTTTATCTCTCCCGATATGTGATATTTAACATACTACATTCCATTTTTTTTTGTTTCCGCGCCTTATGTTGTCGCTGAAGCACCCATGAGTTGTAGACCTGTATCTTCAAGCAGGTTCCAATGTTACCTGTGAAGATATCGCGGTGCTTCACGTATGTAGTCCAGCCAACCGTTGTTCTTCTTTGAATCTCCTTGTCTTGGTTTTTGTCTCGGATACTGTATAGCTGTGTCGTCGGCAAACCGAACCGAAGACGACTGAGATATTTTCCATCTATTCTCAAGCCTCTGGTTTCCCATGTCAATCTTCGGATCATGCTTTTGACTGTTGTCGAAAATAGCTGGGGCGATATTGTGACACCCTGTCGTACTCTTCTCTTGATGATGTTGATCTTGTTGCTTTCTTTGTGTAGCTGGACTGTCATCGAGCTGTTGGTGTACATGTCTTTTAGGAGTTCGGTGTACACATCTTCTAGAAGCGAATCAATATGTTTTGATTTTGCACGGAGTCGAAAGCCTTCTCGTAGTCGACGAATGCGATGCAGAGCAGGAAACTATATTCTTGGCACATCTCATTTAGATGGTTTACGACGCGAATGGGGTATGTTGTTGAGTAATGCATTTGAATCCTGCATGCTCTCCTGGTTGGTTTTCGTTGAGTGTCTTCTCTAGCCTATTGCTTAGTATTTTTATGAATAATTTGCATATGTTTGATAACAGACATATAAGTCTCTAGTTCTTTAAGTCTTTCTTATTTCCCTTCTTGAATATTATCACCATCTTTGCGTTTTCCCATGCGGTGGGTGTTAATCTTCCTGACAAGCATTTAATATACAGCTTAGCTAGAATTTTCGAGATGGTTTCTTATCCTGCTTTCAGTGTTTCAATATGTACATGGTCGTTGCCTAATCCATTCCCGTTCTTCATTTCTTTTAGCGCAGCTTTAACCTCCTATGGTGTTATCTATTATACCTCTTTCCGATCGAAGAGACTGATGGTATACTTTTCACATTCAGGTCAATGTAGAATTACTCTATTCGTTCTATGATCATATCTTAGTTTTGTGTTTCCATACCCTGTTTGTATAGATGTATAGTCAGTCTTCACGGCCTTGGTCCTGTGTTTTTCTGGCTTTCTTCAGGCTATTTGACATCATAACTGTTTCTCGTATCATATCTAGGTTTTACTTCCTGATGTCCTCCTATGCTTTCTTTGTTATGGTGTTGCATATGTCCGCGTACTCTGCTATTTATTTATTTTTTATGGTCGCCATTTTCCACCAATTCACGTCTTTTCGTCATCAGGCCTCGTGTTCGTGACGATATGCTCGTCTTTACTTGCATGTTGATTGCTTTGACTATACTTGTTGCTCTTAGTTGGATAATCTGTGTCATGATTTCGGTCATGGTATAGATATCGTCTACTTTTTGTAGAGATACCAGATTGGTACATCATGTGTTGAGAGATATAACTGGTAATCGCAACTGGATAGTTGCAGGACCATGCGACGGCGGTTGTATGAAGACGGCAGACTACACATAATTGATCGTTTTGGTCATGCATATCGAAACAGAACAAATTTTAGGACATACAAAAAAAACATAATCATATGTGTGTATATATATACTGTTTATATATATACACATATATTATATATATGTATATATATATATATACATACATATATACAGGCCTGTATATATATATAAATATATATATATATACATATATAACAAACTTAATACTGTGTACCATAACAAGACAAACTAAATATTATATGTACAGTTATTTTTCTAACAATTGTATACATATGACAATTATACCAGCATACTTGTTTAAAACGTAAATATGAATATATATATATATATATATATATATTTAACTTCAACTGCACTCTCATATATACATACCCATGAATTTGCGTGCGTACGTGTGTAGATGCACACATAAATATATGTACATATATACATATACATATACATATACATGTATACATGCATACATACGTACATACATATAGACATACATACATACATACATACAAACATACATACATACATACATACATACATACATACATACATACATACATACATACATACATAAATACAAGCATATACACATCATGTTCTTCTGTTCCAGTGATGGTTCTCCAGGTAAGACAAATATTGTATTCTTACGAGAAGCAACAGCAAACACCCAACTGTGTGATGTCGTATTATTGTATCGGCGATTTGCGTCAACATCAACTAAAAACTTGTAGCTACAGTAGAAAGTTAGCGTGATATCTCTGTGGAACGAGTTTTTAAATAATTGGCAGTAGTGAAAAACCTTATTCCTTTTCACAAACGTGTTAGTTTTTGTACCTCATTTCAAATACCTATAATAAATCAAGACGACTAGGTACGTAGTTTCGTGAATCAGAAGCTTTCTATGAGTAATGCACAGTTTAGAGCGTTCGATGTGAAACAGAGGTGAGAAAGAGGAACTTAGAAATGGCAAAAATTCATTGTTGTTTTTTCACGAACGACATTTTCGCACTATCTGCAACTTACAATTATTTGTATATGTACCAATGAATATCGCAGATTCGCATTGGCTGCAATGTGAGATTATTTAAAAAAATCAAATATGAAATGTGCTGCCAAAATACACGATTGGCTGGGTGACAGGTGTATTGTAATTTAAATTTGAGTGTGGGTCTGGGTGTAGAAATTATGATTTTGAGATATAACTAGGATATTTGCAACTGGAATATTGGTACGACAACGGAACGTTGGAAATGTAACGTCTACATTCTAAAAAGAATTGGTCGTGTTGATAGTGCCCCAGAAACAGAACAGGTAACATGTTACGTTCTGTTTGATAACAGGGACGACGAACACATATTAAATTGGGTGAAAAATAGAACAGCAATATTATATAAAAACATGAATATGTCAATATCATAGATCCTACCACAAACCATAAACAACATGTTTGGTTTTGTTTGTTTAAAGATAACATCGTGCTATGTTAGAAGAAGAACATGCATACGTACAAACATACATATATTCACACATACATACACACACGAGCGCGCCACTCACACAAACACACAGACACACACAAAGGCACACACGCGCACACGCATACTGATACACACACCTTTGTAGAAACAAAATTGTTGATAAAATATAATCTCGTTATCGGCCAAAGTTTCTAAAAGCTAGTAAAAGCTGCAGGAATATTTGGAACACTCTAATAACTTTGTAGCTGTGCGAGAGTAAGCTCGACTGCGTGGACTATCTCATTACTGATTACAGGCGTTTAATTTATTAGACTTAAATAGATGCATATATTTAGAGTTGCGCGATCTTCGTCTGATACGTTTGATGATTGGCTAAAATCACTCATGTGTTGTGTTTAAACTAGATTCGCAGGGGCGACTCACAGAAAAGCCTGAAAATGGAGGCATAGATAAAGACAGCACAAATAAATCAACAAATAACAGTCTGGAAAACTCTTCTGAAGCTGGATATAAATGTGTTTGTTTAAATGCAAGGAGTATAGTAAACAAAAGAAATGAACTAAACATTATGGTAGAAGATATTGACCCTCATATAATAGGTATAACCGAATCCTGGACCACCACCGATATATCAGATGCTGAATTGGGACTGACAGGATATGTAATGTTTAGAAAAGATAGAATAGGAAGAAAGGGAGATGGAGTTATTTTATATATTAAAGAATCTATTCAGGCTTATGAAATAAAATTAGAAAGAGAAGCAGATTGCGAAGAAGCTGTTTGGTGTAACATAGTTACAGGAAACTCAACGTTAAGAGTTGGGTTAGTTTATCGAAGTCCAAACATAAGCATAGAAGAGAATAAAAACATACAAAACGCTATAAGGGAAGTATGCAAACGGGACTGTATTATTATGGGGGATTTTAACCATGGGCATATACAATGGAAATCTCGACAGAGTATGGGGAGAGAGGACCACAAGTTTTTAGTTTTAGTTATAGATACATTCCTTTCTCAACATGTGCTAGAACCAACCAGGGGTGAGAATGTGTTAGACATAGTTTTGTCCTCACAGAATGAATTAGTTGACAATGTCAAGATATGTGAGCCACTGGGGAGTAGCGATCACATCTAGATACATTTTACCATCAAAGTAAAATCAGAAAGGAATAGCAAAAAGCAGTATAGGAGAAATTTCCACAAAGGAAAGTATAAGGACATGAGGAAATATTTAGCAAAGATAGACTGGAATAAGACACTGAAAAATAAGACGGCAACAGAATGCTGGAATATATTAAAGAGTGAAATTAAGTGCATAATCGATAAATGTGTACCCTTCAAAAAACAAGGAAAACGGTCCAAAAAGAAACACTTATCGAAAGAAGCCATTATAAAAATTTAGTATAAACAAATGATGTGGAAGTCATATAGATGTACTGGAAATGATGAAGACTACAACAATTATAAAGAAGCACTTAACCAAGCTACAGCTGAAATTAGAAATTCAAAGAGAAGCTATGAACAACAATTAGCTAGTAATATAAAACATGACAGCAAGAGTTTTTATGTGTATGTTCGAAGCAAACAGAAAGTTCAAGATAAGGTCGGTCCTCTAGAAGATAGTGCTGGAAATATAATATCAGAGGGATTCATATTGGCAGAAGACCTGAATGAGTACTTCAGTTCAGTGTTTACCAGGGAAGATATTAGTTCACTGCCAATACCAGAGGCTAAGTTCAAGGGGGCAGATTCAGACTATTTAGGACAATTAATTGTAACCCCGGAAATGGAAGCTAAGAAAATAAGGGCTATGAAGCAGAATAAATCACCTGGAGTGGATGGTATTCCACCCAAACTACTATTGGAAATTGTAGAACAAATTAGCATACCACTTGCAACAGTTTTCAACTTGTCATTAGAAGAGGGAGTGGTTCCTTTAGAATGGAAAGAAGCAAACATTATACCGTTATTCAAAAAAGGTTCGAGAAACAAGTCAGAGAACTATAGACCAGTGAGTTTAACATCAGTGATTTGTAAATTATTAGAAAGACTAATTAAAGATCACATGGTGGATTTTCTTGTTAAACAAAACTTGATAAACCCATCTCAACATGGTTTTTTTAAAGCGAGGTCATGCTTAACAAATATGTTATGTTTTTTGGAAGACATCACTAAGTGGGTAGATGAGGGATCACCAGTAGATATCGTCTACTTAGATTTTCAAAAAGCTTTTGACAAAGTACCACATCAAAGATTACTGCTTAAACTAAAGGCCCATGGCATAGGAAATGATATAATAAACTGGATAGAACAATGGCTGATTGACAGAAGACAACATGTAGTAGTTGATGGGGAGGCTTCAAACTGGAAATCGGTATTGAGTGGGGTACCACAGGGATCAGTATTAGGTCCTATATTATTCTTAATATACATCAACGATTTGGATGATGAAATAACAAGCAAGGTGTTGAAATTTGCGGATGATACAAAAGTGTTTAGAAGGATTAAAAGTGATGGAGATAGACAGCATTTACAAGATGATCTTGACAGGTTGATCAAATGGTCTGAAAAGTGGCAAATGATGTTCAATTTTGGGAAATGTAAATGCCTCCACATAGGACATGGGAACGAAGAGGTAGAATATACAATGGGGGGTACTGTACTAAGTACTACTGTAAAAGAAAAGGACTTAGGGTTAACCGTTAGTGCTGATATGAAGATTTCAGAGCAGTGCGGAATTACAGCTTCAAAGGGAAATCAAATCCTTGGATTAATTAGGCGAAACATAACGTATAAGGAAAAAGAGCTAATAATACCGCTGTACAAAACAATAGTTAGGCCTCATTTAGAATATTGTATTCAAGCGTGGAGGCCATATCGCAGGAAGGACATAGATATGCTAGAAAGAGTGCAGAGGAGAGCAACTAAAATTATACCAAATCTGAGGGATCTTAGTTATGAAATACGCCTAAAAAAATGCGGTTTAACAACACTAGAGACCAGGAGATTGAGAGGAGATCAGATAGAAGTGTTTAAAATATGGAAGGGTTATGAAAATATTGATAGAAATATGTTTTTTTCAGTTAAGAAAGATAGAAGGACTAGAGGACATGATCTTGCATTAGCAAAGGAGCAGAGTAGATTGGATATAAGAAAATTTTCATTTTCACAAAGGACTGTAAATGAATAGAACAGATTACCTGCTGATTGTGTGGGTGCTAGTAGCGTGAATATGTTTAAAAATAAAATCGACACATACCTCAGACGGGCGGGATACACATAGATAAAAAGGTCGGACTCTCGATAAGCCAAGGGCTTCCTTGTCCACCTGCTACCTAGAGTTAATTCTCTGGGTGGCAATCTTGTTAAATCTGGTTAAATCTTGTGTTATGCATTGGTGATGGAGTACAAAAGGCTAGAGCCCTATGTTACACAGGTGGCTGTATCACAGGGTGATCGCGCGAGTGTCGCAAGTTTTGTTACCCTATAGGACGTTTCATGTTTACCAACACGTGACGTCACTTTTGCACATGCGCAGTACGCTGGCTGGCAAAACACACCAGCCAGCCGAGCTTCTGCGAACAAAGGCCCGTAGCAACGCTTGAGTAGACATGAATAGCCAGTGGTCTGTGTACGCGAATGCGTTAGATGTTAGTGCGAGAGATCGCTATCTAAAGAAATTAGAATACGATGACGGCTCTGGCAAGTTGCCAGACCCGTATTTTATCAAGAACGGCTGGGGAAACGATCCGAGTCTGTGGCCTGATTTGACGTTCGGCGACATTTACCAGTACGTGATAAATACGCCAGGCATTTTCAGTCGGGAGTCCATGAAGGCGTACAAGTCACTCGACGCATATAGGTAAGAATGCTGTTATTCATAATTGCATAGCCATATGATCAAACAGCAATAAAAGTTCCGTTAATTTGATAGAACAAACAATTACGCAACCGATCCACACCGCCGGCGTGGAGGGCTTGCACTGGCGTGAATCCGTGATACCGTTACTTGCCTAGGCTAGGGCTAGGCTACGTCCACGGGCCTACCATCTACGTTAACATTACCGTTACTTTCCGATGTCATATTTCTTGTAGTTCTAATTGTACTTACGGATCAAGTGTCAACTAATATTCAGGTATTATACGATTAGTTTCTTCATTTAGAAATAATTAGTTATGGATTTTTGTATGTTGTGTAGGTTTGCTGTCAGTGGTCATGTGCAGGAAGTAAAGTTTCTTGACATTGTCCACACTCCCTTCTGCCTTCTTAAGTCGAAGGTGATACCTTCGATGAGAGTTCGGGACAAGCCCCACGAACCATGGGTCTACCTTGTCAAGGAGACGGCTGAGGTCTACTGTGCCCATTGTACATGCATGGCAGGGTATGTTCTGCTCGTTAGTTGAAATAAAAAACATTTATATATTATAAATATTTCAATAAATATGTTGTCAGCCGAGATTCCTAGATTGATGTTAGTATTTGAAGTGTCATGGGAGAGATGTGTTTACAGCAATAAAATAGTTGAGATATTATAAGAATGACTGCTTAATAAAAATTCCATATCCGGGTTAATTCTTAAAAAGCACAACAAGTGAGTAATGGTGTATGCAAATAACGTTTAATGTTACCAACGCTTTAATTACAGTTATTATCCGCGTCAGTGAGAGAGTTAAGTGTCCAATAATCATTGACAGTAAATAACACCTTAGGGATCATCTCAGAACATTGACGTACAAACTTTCGGCGGGTGAGGTCAGATGAAAGTAATTTTATGATATCGGACATTGCCATTCTGACATGATCCCTTACAAGAATATCAGACATGCATGTTTGACAAATTGCCAATATTGTGTCTTTCAGGCTAGGAGAAGTTTGCAGCCACGTTGCTGCTCTGCTGTTTAAAGTAGAAATCGCCGTTAAGATGGGCCTGACAAAGACATCCTCCACCAGTGAGGCGTGCAAGTGGAATGCCAGCTTCCGCAAGCAAGTGGAGCCCCTGACACTGCAGGAAATGACAGAGACTGGCCTCCTGCGAGGCAATCGCAAGAAGCAGGTGACCTCGGTCAATCCTTCAATTATCAATGTTCTGCAGATCAATGCAGTAGTTTAGAGTTGTCAACAAGAAACCAGACTGTCAGTCAACTTTGGTTTAATCATCGGAAAGGGAGAGTAACAGCCACTAAAGCTCATGATGTTCTAGTAAGAAGAGAAACAACACCTCCTGACAATTTGGTTAAACGAATTGTCGGTTATAGATCTTTCGACCTTTCTTCCAAAACTGCTGTGAAATATGGCACTGATCATGAGACCGAAGCAAGAAACATTTATGCTGTGCAGCAAAAGAAACATCATGAAAATTTCACATGTCGACAGTCTGGTTTCTTGATCGATAACCAAAAGCCATTTCTGGGAGCCTCAGCGGATGGCATTGTTAACTGTGGCTGCTGTGGCAATGGCGTACTAGAAATCAAATGTCCATTTACCCACAAAACACACACTGCACATGAAGCCGCAAATATTGACCCAAACTTCTGTCTCAAAACTGATTTAACACTAAAGACTGGACACAAGTACTACACACAAATCCAACTACAAATGCATGTAAACAAGGTGAGGTACTGCGACTTTGTCGTGTTCACCCAGCCAAACGAAGAACCTTGCATCCACATTACACGTGTGCCCTACAACGATATATTTTGTCAACACTTAATCGAAACCTGTTCTTTCTTCTGGTCTACATTTGTGCTTCCGGAACTAGTGTCTGGACGACTTCAAACTACGCCTGCAACCACCTCCGACACATCTGCACCAACTCCACTTCAAGTCTGGTGCATATGTGCAAAGCCTAAATATGGCAAAATGATCAAATGTGACAATAACGTAAACTGCAAGACCGAATGGTTTCATTATGCATGTGTAAATGTCAAGAGGAAGCCTCTGAGAAAGTGGATGTGTCCAAGTTGTAAAGACTAAAGACTAGTCTTTATAACTTGGAGATATGCTCAGAGAGACAAAATGATTGCATACATGTATGCAAAAATTGTGTCTCTCTGAGCAGACACTTTCCACAGACCCCCATCAAGTGTATAACTTTCAGTCATTGTTAACTTCATGAGTGTTACAAACCAAATGATTAAGCAATCTTGTGAATATATACAATGCATGAGTCATCAACAGATGAATGAAAGCATGGAATACTAGAAATATCATTTAACTAATTTAGGATGCATGTTACTGATAGCAGAGCAAATGGAAACTTCTGTACAGTCTATTACTACATGACAGTTGCTGTAGGTTTCACGAAAAACTTTTGGCATGTTACGCAATACCTGCTCTTTATCAGGCCATTGTATAAGAAAATTTATATGTTTTGCAAATGCAGGAAGACCGTTGTTTAGAATGTCAGAAACATGACCAACCGATATATTAAATCGGAAAGAAAGATCTTGATAAAGTAGATTAAGCCGTAACTTCATCAAGATCAACAAAATAATATCACCAGGAGAGAGCGATGCTGATGGTGGCAGAACTGAGGTGCAGTAATTAACCAACCAAACAAACACAGCATAGGATGGCAATCCCGTAAAGAAAGTAGTTCTGGTGTCCTGCTGGTCGCCTTTCAGGAACTGTTCCCCGAACTGCCTCTCTTCAACCTGTTTGGCTAGCGCCCCATTCTCGTGCTGCAGCCTAGCCAACTCTGCCATGATCCGCTGGTTCTCGACCTGTAGCTTTGCCATCTGACTGATGCACCCGTCATGTATGTCTGTAACAGCACATATGTCTCGCTTTATATAGATCATTAGTATTTTAGTAGCTTGACCTTAGAAATTGTACAGAAATCTATGTCGTATGTTTGTTCTGAACAACAGAAAATTAAATTGTTCAATATCAGACGTACATATTAAATTTATATAATACATCTATATTGGTATTTCAGCACTGTCTGTTTTGTTCAGTTGTTCATAAACGAAAGGTCAAACAATAAATTTCGTTAAATTCATAAATAGATCAAGTGTCTTTACCGGTATCAGTGCAGCTGGCATCTTTATTATTGAGTGGTTCATTGTCGACATCTGGTTCGGATGGCTGAGAGGACACCGATAGGTCCAGGAGGGCCGACGCTGCTTCAGCCTGCTGTTCGACATCTCTCTCATACTCCTCCCTCTGGCAGCCACGCTTCTTTAATCTGGCAAACCTTGCTTTCTTCCCTTCTGGGGTCAGCTTTTCATTGCCAGCATAACCCATGAGCAATGATGGGGCATAGTCCGGATTGGAGATATCAGTGCTAGCTTTTCCTGTAAAATACACACACTGATTAAAATCAGGCATTGCATTGCCATTGACACAGCTACTTACCTAGCATGCTAGCCGTCAGTATCATAACTATAGCCTACAACCACTGCCCTGGTCCATATTTTCTAGTATTAAAATACATTTTGCGTAGCTGTCTGCATAACTATTAACAGTGATTTAATCAATATACGAGGTTTGGCGATTGGATGTTAGCCAGACATGGAGTGTAAACATCCATGACCTATTTACTACTCTGTGGCACACTGCCACGGACAGTACTGACAGCGCCATCACACCGATTCACAGGCACAACTACTGAACTAGGCTAGGTTCGCAGATTGCAGCAAACCGTTGTTCTGCTTTCAATTTATGTAATGGCTATCATATTCATGACTGGTAATATGTAACGCTAATAATGATAACGGTTCAAACCTGAAATGAAGTGTCGTCCACAAACACGGTCGTTATGTTTCGGGACCCAATCTTTACGTCTGATCGCGTTGAGCCACAGTTCTCGTCGTTTTTCATCTTTCGGGATGCGATGAAACGACAACGAACCATCCACACAGCGGCTAGTGCACCCCACAACAACACACGACACAACCATATTTCTCTATGCGTAAGTTAAAAGCGCATAAAACGACAATCCAAAAACCTAGAAATACACTTGAAGCCCGCCAGCCAGTCGTGTTTTGCCAGCCACTCGCCGTTGCCGATCACGTGACTCGGCGCATGACGTCACCGTGAAACGTCCTATTGCCTAGAGGAAGACAGGAGACACTGTGACGAGACGTGTTGACAACCAGGTGCGTGTGAAGGCATTCGCCACAACGCCGGGGTCTCCACACAGCAGTAATCACCAGAGACAGAGTAGGGCAACGACAAGCCGGGTAGCGAAGTGCGTCAACTATGTTGTAGTGACGTCAGTTACTGTAGCGTAGCCATAGCGTCTGCGACGGCGAAGCCGACAGCGAAGGACACGGCTGAGTGCGACAGCGTGATCGGCGGCCGAGACAAGGCAGAGCGACAGCGCAGCGTGGCATAGTGAACCCAACGAACGGGGATTGGAGCACGGTATGACCTGTCGGGGACCAGACGCGTTCGCGCGCCCGAATCGGACCGTCGAGAAGGGGCGAACGGACTCTATTAAACGACTACGTAGCTCAACCACACGTGGGGATGTGACAATTTGCTATCCGAATTATGTACCAATACTTGACAGTTCTTTAAGGCACTATAATTATTTTGAATCTTAGGACAGACCGTTCTACTATATTTTGTTTTAATAATGGGTATGCGTGCACTAACTAGTGGATAGCTACGAACTATATATGACTGGGTGAGATAGAGAGGACTTAATCAAGGATAGGATAGGAGATTATGTGTCACTTTAATCTTCAGTGTTGAAGATTTCCTTGTTACATTACGTTGTAATAAAATTTATTATTTTCACTGCTCTTTGCTGCTTTGCTCACTGTTGCTACTATACTAAACATAATTAGGCATAAGATGATGACGAACATGGCTAGGAAGATGAGTATGATGATAATGATGATAAGGATGATGATGATGATGATGATGAAGACGGTGAAGACGCAAATGACGACGAAGACGATGATCGTGAAAATATGAGGTTGAGGGTAATTACGAATGTGGTGATTAAGATGAAAGCGACCATAATGATTACGACGACGAAGACGAAGACGATGTTGATGATCAAAAACGTGATAAAGTTTAAGAAGAATACGAATCTGATGGCGATCATGGTGAAGATTCAGTTGAATATGATGTCGAATGTGAGGATGATGATAACCATGACGACACTGATAACGAAGACGAAGATAATTATGAAGATGTAGATTATAATGAAGACGAGGAAGCAGCCTAAGACTACGATACTGTTGACGACTAGTATACGGGTGCCTCATTAGGTTGGTATGGCAAGATTTCCTCTCATCGTTCCAAGCCAGGCACACAGACGACGTAATCCACATCGATTAAACACCGAAGACCATCAGTACCTTCTGCAAAAGCATATCACAATCATCGTTGAGGCAGATCCTCCTATACAGGGCATGTGACCGCATCATGTCATATCATATCAACGATTTGGACGATGATATAACAAATAAGGTGTTCAAATTTGCGAATGATACCAACGTTTTTAGAAGGATTAAACGTGATGTACATAAACAGCATTTACAAGTTGATCTTGACAGGTTGATGAAATGATCTCAAAAATGATATATGTTGTTCAATTTTGGGAAATGCAAGTGCCTCCGTCCAGGGTACGGGAAAGAAGATGTACTATATGCAATGCGGGGTACTGTACTAAGTACTACTGTAAAAGAAAAGGACTTAGGGTTAACTATTAGTGCTGATATGAAGGTTTCAGAACAGTGCGGAATTGCAGCTTCAAAGGGAAATCAAATCCTTGGATTAATTAAGGGAAATATAGCTTATAATGAAAATTAACTAATAATAATAATGCTGTGCAAAACAATAGTTAGGCCTCATTTAGAATAGTGTATACAAGCGTGGAGGCCATATCGCAAGAAAGACATATATATATATATATATATATATATATATATATATATATTAGAAAGAGAACAGAGGAGAGCGAATAAAATGATACAAAAACTGAGAGATCTTAGTTAAGAAATACGCCTTAAAGAACGTGGCTTGACAACACTAGAGACCAGGAGATTGAGAGGAGAACAGATAGAAGTTTTTGAAAATATTAAATGGTTATGAAAATATTGCTAGAAATATGTTTTTTCTCAGTTATGAAAGATTAATAATAGGGGACATGAAGTTACTTCAGTAAAGGACCGGTGTATATTAGATATAAGAAAGTTCTTATTTTCACAAAGGACTATAAATGATTTGAACATATTATTTGCTGATTGTGTGGGTACTATTAGCGTGAATATGCTTAAAAATAAAGTTGACACGTACCTCGGAAGGTCGGGATACACGTAAGTAAAAAGGGCTGGACTCTCGATCAGAGAAATGTCCACCTGTCATGTAGAGTTATTTCTCTGGGTGGCAATCTTGTTAAATATTGTTATATCTTGCTAAAATCATGTATCTATTTGAAGTCAAACTTGAATTCCTGCTATCTATCCCCTAGTGTATTAAACAATGACATAGAAAATTAGCCTTAAATCAACATGTTACACATTTACACAGAGAGAGATCGCCGGCCGTTTCGCAACGGGTTATATTGGCGTACGGTTGCAGGTTCGCGGCCTCCGGATCGTGGCGACCGGCGTGGCAAGTGGCGAGTTGTCAGTGACGCGGGGTACGCGGGTGTCTGATTTTAAAGGACGTTGAAGACAAGGATCACTCTTTTATACTCTGTGCGCCATTTCACTGGTAACCAGTGACGAAGTTTAAGTCCTGCGACAATGCTCTGGCGTCGGTCGCTGCGCTAGATCTGTGGAGCTATTCTGACTGGGGAGCGCTGAACCATCTCCGGACGATGCATCAGGCGGTCACTGATATCGTGGAGCACCGCGTTGCCGTGGTCTATTTTTGGCGTCACGAGCGAGTGCACTAGAGTCTTACACGTCGTGAGTCTTGAGCGTATTTTGGCGATGCGGAACGGTTGGATGTAGGCGCCAAGCGCTGTGTGATCGAGTGTATCGAAAGTAGATCTAATTTTAGTTAAATATTTTATTGTATATTTACTTATTATTATTATTATTATTTTAAAGTAATTATCCGCAATAACATACCGTAATTGCTGTATGTAATGTGTATTGAATTATAGCTTTAGATCATGATTGTCTAGCACATTTTTCTTTTAGCAACTTTATAGACGTTTGATTTTATTACTCACATTTTAGTACCACTATTAATCATTATATACGTAATAGTATTTTAGAAACATTGTCAAAACCACTGAACAGAGTTGTACTTTGGAAATGGGTGTCTAAATAAAGTTATTATTATTACTTGGAAACCGGAGCAACTCAACCTTCCGGCTATTGTATCTGGACATGGGAGGATTTAGCTAGACCTGCGCTGTGTATGATGCGACGTACACTAGATAAAACATTTACATTCGTGCATTTATCCCACGGTGCTTTGTACATGGATGATCCAGATGTCCATGCTCAATTAATGCAAGGTGGCCTGTCAGCACAGCTCGGCGCCATAAAGTGCTTTTGGGCGAATCCCTTTTGACACAAGCGATTGAGGGAAAATTAACAATGACACCCAAACGCGATGTGGAACGAAGTGGTTATCATTAAAGGAAGGAATTGTGAAGAAGAAGACACATAGTTGCTTTGAGCAAGTACAACGTAATAGCCCGACACTTGAGCGCATATATCGCGAAATACACGTAAATGGACCACTGCTGGATTTTCGATAAACCAAACGCTTTCTTGTCCATGTAGAATGTGGAGCTTTTTCGTTCGCATGACAGTCTTCCTAAATGTTGTTTAATCTTGGTAAACAGCATTTGGTGTAACTGATCTATAGCTATACCAACTAAACTGCTATTGATTCAATTATGCGGCGTATACACAATCCCTATCGAATTACATTTAACATTATGAAAAATACAATGAATTATTCGACAGTTCGGATTTATTGACAAGTGCAACACTACCCGATACAGCGAATCATTGAACACGTTGCATAAATGCGTAGCATTCAGCCACATTCGATGCGCATTAATTACATCGTTTACCGCGCCCTGCGGAGCAGTTAGCGAAACCACGTCGGTCACACTTGCAGCAACAGCAGCCAGCACAGCGCTGACTACGGTACGTGAACGACTTGTTTCTGACTTGGCAATTACACCTCCCATACCGGCATCTCACACTGCAGCGCTTCACTGAAACCAGACAGGACCACAGCTTGTTATCACACATTAGATCGTTCTGTACAATAAATTGTGTTCGCGTTTAGTAATGAGTCTGTATTACAATTAAATATATGACGCTTTTTTATTTCAAGAACATTTCGATTGAAGTGCCAATTAATGTGACGCTTTGAATACACTGCATAACTCGAATTTACTGTGTGATGAATGAACACAATTGTTATTTAAACGGCGGGCAACAATTATACGATTCGAACCATTCGTTGGTATCGAGCACGGAATAAAAATAGCGCAATATGTTTACAAATGACTTCACCAACTGACATATTGTAGTTGTACTTAACACACTTACAGCAGACCATGGATGAAAAGGGCCATGGTTTTCGGAGACGTTTAGTAAAAGACCCTGAAACAAACAAATATGATAATAATGATGTCTTACATATCGGAGGCATTCCTCAAATACATGTGCTCATGGCGCTTGCGCAGGATATTCAGGCGTCTAACAATTCACTGACGATATAAAAATAGTCAAGTTAAAAATTACAAAAACATAACCCTATAAAAAAACAAATACATATAACAAAAAAGTAGCAATCAAACAAATCAAACCTGCCATCTCAATTACAGATGAATCGTAGTTATTTGTATTATAATATTATGATTAATCTTATGGCAATCTTGCTTATTCAATATTTTTCATTAACAAAAGTTCAATTCCACATTTTTTATTAATTACGTGAAAACAGTCATTGAACAATACAAGGCTACTGCACGAGAACTCTTTATTACTTGGTTCAACAACGATTGAGATTAATTAATGTCAGGCCAGTATTGATTATATCAATCTCCGACGAAAGAGAACATCAGCTTTTATAAGAACATAATTTCTTTGAGATATGAGTGATTATGTTAGACCAACTTAAGCTTTTCCAGTGAAAGCGATTCCTGAAATAAGTAAGAAAGTGTCACATTACATTAATGTATTTCGAATAGTTTGATTACATTGAATTCACATTTTGTTTTTACATTTTCCCTTCCCTACATATACTCCCTCACTCGCACGCACACACGCACACACACACACACACACACACACACACACACACACACACACACACACACACACAAGCGTGCAAGGGCGTGGGCGCGCACTTTTACTCACATTCATACACATTCATTTTTCGTTTACGTGATATTTATTTTGCCTTAAAACTATTCAAGTATTGCCGTTGCTGCTATTTACTGCACGTTATGCAGTTGGTATTAAAATACCTGGTTATCTTCTTCGGAAGCGTCAATGAGCGACGCCAGAGCGACGCACACGACGAGAAAAACAAACGTCCTCTTCAGGGCGTTCATGCTGCAAAACGAAAAGTGCTATCATTGAGGCATTCACAATGTTTTTTTCAATCTACGACACCTGGATATTTTTTTATTTTCAAGTTTCGACAAGTAAATTGTAATCTGGAAATGAAAGAAGTTTGTGCTAAAAAAATGCCAACGAATTATATAATCATTGTAGTTATCTTGTGTGTAACAACGTGAGTGTACTGTTTGTTTTCTTTACTTATTGGACAAATTCTGGTCGAAGCACCATGTACAAAATTCGTTATTTTCAATAAGACATTTGTACAACGTTCGTATGTTTTTTTGACATGTAAAGTGTGAAAGTATACATACTTTATGAAACTATCTTAACTTGAATCACATGTTATATGTTACACCTTTGTATGAAACAAATCAGCTGACTGGTTATCTTTCATGCGAAGTAGAGTGTCGTGTTTGGATTTGTTATGGTATTGATATCGATATGTTAGCGACTATTACGATGGGCATTAAAAATCAATTAATCTCTTCAAACAAACATATTCACTTACATGAGGTGATCTTCTTCGCTGTCCTGTTGTCTTCGTACAGTACTGGTGGCAAGAGACGATGAACAAGTAAAACGCTATCAGTTTATATAGGGAGATCAGCTTAATGCTTGCATGCAGAATGATAAAGCCGTCAGGTTTTTCTACTCTAGAGGTAAATCAAATTAATATTGGTATTTGTTTTTATGTACCCCTGACATATTAAAAGCAATGTTTTGCTTTTGTCTGCGTAATTCAGTCGAAGGTGTAATCCATTTAATTAGCATAACAAACACCACATCCGTCATCTCTCCTCATGCGATCAGTAATGACTGCATCTCCTGTAGTGTTGAGCTGTCTCCCGTACTGACATAAACGTAGACCTCAGTTGAAAGGAATCTGTAGGAAGTCGATCATTAGGGGGTATTATTCGCTTTACTGTGTTTTTCTCTCAAAAATTGTTTTTACTATGTCGTGCAATGTGGTCTAACATGTTGTTTATTGATCTTGTTGCAGTTTTGTTTGTATCAGTGTTGGTGTTCTTTTTCTATTTTATGTGTGCAGTGTGCATGCTTTGCTTTAAACGGTTTCATCGCAACTAAGGGAATGTGAAAATGACCTACGTTAAAGATCACCTATTTCTTGGCATTTCAAGAATTTTTGCGAGAAGGAGAAATAGCACAAAACAAACAAGAGACAAATGTACTACAATATACTACAGCTGAAGGACGTTTAATTCTTTTAAACACGAAAAACACAACCAGCAAGCTTACAATTAACATTTTACTCCTACAAGATAATATATAATGTCCGTCTGGTGGAGCAATCACTCGACGCAAAAGTTAGAAATACAATCACCTGCCCAATGCTTTCACTGCATAAATTTCTAATGTTAAAGTTTTCAGGCACAAACCCTGTTCCACTATTTTGTTTTCCGTGGAATATTTGTTTGAAGTACAACTATTTTGGCGATATTTGGCTTGGGCAGTCCTCTCATCTAGTCAATACAAGACTGATAGCTTCCCCATTGTTGCCGCTGGTACAGCAGCAGCAATGGGGATGGCAGTCGTGGATATCCAACATATGGGCAGATGGAAATCGGTACCATATAATCGCTACATTCGACTATCCACCCACTACAGTGTAGATCCCTAGCTACATAATTCAGATGATAAGAGGACTAGCAGTCAGTCGGGCGTAGGGTCAGTGGGGATGCACAGTCCTGGGTTAATATAACTTTCCTTACTCGATTGTCATTTAACCATGATCAACTATGCAATCATCAACTTATGTATTTTTACAAGTCACACTACTTTTCTACATTGGTAGTATTAAATAAAACATGTATGTAATCATGGCTGGTAACACAATTTTCTTCATAATATCACATCAATTTCAAGCGTGCTGTATATTAATGAGATAAGATATTCTTTATTGTGTGTGCTGAGAAATGTGCTTTCGGTAGACCAGACGTTAATACATTCTATTGACATATGCAAAAACCGGAAGATTAAATGGATCAATAAATAAACATGATATACATTGCGTCTACACGACTTATTACACTGGTTTCCTCAGACATGGCAAACAAAACTTTAAATTTCAGACATGTTCGTATTAATGTCAGAATCAACTTGTAACAGACTGAGAATAGCCGAATCATCAGAAAATGTAATGAAGTAGTTGTTAGTACTTCTGCTGGAACAACCATTTATGTACAGAGTATACGTGCATACGTACATACGTGCATACATAAATACATACATACATACATACATACACACATACATACATACATACATACATACATTCGTACATACGTACATACGTACATACGTACATACATACATATATACATACATATGTACATACGAATACGTACATACGTACATTCATATATACGTACATACGTACATACGCATATACGTACATACGTACTTACATACTTACGTACATACGTACACTCGTACATACGTACAATTTACATATATACATACATACATACATACATACATACATACATACATACATACATACATACATACATACATACATACATACATACGTACATACGTACATACGTACGTACGTACGTACGTACGTACGTACGTACGTACATACATACATACATACATACATACATACATACGTACATACGTACATACGTACATACGTACATACGTACATACATACATACGTACATACATACATACATACATACATACATACATACATACATACATACATACATACATACATACATACAAACATACATACATACATACATACATACATAGAAGCATATACACATCATGTTCTTGTGTTCCAGTGATGGTTGTCCAGGTAAGACAAATATTGTATTCTTACGAAAAGCAACAGCAAACACCGAACTGTGTGATGTCGTATTATTGTATCGGCGATTTGCGTCAACATCAACTAAAAACTTGTAGGTACAGTAGAAAGTTAGCGTGATATCTCTGTGGAACGAGTTTTTTTATAATTGGCAGTAGTGAAAAACCGTATTCCTTTTCACAAACGAGTTAGTTTTGTACCTCATTTCAAATACCTATAATAAATCACGACGACTAGGTACGTAGTTTCGTGAATCAGAAGCTTTCTATGAGTAATGCACAATTTAGAGCGGTCGATGTGAAACAGAGGTGAGAAAGGGGAACTTAGTAATGGCACAAATTCATTGTTGTTTTTCACGAACGACGTTTTCGCACTATCTGCAACTTACAATAATTTGTATATGTACCAATGAATATCGCACATTCGCATTGGCTGCAATGTGAGATTATAAAAAAAAATCAAATACGAAATATGCTGCCAAAATACACGATTGGCTGGGTGACAGGTGTATTGTAATTTAAATTTGAGTGTGGGTCTGGATGTAGAAATTATGATTTTGATATATAACTGGGATATTTGCAACTGGAATATTGGTACGACAACGGAACGTTGGAAATGTAAGGTATACAGTCTACAAAGAATTGGTCGTGTTGATAGTGCCCCAGAAACAGAACAGGTAACATGTACGTTCTGTTTGATAACAGGGACGACGAACACATATTAAATTGGGTGAAAACTAGAACAGCAGTATTATATAAAAACATGAATATGTCAATATCATAGATCCTACCACAAACCTTAAACAACATGTTTGGTTTTGTTTGTTTAAAGATAACATCGTGCTATGTAAGAAGAAGAACATGCATACGTACAAACATACATATATTCACACATACATACACACACGAGCGCGCCACTCACACAAACACACAGACACACACAAAGGCAAACACGCGCACTCGCATACTGATACACACACCTTTGTAGAAACAAAATTGTTGATAAAATATAATCTCGTTATCGGCCAAAATTTCTGTTTGGAACACTGTAATAACTTTGTAGCTGTGCGAGAGTGAGCTCGACTGCGTGGACTATCTCATTACTGATTACAGGCGTTTAATTAATTATACTTAAATAGATGCATATATTTAGAGTTGCGCGATCTTCGTCTGATACGTTTGATGATTGGCTAAAATCACTCAGGTGTTATGCATTGGTGATGGAGTACAAAAGGCTAGAACCCTATGTTACACAGGTGGCTGCATCAGAGGGTGATCGCGCGAGTGTCGCAAGTTTTGTTACCCTATTGCCTAGAGGAAGACAGGAGACACTGTGACGAGGCGTGTTGACAAACAGGTGCGTGTGAAGGCATTCGCAACAACGCCGGGGTCTCCACACAGCAGTAATCACCAGAGACAGAGTAGGGCAACGACAAGCCGGGTAGCGAAGTGCGTCAACTACGTTGTAGTGACGTCAGTTACTGTAGCGTATCCATAGCGTCGGCGACGGCGAAACCGCCAGCGAAGGACCCGGCTGAGCGCAACAGCGTGGTTGGCTGCCGAGACAAGGCAGAGCGACAGCGCAGCGTGGCCTAGTGAACCCAACGAACGGGGATTGGAGCACGGTATGACCTGTCGGGGACCGGACGCGATCGCGCGCCCGAATCGGACCGTCGAAGAGGGGCGAACGGACTCTATTAAACGACTACGTAGCTCAACCACACGTAGGGAGATGACAATTTGATATCCGAATTATGTACCAATACTTGACAGTTCTTTAAGGCACTATACTTATTTTGAATCTTAGGACAGACCGTTCTACTATATTTTGTTTTAATAATGAGTATGCGTGCACTAACTAGTGGATAGCTACGAACTAAATATGACTGGGGTGAGATAGAGAGGACTTAATCAAGGATAGGATAGGAGATTATGTGTCACTTTAATCTTCAGTGTTGAAGATTTCCTTGTTACATTACCGTGTAATAAAATTAATTATTTTCACTGCTCTTTGCTGCTTTGCTCACTGTTGCTACTATACTAAACATAATTAGGCATAAGATGATGACGAACATGGCTAGGAAGATGAGTATGATGATAATGATGATGATGATAATGAAGACGGTGAAGACGCAAATGACGATGAAGACGATGATCGTGATAATGATGAGGTTGAAGGTAATTACGAATGTGCTGATTAAGATGAAACCGACCATAATGATTACGACGACTAAGACGAAGACGATGTTGATAATAAAAAACGTGATAAAGTTGAAGAAGAATACGAATCTGATGGCGATCATGGTGAAGATTCAGTTGAATATGATGTCGAATGTGAGGATGATGATAGCCATGACGACACTGATAGCGAAGACGAAGATAATTATGAAGATGTAGATTATAATGAAGACGAGGAAGCAGCCTAAGACTACGATACTGTTGACGACTAGTATACGGGTGCCTCATTAGGTTGGTATGGCAAGATTTCCTCTCATCGTTCCAAGCCAAGCACACAGACTACGTAATCCACATCGATTAAACACCGAAGACCATCAGTACCTTCTGTTAAAGCATATCACTATCATCGTTGAGGCAGATCCTCCAATACAGGGCATGTGACCGCATCATGTCATATCATATCAACGATTTGGATGATGATATAACAAGTAAGGTGTTCAAATTTGCGAATGATACCAAAGTGTTTAGAAGGATTAAACGTGATGTACATAAACAGCATTTACAAGTTGATCTTGACAGGTTGATCAAATGGTCTCAAAAATGACAGATGTTGTTCAATTTTGGGAAATGCAAGTGCCTCCATACAGGATATGGGAAAGAAGATGTACTATATGCAATGCGGGGTACTGTACTAAGTACTACTGTAAAAGAAAAGGACTTAGGGTTAACTATTAGTGCTGATATGAAGGTTTCAGAACAATTTATTTCTTGGCATTTCAAACCTTTTTGCGGGAAGGAGAAATAGCACAAAACAAATCAGAGACAAATGTACTACAATATATTACAGCTGAAAGATGTTTAATTCTTTCAAACACGACAAACACAACCAGCAAGCTTACAATTAACATTTTACTCATACAATATCAACTATAATGTCCGTCTGATGGAGCTATCACTCCACGCAAACTTCAGAAATACAATCACCTGTCCACTGCTTTCACTGCATACATTTCTAATGTTATCATTTACAGGCAAAAACCTAGTTTCACTGTTTTGTTTTCCGTGGAATATTTGTTTGAAGTACAAATATTTTGTCGATATTTGGCTTGGGCAGACCTCTCATTTAGTCAATACAAGACTCATAGCTACCCCATTGTTGCCGCTGGTACAGCAGCAGCAATGGGGATGGCAGTCGAGGATATCCAATATATGGGCAGATAGAAATCGGTAGCATTTAATCGCTACATTAGATCATCCACCCATTACAGTGTAGTTCCCTAGCTACACATTTCAGATTATAAGAGGATTAGCAGCCAGTCGGACATAGGGTCAGTGGGGCTGCACAATCCTGGGTTAATGTAACTTTCCTTACTCAATTGTCATTTAACCATTGAACAATACAATCATCAACTAATATATCTTCTCACGTTACCTTACTTTTCTCCATTCGTAGTATTAAATATAACTGTATGTAAGCATGGCTGGTAACACGATTTTCTTCATGATATCACTGCAATTTCAAACGTACTGTATATTAATGATATAATATGTTCTTTATTGTGCTTTTGGTAGAGCTGACGTTAATACTTGATATTGATATATGCAAAAACCGGCAGATTAAATGAATGAATAAATAAAAAGTTAGCGTGATATCTCTGTGGAACGAGTTTTTTTATAATTGGCAGTAGTGAAAAACCGTATTCCTTTTCACAAACGAGTTAGTTTTGTACCTCATTTCAAATACCTATAATAAATCACGACGACTAGGTACGTAGTTTCGTGAATCAGAAGCTTTCTATGAGTAATGCACAATTTAGAGCGGTCGATGTGAAACAGAGGTGAGAAAGGGGAACTTAGTAATGGCACAAATTCATTGTTGTTTTTCACGAACGACGTTTTCGCACTATCTGCAACTTACAATAATTTGTATATGTACCAATGAATATCGCACATTCGCATTGGCTGCAATGTGAGATTATAAAAAAAAATCAAATACGAAATATGCTGCCAAAATACACGATTGGCTGGGTGACAGGTGTATTGTAATTTAAATTTGAGTGTGGGTCTGGATGTAGAAATTATGATTTTGATATATAACTGGGATATTTGCAACTGGAATATTGGTACGACAACGGAACGTTGGAAATGTAAGGTATACAGTCTACAAAGAATTGGTCGTGTTGATAGTGCCCCAGAAACAGAACAGGTAACATGTACGTTCTGTTTGATAACAGGGACGACGAACACATATTAAATTGGGTGAAAACTAGAACAGCAGTATTATATAAAAACATGAATATGTCAATATCATAGATCCTACCACAAACCTTAAACAACATGTTTGGTTTTGTTTGTTTAAAGATAACATCGTGCTATGTAAGAAGAAGAACATGCATACGTACAAACATACATATATTCACACATACATACACACACGAGCGCGCCACTCACACAAACACACAGACACACACAAAGGCAAACACGCGCACTCGCATACTGATACACACACCTTTGTAGAAACAAAATTGTTGATAAAATATAATCTCGTTATCGGCCAAAATTTCTGTTTGGAACACTGTAATAACTTTGTAGCTGTGCGAGAGTGAGCTCGACTGCGTGGACTATCTCATTACTGATTACAGGCGTTTAATTAATTATACTTAAATAGATGCATATATTTAGAGTTGCGCGATCTTCGTCTGATACGTTTGATGATTGGCTAAAATCACTCAGGTGTTATGCATTGGTGATGGAGTACAAAAGGCTAGAACCCTATGTTACACAGGTGGCTGCATCAGAGGGTGATCGCGCGAGTGTCGCAAGTTTTGTTACCCTATTGCCTAGAGGAAGACAGGAGACACTGTGACGAGGCGTGTTGACAAACAGGTGCGTGTGAAGGCATTCGCAACAACGCCGGGGTCTCCACACAGCAGTAATCACCAGAGACAGAGTAGGGCAACGACAAGCCGGGTAGCGAAGTGCGTCAACTACGTTGTAGTGACGTCAGTTACTGTAGCGTATCCATAGCGTCGGCGACGGCGAAACCGCCAGCGAAGGACCCGGCTGAGCGCAACAGCGTGGTTGGCTGCCGAGACAAGGCAGAGCGACAGCGCAGCGTGGCCTAGTGAACCCAACGAACGGGGATTGGAGCACGGTATGACCTGTCGGGGACCGGACGCGATCGCGCGCCCGAATCGGACCGTCGAAGAGGGGCGAACGGACTCTATTAAACGACTACGTAGCTCAACCACACGTAGGGAGATGACAATTTGATATCCGAATTATGTACCAATACTTGACAGTTCTTTAAGGCACTATACTTATTTTGAATCTTAGGACAGACCGTTCTACTATATTTTGTTTTAATAATGAGTATGCGTGCACTAACTAGTGGATAGCTACGAACTAAATATGACTGGGGTGAGATAGAGAGGACTTAATCAAGGATAGGATAGGAGATTATGTGTCACTTTAATCTTCAGTGTTGAAGATTTCCTTGTTACATTACCGTGTAATAAAATTAATTATTTTCACTGCTCTTTGCTGCTTTGCTCACTGTTGCTACTATACTAAACATAATTAGGCATAAGATGATGACGAACATGGCTAGGAAGATGAGTATGATGATAATGATGATGATGATAATGAAGACGGTGAAGACGCAAATGACGACGAAGACGATGATCGTGATAATGATGAGGTTGAAGGTAATTACGAATGTGCTGATTAAGATGAAACCGACCATAATGATTACGACGACTAAGACGAAGACGATGTTGATAATAAAAAACGTGATAAAGTTGAAGAAGAATACGAATCTGATGGCGATCATGGTGAAGATTCAGTTGAATATGATGTCGAATGTGAGGATGATGATAGCCATGACGACACTGATAGCGAAGACGAAGATAATTATGAAGATGTAGATTATAATGAAGACGAGGAAGCAGCCTAAGACTACGATACTGTTGACGACTAGTATACGGGTGCCTCATTAGGTTGGTATGGCAAGATTTCCTCTCATCGTTCCAAGCCAAGCACACAGACTACGTAATCCACATCGATTAAACACCGAAGACCATCAGTACCTTCTGTTAAAGCATATCACTATCATCGTTGAGGCAGATCCTCCAATACAGGGCATGTGACCGCATCATGTCATATCATATCAACGATTTGGATGATGATATAACAAGTAAGGTGTTCAAATTTGCGAATGATACCAAAGTGTTTAGAAGGATTAAACGTGATGTACATAAACAGCATTTACAAGTTGATCTTGACAGGTTGATCAAATGGTCTCAAAAATGACAGATGTTGTTCAATTTTGGGAAATGCAAGTGCCTCCATACAGGATATGGGAAAGAAGATGTACTATATGCAATGCGGGGTACTGTACTAAGTACTACTGTAAAAGAAAAGGACTTAGGGTTAACTATTAGTGCTGATATGAAGGTTTCAGAACAATTTATTTCTTGGCATTTCAAACCTTTTTGCGGGAAGGAGAAATAGCACAAAACAAATCAGAGACAAATGTACTACAATATATTACAGCTGAAAGATGTTTAATTCTTTCAAACACGACAAACACAACCAGCAAGCTTACAATTAACATTTTACTCATACAATATCAACTATAATGTCCGTCTGATGGAGCTATCACTCCACGCAAACTTCAGAAATACAATCACCTGTCCACTGCTTTCACTGCATACATTTCTAATGTTATCATTTACAGGCAAAAACCTAGTTTCACTGTTTTGTTTTCCGTGGAATATTTGTTTGAAGTACAAATATTTTGTCGATATTTGGCTTGGGCAGACCTCTCATTTAGTCAATACAAGACTCATAGCTACCCCATTGTTGCCGCTGGTACAGCAGCAGCAATGGGGATGGCAGTCGAGGATATCCAATATATGGGCAGATAGAAATCGGTAGCATTTAATCGCTACATTAGATCATCCACCCATTACAGTGTAGTTCCCTAGCTACACATTTCAGATTATAAGAGGATTAGCAGCCAGTCGGACATAGGGTCAGTGGGGCTGCACAATCCTGGGTTAATGTAACTTTCCTTACTCAATTGTCATTTAACCATTGAACAATACAATCATCAACTAATATATCTTCTCACGTTACCTTACTTTTCTCCATTCGTAGTATTAAATATAACTGTATGTAAGCATGGCTGGTAACACGATTTTCTTCATGATATCACTGCAATTTCAAACGTACTGTATATTAATGATATAATATGTTCTTTATTGTGCTTTTGGTAGAGCTGACGTTAATACTTGATATTGATATATGCAAAAACCGGCAGATTAAATGAATGAATAAATAAATAAGCATGATATACATTGCGTGTACATGATTTATTACACTGTTTTGTTCAGACATGTCAAAAACTTTCAATTTCAGACATGTTCGTATTGATGTCAGACTCAACTTGTAACAGACTGAGAATAGCCGAGTCATCAGAAAATGCAAAGAAGTAGTTGTTAGTACCGCTGCTGGAACAATCATTTATGTACAGAGTATACAAAATTGGTGAGGTCACACAACGTTGCTGTGCGCCGGGATTTATTGCGACAGTCAGAGAAAAAGTCTCACTTACATTAACAACCTGCTCTCTATCTGTTGAAAATAATGTCATCATCTGATTATATATGGATTGACAATCACTTATTTAAATTTACTGAGAATTATGTTAGATTAGAAACGATTGTCAATGATGATGATGTGTTAACATATATTAAAATGATTACATTGTTGAGTTCAAACAAATTCTTAAAATATTAGAATGTACCTTTCCCTTTGGATAAAATACGTTTTCAAACCAAAATTCCTGTTTTTCAATGAGCCGTTTACCGATGCGGCACGACCTCTTCCATTACATCTGATTCCTCTGTTTTAATCACGTATTATCTCAATAGAGTATCGATAACTTGGTGTGTCCTCACCATATATACGCACATATATATATATATACTTACATACATATATATATATATATATATACATTCATTCATTCATACATGTATTCATGCATGTGTGCATTCATATTCGCATGCATGCACACATACATACATACATACATACATACATACATACATTCATACATTCATACATTCATACATACATACGTACATACGTACATACGTACATCAGTACCGACGACGCTGAATGACGCCATCGTCCACCTATATTATGATCGATGGTATCGAAGGCGACATATAAATCAAGTTACGTTAGAGCAGTTCGTTTTACCTTGAACATTGTTTAATTTAATATCATTATGTACTTAAAAAAGAGCCGTTTCTGTTGAATGAAATTGTTTGTATGCTGAAAGAATATTGTAACACATTATTTAAGATATCTTTGCTAATGTGAGACATTAGACAGCTAGCTACAATATTTTCTAGTATTTTAGAAATAAAGCGAAGGTTACAAATATATCTATAACTGTTTTGGTCTTGTTTAGGCAGGGATGACGTCTTATGACCTGGACTGACAAGGGCGCACTTGACGTCCTCAGGAAAGAAGCCAGACCACAGTGGTGCATTGATAATATTTGATATCGTTCTGAGTAATGGCCAGAGACATGCTCTTAGCATAAATGGAAATGGATCAATAGCGCAATGCTTGTTTGGTGAGGACATAAATATTTTCGTAATTTCACCAACTGTAGCATGTTCAAATTATATAAATAGAGTAGATACTTTACGTGTGGAGATTCAACATTTAGAGTACTAAAATTTTGATATGTGGAAGCCGAGCGAATACGATTTCTGTGTCCTTAAAATGAATACAGAACGAGCTACACAGAGATTTGATTGATACATGATTAGTTAGCGATTGAGCAGGCCGCCTATATAGAGCGTTATTAATGCACTTCTATAATTTATGTGGACTATTAAACTTATTTATGACCACATTTATTGTATATGTGTTGTAATCGGACTTAGCTTTGGCCAGCTGTCTATTACAGAGGTGACATTGTTTAGAATAACGCGACTTGTCCAGAGGTTAGCGTGATTTGCGCCATACACACTCTAAATAACGACGGCGCCTTTTAGATAGTAACATTTCGGAAGTGATCCATGGAGACTGTGGCTTTTGTGACAAATTTGTATTTCATAGTAGTGTTGACAGTACTGTTTATATAAGTCAGACAGGTGTTATTTGAGGTATGTGGTTAGGTCAGATTTAAGGATATCAGCCATTTCTTAGTTGAAATGTCTTTCCTGTACTGTTAATGGGTCTATAAAACACATTGTGTTTCGACTCTATTGGACTTATAGAAACGTTAACATTACCAATGACAGGGTGATGGTATGATAACCCACCCGAATCGGTAGGTGTCTGTATATTGTTACAAGTTGAACGGGTTATCAGAAGGTCAAGCCAATGGATATGTGGATGTGTCGAAATGGTGACATGTTGTTTCATATCAATAGATGCCAGCATATCATCAAACACTGCTGTTTTTCAGAAGGTATATCTAAAAGAAGATTAAAACTACCAAGAACGTACAATTCTGACTGAATGATTGCCAGATTTCCCAACAGATCCTGAAAGTCTTCAAACAAATTTGTTGGGTGACATGGAGGGCGATCAGTGTATACCAAATAAGACGAAAACAAACAATAACAAATTTCAACACACATGGACTCAAAACTGGAGTATTCAGGACTAGAATGTAAATAAAAAGCAGAAATGTCAGCAATACATGCAGCTGTGTCATGTGGTCGGAGTCAGGTCTCAGTGACAGCAAGGTGTTTATTTTCTTGGAGAAGAATAAATCACAAAGCGAAGCTGACATATCTCGAGCAGATCGATCAGTTACCGTTGCTACCCGAATACTACGCCTAACAGCTGGCTCAAGATTCAGTCAGCTAGTTGTAGAATTATCGTTAATTCCAATGTTGGTGTAGAGTGGACGAATGGCAGCAACGTTTGATTAAGACAACTGTTAAGATGCGATAAACTGTAAATAGGACACCGAAAAGTGTAGTGTCTTGGATTGAGAAAATGTGTTCCATTGAAAACCACCAATTCCAAAGTAAGTTTCTTACACAAGACAAAATCATAATTTCTTGAAGCCACAGAACAGGACCAAAAAAACATAACAGATATAGTGGTGAAATTGTATTAATGACACTGTCTAGCTTCCTCAAAAGGTAAATTATTAATCAATATGCAAAATCTAAAAGTGACAGCAGCACAGTATCAACTACGATAACTGTAACTATTATCAGAACAGTTCAGATCAGAAAATGTAATTGCTGAGAACGCAGCCAATGCGAACGAGTTGTAATAACTTCAAGGCATAGTCACTCCTACGTCAACGAACTAAAACCGTATTATCGCTCAGTCATCGTAAAACTCTCAATTTAGATTGAGAGATTAAAAGGTAATAAAATCAATTCACCAGACAGTTACGCTGGTACATAGAATAAATACAACATTATCCATGAATGTATATCTTTGCAATGGCAAAATAAATTTGTAGTTTAAATTAAAGCGAATAAAAAAAAAACGACCAGTGACTGAATGTGAATGACTAAGGCACTTGTATACTACCAGCTCTTCATGGTAACACATATAATGCTATGTCTAAGTGCAACCTCGGGGAAAAGGAGTTACAATTTTAAATGGTGATAGAATAATAATTTATTTAATTAACTGTGTATGATTATGGCCAACTCTGGTCGCTAAATTGTAAATCCTAGGCCTGCTAGGTGGCTGAGAACTAAATGTGTACTCAGATGCAGAAACTACTTCTTAGCCTAAAAATCAGCAACACTCTAAGACAGTGTACTGTATATATTATACAACTGAAATTAATATTATATTATTGTTTGTTAGTATAAGTTGTAATTAGCAACACGCAGATAAGTAGAACATACAAAACAGCCATGAATGACTAAACGAAGTCACAGGGGATTCAAACAAGTAGAATGACTTCGTGAGTTAAGGTTCGGTTCGATTATCTATAGCTAAGATGGTGGAATACCTTGACGGCCGGACGCCAAATAAAGGCAATGACATACTAGGGGTACTACTATTCATCCAAATAAGAAACAAAAGTTTTACGAATGGGGAGCGAACAATTTGGTTCCTGTATGCATGGCCTTTCTTCCCTTCGTTGAAGCTACAGTAAGATAATTATAATAGTTGTTGATATGAATGTCTCAGCGCGTAATGAACACTCGCATTCTAATCGTCAACCAAAGTAGTGATTGATACCTTGTGCAGCCGATTTCTGCAAAGCTTGAAGGCGATTGTTTAGTCCATTGTTCCAATCACCGAGTAAAATAAATGTTTAATAATCAAGGTGGCTCAGGGTGACTCAGCGTACCGCAGCATGGCACGCATGTTTTGTCCCATTTTGTAATAAACAACCCGTTTTGTGTTGACTACCCAATTGGTAATAAACCGATCTATTCATTTTGAACTGACAATCTATTTGATGTTATTACAAAATGGGTCTCATTTTGTTACAAAATGGGTACAAATGTATAAATCCGAATGGGGCAGAAGATTATGCCGAAGATGAAAATGGCTAGGAAGCTGAATGTGATGGTGATCAAGACGATGAAGACGCAAAGAAATACAAAGGCGATTATGGTAATGATGATAATGACGAGTTGTATGATAATAACTAATATACTAATGCAAATGAAAAGTTCATAATGGTTATGACGACGAAGAATAAGAAACTAATTATGACGATGGAGGTAAACATGATGATGAATGCGAATATGATGGCAATGATTGTGGTTTAGTTCAATATGACAAAGAGGGATATGATGAAGGCGATGATGACATTGACGACGAAAATGAAGATAATGATGAAGATGTAGATTTATATGGAGATGAGGACAAATAATAACAGCATGATGATAATGACGAGTAATATACGAGCCCCTCATCAGACTGGCGTGGGAAGGTTTCCTCTCCGAACCAATCACACTGATGACGTGATCCACATGGATGAAACACTGAAGACAATGATGACGAGTAATATACGAGCCCCTCATCAGACTGGCGTGGAAAGGTTTCCTCTCCGAACCAATCGCACTGATGACGTGATCCACACGGATGAAACACTGAAGACTATCAGTATCCTCTAAAAGGCGTTTCGCAAGCTGAAGCAAGTCCTGCAAAACGGTACATGTGCCCTCATCATGGAAGAAACAGTTGTCGAAGATACCCGATCGACGGGTTGAACAAAGAGGACCAGTTTGAACCCAGGAGCTGTGAACAACGACAACGTAATAGCAGAGCAGACTTGTTAAATTTAATCTTGATAAAAGGCACTTGATGTAATACATCACAAGATATTGTTACATAAATTAAACTACAACAGATATTGAATTACATGGCTCATAGCAAATCATACTAGATGTTCTGATCTCTTCTCAACCGATGAGTAATGTGATACATCCTGCAATGTTGCGATATGACACCTAAAGCGGCAAAGACTGCATTGAACTAAAGGCAAGCTGTGATAAGGCAAATTTTCGCGACATGTGACTAACTTCAGGATGAGTTTTTAATGTTACATAAAATGTTTTTATTTATATTTTGTAGATCTCTATGCAGCAGCACCACCATATGTGTTGCTAGATATAGTTCCCAAACAAATGACCGACATCTTATTTGTTTTGGTTTATGTTATGTCATACTCGTAAATAGTTAAACAATTTAAAATGCTCAATGTTCAAGTATACATTCGTCAAGTGATGTTGTATTCTAATATCAAAGCATTTGCTTAAATGATGTCAGACAAACTGCTCCACTGTAATATGGTTCCATTTGTAGTTTGACTAAAGAATAAATGGGACATTGAGATATCGACTCAGACAGGTATTAATCCATCCTCGCAGGAAAGAGTAACGGTAGTTAGACATGTCGTCTTCATTGATTACTACCATTGGTATTACTGAGTGAAGTGAGTGACACGTTCACATAGGAACACAACGTAGGTATGATGCCGTTGAGATACAGGAAGAAACAATTTAGTTCTTTTTGTTGTTCAAAAATATATGTGAAACGGCTGTTATGATTAGTTTGTAGATAATCGTTATTTTATCGGGAGAAAACATCAATCAATAACAATTAAAGCGTTTGCCTGTAATATATTACACATACAATTACAACTAGGTTATTTGATCAAAACGTGCTCGATACCAGATAATAGATAGACGTTGCATACCCTAAACCCTAAACCCTAAAGGTCTACTAATGTATTGTAGTGTGATTAATAACGCCAGCCACTCATGTAGCGTTCTAGGTGTGTCCCCTACTGCGAAATGCGGCATTCAACCAAACGGTGTCTACCGCGATGAGTTATTGGCTTCACAGTGTCTTACTTTCTTTCATAAACTAAAAACTACTGTTTTTGTATGAATTTTAACTGATGTGGTCTAACTCATTTCTTCTTCACTTTATTGTAGATTTCACTGACATGTTGTCAGGTTACCGGTTGTGTTACATATGTCCAACATGTGACGTAATAGTGATTAATGTTATTCTTATCCCAGTGTTTTTATCGGTGATACGCCAACACAAATTTGTAATAGATTTGGTATTTTTAATATAAACGCTATTCGTCAGATCAACGACAATACTCAGATGTTGTGTCAAAACGGTGTGAAGAAACATATTTAATTTTAATGTATTCTGCATAAGGAAAATGTTATTCTTCAGTTGTGTTATACATACATACATGTATCATATTTATTCACCATCATTATGCAGCCGTATTGAGCCGTGATTGATCGAAACTCTCAGCATGTCGTGTCCAGATCTGTCTGTCTTGTTCTATCCTCTGCCAAATGGTGCCCTTCCAATACTCGTCTAGTTCGTGTATCCCACCGTCTCGCCGTCTTCATCTAAATCGTATTCCTTTTGATGGTCTCCTGGCGATGATACGCCATGTCCGTCGGTTATTTCGTAGTTTACTGATGTGTCCTGCTCAGGTCTACTTATGTCGTCTGATTTGTTGTATCACGACTATGCCATTTGTCTTCTCTCTTACCCAGATGTTTGTTTTTCTCTCTCGATATGTGATATTTAACACACTACATTCCATTTTTGTTTGTGCGGCTGGTAGCTTGTTCTTTGCTTGTTGGTGAGTGTCCATGTTTCCGCGCCTTATGTTCTCGCTGGAAGCACCCATGAGTTGTAGACCTGTATCTTCAAGCACGTTCCAATGTTACCCGTGAAGATGTCGCGGTGTTTGGAAAATGTAGTCCAGCCAACCGTTGTTCTTCTTTGAATCTCCTTGTCTTGGTTTTTGTCTCTGATGCTGTATAGCTGTGTCGTCGACAAAGCTTACCGAAGACGACTGATATATTTTCCGTGTATTCTCAAGCTTATTTCCTTTCTTGAATATTATCACCATCTTTGCGTTTTTCCATGCGGTGGGTATTAGTCTTTCTGACAAGCAATTAATATACAGCTTAGCTAGAATTTTCGAGATGGTTTCGTATCCTGCATTCAATGTTTCAATATGTACGTGGTCGTTGCCTAATGCCTTCACGTTATTCATTTCTGTTAGCGCTGCTTTAACCTCCTATGGTGTTATCTATTATACCTCTTTCCGATCGATGAGACTGATGGTATACTTTTCACATTCAGGTCAATGTAGAATTACTCTATTCGTTCTATGATCATATCTTGGTTTTGTGTTTCCATACCCTGTTTGTATAGAAGTATAATCAATGTACACGGCCTTGGTCCTGTGTTTTTCTGGCTTTCCTCAGGCTATATGGCATCATAACTGTTTCTCGTATAATCTCTAGGTTGTACTTCCTGACGTCCTCCTATGCTTTCTTTTGATGGTGTTGCATATTTCCGCGTACTCTATTATTTATTTATTTTTTGATGGTCGCCATTTTCCACCATTTCACGTCGTTTCGTCATCAGGGCTCGTGTTCGAGACGATATGCTCGTCTTTACTTGCATGTTGATTGCTTTGACTATACTTGTCGCTCTTAGTTGGATAATATGTGTCATGGTTTTGGTCATGGTATAGATATCATCTACTTTTTGTACAAATACCAGATTGGTACATCATGTGTTGAGATATAACTGGTAATCGCAACTGGATAGTTGCAGGACCATGCGACGGCGGTAGTATGAAGACGGCAGAATGCACATAATTGATCGTTTTGGTCATGCATATCGAAACAGAACAACTTTTAGGACTTACAAAACAAAATAAAAACATAATCATATATACTGTTTATATATATACACATATATTATATACATGTATATATATATATATATATATACATAAATATGTATGTATCTAAGAAACGTAATACTGTATACCATAACAGGACAAAATAAATATTATATGTACAGTTATTTTTCTGACAATGGTATACATATGACAATTATACTCTCTAAATAACTATACTTTGTTAATTGTTGTTTGTATGTTTGGTGTCTTTGTTTAAAGAGCATATCGAGCGCTTATATAGAATGTGCAATTAATTGTTTACGTATATTCATAAGTGCATATGAATGCATACAGGTATGCGAACATATATAAACATGTTTAGATACATACAAACGTACGTGTATACGCCGCTATCCATATAAAACATGTAACGTTAATACATGTTACCAAACAAGGACATACATCCGTGTAAACCAGCAAGACCATACCTGTATACCGGTACATTTGGATACCTGTATACCCGTATATCCGCATACCAGCATACTTGTTTAAACATACATATGAATATATATATTTATTCAACTTTAACTGCACACTTGTACATATATATACACATGAATGTGCGTGTATACGAGTGTAGATGCACACATAAATATGTACATACATGCATATACATGTATACAAGCATACATACATACGTACATATATATATATATATACATACATACATACATACATACATACATACATGCATACATAAAAACATACATACACACATACATATATACGTACATACGTACATACATACATACATATATACGTACAAAAAAAACGCACATACACACGAACGTACGTACATACACGCATACAAGCATATACACATCATGTTCTTCTGTTCCAGTGATGGTTCTCCAGGTAAGACAACTATTGTGTTCTTACGAGAAGCAACAGCAAACACCTAACTGTGTGATGTCGGATTATTGTGTCGGCGATTTCCGTCAACATCAACTAAAACCTTGTAGGTACAGTAGAATGTTAGCGTGATATCTCTGTGCTCAGAAACAGAACAGGTAACATGTTACGTTCTGTTTGATAACAGGGACGACGAACACATATTAAATTGGGTGAAAAACAGAACAGCAATATTATATAAAAACATGAATAGGTCAATATCTGCTCTTACACTGCTCTTTGCAGCTTTGTTCACTGTTGCTACTATACTAAACAGAATTAGGCATAAGATGATGACGAACATGGCTAGGAAGATGAGTATGATGATAATGATGATAATGAAGACGGTGAAAAACGCAAATGACGACGAAGACGATGAACGTGATAATGATGAGGTTGAAGGTAATTACGAATGTGCTGATTAAGATGAAAACGACCATAATGATTACGACGACGAAGACGAAGACGATGTTGATGATCAAAAACGTGATAAAGTTGAAGAAGAATACGACTCTGATAGCGATGATGATGAAGATTCAGTTCAATATGATGTCGAATGTGAGGATGATGAAAGCCATGACGACACTGATAGCGAAGACGAAGATAATTATGAAGATGTAGATTATAATGAAGACGAGGAAGCAGCCTAAGACTACGATACTGTTGACGACTAGTATACGGGTGCCTCATCAGGTTGGTACGGCAAGATGCCCTCTAATCGTTCCAAGCCAATCACACAGACGACGTAATCCACATCGATTAAACAACTAAGACCATCAGTACCTTCTGCAAAAGCATACCACAATCATGCTTTGATGCACACCCTCCAATACAGGGCATGTGACTGCATTATGTCATATCATATCAACGATTTGGACAATGATATAACAAGTAAGGTGTTGAAATTTGCGGATGATACAACACTGTTTGGAATGATTAAACTTGATGGAGGTAAACAGCATTTACAACGTCCTGTAGTGTTGAGCTGTCTCTCCTACTGTCATAAACGTAGAGCTCAGTTGAAAGGAACCTGTAGGATGTCGATCATTAGGGGGTATTATTCGCTTTACTGTGTGTTTTTCTCTCCAAAATTGTTTTTACTATGTCGTGCAGTGTGGTCCAACATGTTGTTTATTGATCTTGTTGCATATTTCTTTGTTGATATTCTCTTTCTATTTTATGTATGCTGAAAGAACGACATACAGTGTGCATGCTTTGCTTTAAACGGTTTCATCACAACTATCAATAACGGAATGTGAAAACGACCTACGTTAAAGATCATCTATTTCTTGGCTTGTCAAGCCTTTTTGCGGGAAGGAGAAATAGAACAAAACAAATCAGAGACAAATGTACTACAATATACTACAGCTGAAGGACGTTTAATTCTTTCAAACACGACAAACACAACCTGCAAGCTTACAATTAAATTTTACTCCTATAAGATAAACTATAATGTCCGTCTGGTGGAGCTATCACTCCACGCAAAAGTCGGAAATACAATCACCTGTCCAATGCTATCACTGCATACATTTCTAATGTTATCATTTACAGGCACAAACCCTTGTCCACTATTTTGTTTTCCGTAGAATATTTATTTGAAGTACAAATATTTTGGCGATATGTGGTTTGGGCAGACCTCTCATCTAGTTAATACAAGACTTATAGCTTTCCCATTGTTGCCGCTGGTACATGGGGATGGCAGTAGAGGATATCCAACTTATGGGCAGATGGAAATCGATAACATTTAATAGCTACATTAGACTATCCACCCACTACAGTGGGTAGATACATTTGTCAGATTATCGACTATAATGTAACTTTCCTTAACCAAGTTAAACAATGCAATCATCAACTAATGTATTTTCTCAAGTCACCTTACTTTTCTCCATTCGTAGTATTAACTATAAGTGTATGTAAGCATGACTGGTAACACGATTTTCTTCATGACATCACAGCAATTTCAAAAGTACTGTGTATTAAAGAGATGTTCTTTATTGTGCCTGCTGACAAATGTGCTTTGGGTAGAGCTGACGTTAATACATGATATTGATATAAGCAAAAACCGGCAGATTAAATGAATGAATAAATAAATAAGCATGATATACATTGCGTGTGCATGATTTATTACACTGTTTTGTTCAGACATGGCAAAAACTTTCAATTTCAGACATGTTCGTATTGATGTCAGAATCCACTTGTAACAGACTGAGAATAGCCGAGTCATCAGAAAATGCAAAGAAATAGTTGTTAGTACCGCTGCTGGAACAATAATTTATGTACAGAGTATACGAAATTGGCGAGTTCACACAACCTTGCGGTGCGCCGGGAATTATTGCGACAGTCAGAGAAAAAGTCTTACTTACATCAACAACCTGCTCTCTATCTGTTGAAAATAATGTCATCACCTGATTATATATGGTTTGACAATAATTTATTTCAATTTACTGAGAATTATGTGAGATTAGAAACGATTATCAATGATGATGATGTGTTAAAATATATTAAAATGATTACATTGTTGAGTTGAAACAAATTCTCAAAATATTATAATATACCTTTCCCTTTGGATAAAATACGTTTTCAATCCAAAATTCCTGTTTGTCTATAAGCCGTTTACCGATGCGACACGACCTCTTCCATAACATCTGATGCCTCTGTTTTAATCACGTATTATCTCAGTAGAGTATCATTAACTTGGTGTATCCTCACCATATATACGCACATATATACAGCTGTATATATATACATACATACATATATATATATATACATATATATATATATCTATATATATACACTCATACATTCATACATGTATTCATGCATGTGTTCATTCATATTCGCATGCATGCACACATACATACGTACATACATACACACATACATACATACATAGATACATACATACATACATACATACATACATACATAAATACACGAGCGCGTTACTCACACAAACATATAGACTCACACACACACACACACACACACACACACACACACACACACACACGCACACGCACTCGAACACGCACACGCACACGCAATCGCACTCGCACACGCACACGCACACGCACACGCACACGCATACTGATACATACACCTTTATAGAAATAAAACTGTTGATAAAATATAATCTCGTTTAAAAGTTTAAGAGCTAGTAAAACTGCAGACATGTTTTGAACACTGTTATAACTATGTAGCTGTACGAGAGTAAGGTCGACTGTGTGGACTATCTCATTACTGATTACAGGGGTTTAATTAATTAGAGTTAATTAGTTGCATATTTTTTGAGTTGCACCCCGTAATGGGTTCGATCTTCGTCTGATACGTTTGATGATTAGCTTAATTCACTAATGTGTTATGCATTGCTGATGGAGTAAAACAGGATATGTTACACAAGGGGCTGCGTCCCTGGGTGATCGTGCGAGTGTTGCAAGTTTTGTTACCCTATTGTCAAGAGGAAGACAGGGGACACTGTAACGAGGCGTGTCGGCAACCAGGTGCATGTGAAAGGCATTCGCAACAAACGCCGGGTTCTCCACACAGCAGTGATCGTCAGAGACGGCGAGCCGGGCAGAGTAGGGCAACGACAAGCCGGATAGCGAAGTGCGTCAACTACGTCAGTTACTGTAGCGTATCAACAGCGTCGGCGACGGCGAAGCCGGCAGCGAAGGACACGGCTGAGTGCGACAGCGTGATCGACGGCCGAGACAAGGCAGAGCGACAGCGGAACGTGGCATAGTGAACCCAACGAACGGGGATCGGAGCACGGTATGACCTGTCGGGATTGGACGAGAGGGAGGTGACAATTTGATATCCGAATTATGTACCAATACTTGTAAATTATGTACCAATACTTGTCAGTTTTTTTAGGCACTATAATTATTTTGAATTTTAGGACAGACCGTTCTACTATATTTTGTTTTAGTAATGGGTATACGTGTACTAACTCCTAGATAGCTACGAACTAAATATGACTGGGGTGAGAAAGAGAGGACATAATCAAGGATAGGATAGGATAGGAGATTATGTGTAACTTTAATCTTCAGTGTTAAAGATTTCCTTGTTACATTACCGTGTAATAAAATTCATTATTTACACTGCTCTTTGCTGCTTTGTTCACTGTTGCTACTATACTAAACAGAATTAGGCATAAGATGATGACGAACATGGCTAGGAAGATGAGTATGATGATGATGAAGACGATGAAGACGTTGAAAAACGCAAATGAAGACGATGATCGTGATAATGATGAGGTTGAAGGTAATTACGAATGTGCTGATTAAGATGAAAACGACCATAATGATTACGACGACGAAGACGAAGACGATGTTGATGATCAAAAACGTGATAAAGTTGAAGAAGAATACGAATCTGATGGCGATGATGATGAAGATTCAGTTGAATATGATGTCGAATGTGAGGATGATGACAGCCATAACGACACTGATAGCGAAGACAAAGATAATTATGAAGATGTAGATTATAATGAAGACGAGGAAGCAGCCTAAAACTACGATAATGTTGACGACTAGTATACGGGTGCCTCATCAGGTTGGTACGGCAAGATGCCCTCTCATCGTTCCAAGCCAATCACACAGACGACGTAATCCACATCGATTAAACAACTAAGACCATCAGTACCTTCTGCAAAAGCATACCACAATCATGCTTTGAGGCAGACCCTCCAATACAGGGCATGTGACCGCATTATGTCATATCATATCAACGATTTGGACGATGATATAACAAGTAAGGTGTTCAAATTTGCGGATGATACAAAACTGTTTGGAAGGATTAAACTTGATGGAGGTAAACAGCATTTACAGGATGATCTTGACAGGTTGATCAAATGGTCTCAAAAATGACAGATGTTGTTCAATTTTTGGAAACGCAAATGCCTCCATAGAGGATACGGGAAAGAAGATGTACTATATGCAACGCGGGGTACTGTGCTAAGTCCTACTGTAAAAGAAAAGGACTTAGATTTAACTATTAGTGCTGATATGAAGGTTTCAGAACAGTGCGGAATTGCTGCTTCAAAGGGACATCAAATCCTTGGATTAAGTAAGCGAAATATAGCTTATAAGGAAAGAGAACTAATAATACCGCTGTACAAAACAATAGTTAGGCCTCATTTAGAATATTGTATACTTGCGTGGAGGCCATATCGCAAGAAAGACATACATATGCTAGAAAGAGTACAGAGGAGAGCAACTAAAATTACATCAAAATTGAGAGATCTTAGTTATAAAATACGCCTTAAAGAACGTGGCTTGACAACACTAGAGACTAGGAGGTTAAGAAGAGAACAGATAGAAGTTTTTCAAATATTAAATGGTTATGAAAATATAGCTAGAAATTAGTTTTTTCTCAGTTAAAAAAGATTAGTAATAGGGGACATGAAGTTACTTTAGTAAAGGACCAGTGTATAGTAGATATAAAAAAAGTTATAATTTTCACAAAGAACTATAAATGATTTGAACATATTATTTGCTGATTGTGTGGGTACTAGTAGCGTGAATATGCTTAAAAATAAAGTTGACACGTACCTCGGAAGGTATTTAAATTTTAAATTTTGTTAAATCTTGTTAAATCTTGTTAAAATCATGTATCTGTTTGAAGTCTACATTGAATGACTGCTATTTATCCTCTAGTGAATTAAGCAATGACATAGAAAGATGGCCTTAAAACAACATGTTACACATTTACACATTGAAAGCCGGTTTGGAATGGTGTATTATGAGGCGTGCTTTGAAACCGTCCAGTGAGGTGGTCAGCCGCAGTTCCTCCGGCGGCGCATTCCACAGAAGTGTCTCGGCTCGAGAGAGAGAGAGAGAGGGGGGAGAGAGAGAGAGAGAGAGAGAGAGAGAGAGAGAGAGAGAGAGAGAGAGAGAGAGAGAGAGAGAGAGAGAGAGAGAGAGAGAGAGAGAGAGAGAGAGAGAGAGAGAGAGAGAGAGAGAGAGAGAGAGAGAGAGAGAGAGAGAGAGAGAGAGAGAGAGAGAGAGAGAGAGAGAGAGAGAGAGAGAGAGAGAGAGAGAGAGAGAGAGAGAGAGAGAGAGAGAGAGAGAGAGAGAGAACGCCGGGCATATCGCACGGGTTGTATTGTCGCACGGTTGGAGGTTCGCGGCCTCCGGATCGTGGCGACCGGCGTGGCAAGTGGCGAGTTGTCAGTGACGCGGGGTACGCGGGTGTCTGATTTTAAAGAATGTTGAAGACAAGGATCACTATTTTATACTCTGTGCGCCATTTCACCGGTAACCAGTGACGATGATTAAGTCCTGCGGCAATGCTCTGGCGTCGGTCGCTGCGCTGGATCTGTGGAGCTATTCTGACTGCGTAGCGCTGGACCATCTCCGGACGAGGCATCAGGCGTTCACTGATATCGTGGAGCACCGCGTTGCCCTAGTCTATTATTGACATCACGAGCGAGCGCATTAGAGTCTTACACGTCGTAGTTGTGAGTCTTGAGCGTATTTTGGCGATGCGGAACAGTTGGATGTAGGCGCCAAGCGCTGTGTGATCGAGTGTATCGAAAGCAGATCTAATTTTATTTAAATAATGTATTGTAAATTTAGTTATTATTAATATATTTAAATTATAAAAAAATTATTATCCACAATAACTTCCCGTAATTGTTGTATGTAATGTGTATTGAATTATAGCTTTAGATCATGATTGTCTAGCACATTTTTATTTTAGGAATTTTATAGACGTTTGATTTTATTACTCACATTTTAGTACCTCTATTAATCATTATATACGTATTCCTTTTTAGAAACATTGTCAAAACCATTGAACAGAGTTGTACTTTTGAAATGGGTGTCTAAATAAAGTTATTATTATTAGTTGGTAACCGGAGCCTCTCAACCTTCTGACTATTGTATCTGGATATGGGAGGATTTAGCAAGACCTGCGCTGTGTATGATTCTAGGTACACTAGATAAACCATGTATGTTCGTGCATTGATCCCACGGTGCGTTGTACATGGATGACCCAAATGTCCATGCTCAATTAATGCAAGTTTGCCTCTCAACACAGCTCGGCTCCACGAAGTGCTTTGGGGCGAACCCCTTTTGACACAAGCGATTGAGATAAAATTAACAATGACAGCGATGTGGAACGAAGTGGTTCTCGTTAAAGGAAGGAGTTGTAAAGAAGAAGACAAATAGTTGCTTTGAGCAAGTAAAACGTAATAGCCCGACACTTGAGCGCATATATAGCGAAATACACGTAAATGGACCAATGCTGGATTTTCGATAAACCAAACGCTTTCTTGTCCATATGGAATGTGGAGCTTTTTGGTTCGCAAGACAGTCTTACTAAATGTTGTTTTGTCTTGGTAAACAGCAGTTGGTGTAACTGATCTATAGCTACACCAACTAAACTACTATGGATTCAATTATGCGGAGCATACACAATCCCTATCGAATGACATTGAACAGTATGAACAATTCAACGAATTATTCGACAGTTCGGATTTATTGACAAGTGCAACTCGCCCGATACAGCGAATCATTGAACACGTTGCATAAATGCGTAGCATTCAGCCACATTCGATGCGCATTAATAACGTCGTTCAAAGCGGCGTGCGTAGCAGTTAGCGAAACCACGTCGGTCACACTTGCAGGAGCAGCAAACGCGATAGCGCTGTGTACGGTACGTGCACGACTTGTTTCTGACTTGGCAATTACACCTCCCATACCGGCATCTCACACTGCAGCGCTTCACTGAAACCAGACAGGACCACAGCTTGTTATCACACATTAGATCGTTCTGTACAATAAATTGTGTTCGTGATTAGTAATTAGTCTGTATTACAATTAATAAATGTATCACGCTTTTTTATTTCAAGAACATTTCGATTGTAGTGTTAGTTAATGTGACGCTTTGAATACGCTGTATAACTCGAATTTACTGTGTGATGATTGAACACAATTGTTATTTAAACGGCGGGCAACAATTATAAGATTCGAACCATTCGTTGGTATCGAACACGCAATAAAAATAGCGCAATATGTTTACAAATGACTTCACCAACTGACATATTGTAGTTGTACTTAACACACTTACAGCAGACCGTGGATTTATGGGGACAATGTTTTCAGAGACGTTTAGTAAAAGCCCTGAAACAAACAAATATGATAATAATGAAGTCTTACATATCGGCGGAATTCCTCAAATACATGTACTCATGGAGCTTGCGCAGGATATTCAGGCGTCTAACAATTCACTGACGATATTAAAATAGTCAAGTTAAAAATTATAAAAGCATAACACTAGATACAAAGAAATAGATATAACAAAAAAGAAACAATCAAACAAATCAAAGCTGCCTTCTCAATTACAGATGGATCGTAGTTATTTGTATAATAATATTATGACCAATCTTACAGCAATCTTGCGTATTCAATATTTTTCATTTACAAAAGTTCAATTCCAAATTTTTTATTAATTACGTTGATATTCTCTTTCTATTTTATATATGATGAAAGAACGACATACAGTGTGCATGCTTTGCTTTAAACGGTTTCATCACAACTATCAATAACGGAATGTGAAAACGACCTACGTTAAAGATCATCTATTTCTTGGCTTGTCAAGCCTTTTTGCGGGAAGGAGAAATAGAACAAAACAAATCAGAGACAAATGTACTACAATATACTACAGCTGAAGGACGTTTAATTCTTTCAAACACGACAAACACAACCTACAAGCTTACAATAACATTTTACTCCTACAAAATAAACTATAATGTCCGTCTGGTGGAGCTATCGCTCCACTCAAAAGGCAGAAATACAATCACCTGTCCTATGCTATCACTGCATAAATTTCTAATGTTATCATTTACAGGCACAAACCCTTGTCCACTATTTTGTTTTCCGTGGAATATTTATTTGAAGTACAAATATTTTGGCGATATTTGGTTTGGGCAGACTTCTCATCCAGTCAATACAAGACTCATAGCTTCCCCATTGTTGCCGCTGCAATGGGGATGGCAGTAGAGGATATCCAACTTATGGGCAGATGGAAATCGGTAGCATTTAATCGCTACATTAGACTATCCACCCACTACAGTGTAGTTCCCTAGCTACATAATTCAGATTATATGAGGATTAGCAGCCAGTCGGGCATAGAGTCAGTGGGGCTGCACAAACCTGGGTTAATGTAACTTTCCTTACTCGATTGTCATTTAACCATTAAACAATACAATCATCAACTAATATATCTTTTCACGTTACCTTACTTTTCTCCATTCGTAGTATTAAATATAACTGTATGTAAGCATGGCTGGTAAGACGATTTTCTTCATGATAGCAATTTCAAACGTACTGTATATTAATGAGATAATATGTTCTTTATTGTGTCTGCTGACAAATGTGCTTTCGGGAGAGCAGACGTTAATACATGATATTGATATATGCAAAAACCGGCAGATTAAACGAATGAATAAATAAGCATGATATACATTGCGTGTGCATGATTTATTACACTGTTTTGTTCAGACTTGGCCAAAACTTTCAATTTCAGACATGTTCGTATTGATGTCAGAATCAACTTGTAACAGACTGAGAATAGCCGAGTCATCAGAAAATGCAAAGAAATAGTTGTTAGTACCGCTGCTGGAACAATAATTTATGTACAGAGTAAACAAAATTGGCGAGGTCACACAACGTTGCGGTGCTCCTGGATTTATTGCGACAGTCAGAGAAAAAGTCTCACTTACATCAACAACCTGCTCTCTATCTGTTGACAATAATGTCATCACCTGATTATATATGGATTGACAATCACTTATTTAAATTTACGTTATGTTATGTTATGTTAGATTAGAAACGATTGTCAATGATGATGATGTGTTAACATATATTAAAAATGTTACATTGTTGAGTTCAAACAAATTCTTAAAATATCATAATGTACCTTTCCCTTTGGATAAAATACGTTTTCAAACCAAAATTCCTGTTTTTCAATGAGCCGTTTACCGATGCGACACGACCTCTACCATTACATCTGATTCCTCTGTTTTAATCACGTATTATCTCAATAGAGTATCGATAACTTGGTGTGTCCTGACCATATATACTTACATATATATATATACTTACATACATATATATATATATACATTCATTCATTCATACATGTATTCATGCATGCACAAATACATACATACATACATATATTCATACGTTCATACGTACATACGTACATACGTACATACGTACATACGTACATCAGTACCGATGACGCTGAATGACGCCATCGTCCACCTAAGGCAGCAGAACATTATGATCGATGGTATCGAAGGCGACATATAAATCAAGTTACGTTAGAGCAGTTCGTTTTACCTTGAACAATGTTTAAGTTAATATCATTATGTACTTTAAAAAGAGCCGTTTCTGTTGAATGAAATTGTTTGTATGCTGAAAGAATATTGTAACACATTATTTAAGACATCTTTGCTAATGTGAGACATTAGACAGCTAGCTACAATATTTTCTAGTATTTTAGAAATAAAGCGAAGGTTACAAATATATCTATAACTGTTTTGGTCTTGTTTAGGCAGGGATGACTTCTTATGACCTGGACTGACAAGGGCGCACTTGACGTCCTCAGGAAAGAAGCCAGACCACAGTGGTGCATTGATAATATTTGATATCGTTCTGAGTAATGGCCAGAGACATGCTCTTAGCATAAATGGAAATGGATCAATAGCGCAATGCTTGTTTGGTGAGGACATAAATATTTTCGTAATTTCACCAACTGTAGCATGTTCAAATGATATAAATAGAGTAGATACTTTACGTGTGGAGATTCAACATTTAGAGTACAAAAATTTTGATATGTGGAAGCCGGGCGAATACGATTTCTGTGTCCTTAAAATGAATACAGAACGAGCTACACAGAGATTTGATTGATACATGATTAGTTAGCGATTGAGCAGGCCGCCTGTGTAGAGCGTTATTAATGCAGTTCTATAATTTATGTGGACTATTAAACTTATTTATGACCACATTTATAGTATATGTGTTGTAATCGGACTTAGCTTTGGCCAGCTGTCTATTACAGAGGTGAAATTGTTTAGAATAACGCGACTTGTCCAGAGGTTAGCGTGATTTGCGCCATACACACTCTAAATAACGACGGCGCCTTTTAGATAGTAACATTTCGGAGGTGATCCATGGAGACTGTGGCTTTTGTGACAAATTTTGATTTCATAGTAGTGTTGACAGTACTGTTTATATAAGTCAGACAGGTGTTATTTGAGGTATGTGGTTAGGTCAGATTTAAGGATATCAGCCATTTCTTAGTTGTAATGTCTTTCCTGTAATGTAAATGGGTCTATAAAACACATTGTGTTTCGACTCTATTGGACTTATAGAAACGTTAACATTACCAATGACAGGGTGATGGTCTGATAACCCATCCGAATCAGTAGGTGTCTGTATATTGTTACAAGTTGAACGGGTTATCAGAAGGTCAAGCCAATGGATATGTGGATGTGTCGAAATGGTGTCACGTTGTTTCAAATCAATAGATGCCAGCATATCATCAAACACTGCTGTTTTTCAGAAGGTATATCTAAAAGAAAATTAAAACTACCAAGAATTTACAATTCTGACTGATTGATTGCCAGATTTCCCAACATATCCTGAAAGTCTTCAAACAAATTTGCTGGGTGACATGGAGGGCGATCAGTGCATAACAAATAAGAGGAAAACAAACAATAACAAATGTCAACACACATGGACTCAAAACTGGAGTATTCAGGACTAGAATGTAAATAAACTTTGAACTCTTGCGACAACGGAAAGACAACGCCGCCATCTCGTTCAACTGAACGTGGCTAATAATGGAAAATGTAAATAAAAAGCAGAAATGTCAGCAATACATGCAGCTGTGTCATGTGGTCGGAGTCAGGTCTCAGTGACAGCAAGGTGTTTATTTTCTTGGAGAAGAATAAATCACAAAGTGAGGCTGACATATCTCGAGCAGATCGATCATTTACCGTTGCTACCCGAAAGCTACGCCTAACAACTAGCTCAAGATTCAGTCAGCTAGTTGTAGATTTATCGTTAATTCCAATGTTGGTGTAAAGTGGAGGAATGGCAGCAACGTTTGATTAAGACAACTGTTAAGATGCGATAAACTGTAAATAGGACACCGAAAAGTGTAGTGTCTTGGATTGAGAAAATGTGGTCCATGGAAAACCACCCATTCCAAAGTAAGTTTCTTTCACAAGGCCAAATCATAATTTCTTGAAGCCACAGAACAGGACCAAAAAAAACATAATAGGTATAGTGGTGAAATTGTATTAATGACACTGTCTAGCTTCCTCAAAAGGTAAACTATTAATCAATATGCAAAATCTAAAAGTGACAGCAGCACACTATCAACTACGATAACTGTAACTATTATCAGAACAGTTCAGATCAGAAAATGTAATTGCTGAGAACGCAGCCAATGCGAACGACTTGTAATAACTTCAAAGCATAGTTACTCCTACGTCAACGAACTAAAACCGTATTATCGCTCTGTCATCGTAAAACTCTCAATTTAGATTGAGAGATTAAAAGGTAATAAAATCAATTCACCAGACAGTTACGCTGGTACATAGAATAAATACAACATTATCCATGGATGTATATCTTTGCTATGGCAACATTAATTTGTAGTTTAAATTAAAGCGAATAACAAAAAACCGACCAGTGATTGAATGTGAATGACTAAGGCACTTGTATACTACCTGCTCTTCATGGTAACACATATAATGCTATGTCTAAGTCTAAGTGCAACCTCGGGGAAAAGGTGTTACAATTTCAAATGGTGATAGAATAATAATTTATTTAATTAACTGTGTATGATTATGGCCAACTCTAGTCGCTAAATTGTAAATCCTAGGCCTGCTAGGTGGCTGAGAACGAAATGTGTACTCAGATGCAGACACTACTTCTTAGCCAAAAAATCAGCAACACTCTAAGACAGTGTACTGTATATATGATACAACTGAAATTAATATTATATCATTGTTTGTTAGTATAAGTTGTAATTAACAACACGCAGATTAGTAGAACATACAAAACAGCCATGAATGACTAAACGAAGTCACTGGGGATTCAAACAAGTAGAATGACTTCGTGAGTTAAGGTTCGTTTCGATTATCTATAGCTAAAATGGCGGAATACCTTGACGGCCGGACGCCAAATAAAGGCAATGACATACTAGGGGTACTACTATTCATCCAAATAAGAAACAAAAGTTTTACGAATAGGGAGCGAACAATTTGGTTCCTGTATGTATGGCCTTTCTTCCCTTCGTTGAAGCTACAGTAAGATAATTATAATAGTTGTTGATATGAATGTCTCAGCGCGTAGCGAACACTCGCATTCTAATCGTCAACCTAAGTAGTGATTGATACCTTGTGCAGCCGATTTCTGCAAAGCTTGAAGGCGATTGTTTAGTCCATTGTTCCAATCACCGAGTAAAATAAATATTTAATAATCAAGATGGCTCAGGGTGACACAGCGTACCGCAGCATGGCACGCATGTTTTGACCCATTTTGTAATAAACAACCCGTTTTGTGTTGACGACCCAATTGGTAATAAACCGATCTATTCATTTTGTACTGACAATCTATTTGATGTTATTACAAAATGGGTCTCACTTTGTTACAAAATGGGTACAAATGTATAAATCCGAATGGGCCAGAAGATTATGCCAAAGAGGAAAATGGCTAGGAAGCTGAATGTGATGGGGATCAAGACGATGAAGACGCAAAGAAATACGAAGGCGATTATGGTAATGATGATAATGACGAGTTGTATGATAATAACTAATATACTAATGCAAATGAAAAGTTCATAATGGTTATGACGACGAAGAATAAGAAACTAATTATGAAGATGGAGGTAAACATGATGATGACTGCGAATATGATGGCAATAACAGTGGTTTAGTTCAATACGACAAAGAGGGATATGATGAAGGCGATGATGACACTGACGACGAAAATGAAGATAATGATGAAGATGTAGATTTCTATGGAGATGAGGACAAATAATAATAGCCTGATGATGATGACGAGTAATATACGAGCCACTCATGAGACTGGCATGGTAAGGTTTCCTCTCCGAACCAATCACACTGATGACGTGATCCACATGGATGAAACACTGAAGACTATGATGACGAGTAATATACGAGCCCCTCATCAGACTGGCATGGAAAGGTTTCCTCTCCGAACCAATCACACCGATGACGTGATCCACACGGATGAAACACTGAAGACTATGATGACGAGTAATATACGAGCCACTCATCAGACTGGCGTGGGAAGGTTTCCTCTCCGAACCAATCACACTGATGACGTGATCCACACGGATGAAACACTGAAGACTATGATGACGAGTAATATACGAGCCACTCATCAGACTGGTGTGGGAAGGTTTCCTCTCCGAACCAATCACACTGATGACGTGATCCACATGGATGAAACACTGAAGACTATGATGACGAGTAATATACGAGCCCCTCATCAGACTGGCGTGGAAAGGTTTCCTCTCCGAACCAATCACACTGATGACGTGATCCACACGGATGCAACACTGAAGACTATGATGACGAGTAATATACGAGCCACTCATCAGACTGGCGTGGGAAGGTTTCCTCTCCGAACCAATCACACTGATGACGTGATCCACACGGATGAAACACTGAAGACTATGATGACGAGTAATATACGAGCCCCTCATCAGACTGGCGTGGGAAGGTTTCCTCTCCGAACCAATCACACTGATGACGTGATCCACATGGATGAAACACTGAAGACTATGATGACGAGTAATATACGAGCCCCTCATCAGACTGGCGTGGAAAGGTTTCCTCTCCGAACCAATCACACTGATGACGTAATCCACACGGGTGAAACACTGAAGACTATGATGACGAGTAATATATGAGCCCCTCATCAGACTGGCGTGGAAATGTTTCCTCTCCGAACCAATCACATTGCTGACGTGATCCACATGGATGAAAAACTGAAGACTATGATGACGAGTAATATACGAGCCCCTCATCAGACTGGCGTGGGAAGGTTTCCTCTCCGAACCAATCACACTGATGACGTGATCCACATGGATGAAACACTGAAGACTATGATGACGAGTAATATAGGAGCCCCTCATCAGACTGGCGTGGGAAGGTTTCCTCTCCGAACCAATCACACTGATGACGTGATCCACATGGATGAAACACTGAAGACTATGATGACGAGTAATATACGAGCCCCTCATCAGACTGGCGTGGGAAGGTTTACTCTCCGAACCAATCACACTGATGACGTGATCCACATGGATGAAACTCTGAAGACTATGATGACGAATAATATACGAGCCCCTCATCAGACTGGTGTGGAAAGGTTTCCTCTCCGAACCAATCACACTGATGACGTGATCCACACGGATGAAACACTGAAGACTATGATGACGAGTAATATACGAACCCCTCATCAGACTGGTGTGGAAAGGTTTCCTCTCCGAACCAATCACACTGATGACGTGATCCACACGGATGAAACACTGAAGACTATGATGACGAGTAATATACGAGCCCCTCATCAGACTGGCGTGGAAAGGTTTCCTCTCCGAACCAATCACACTGATGACGTGATCCACACGGATGAAACACTGAAGACTATGATGACGAGTAATTTACGAGCCACTCATCAGACTGGCGTGGGAAGGTTTCCTCTCCGAACCAATCACACTGATGACGTGATCCACCCGGATGAAACACTGAAGACTATGATGACGAGTAATATACGAGCCCCTCGTCAGACTGGCGTGGGAAGGTTTCCTCTCCGAACCAATCACACTGATGACGTGATCCACATGGATGAAACACTGAAGACTATGATGACGAGTAATATACGAGCCCCTCATCAGACTGGCGTGGAAAGGTTTCCTCTCCGAACCAATCACACTGATGACGTGATCCACACGGATGCAACACTGAAGACTATGATGACGAGTAATATACGAGCCCCTCATCAGACTGGCGTGGGAAGGTTTCCTCTCCGAACCAATCACACTGATGACGTGATCCACATGGATGAAACACTGAAGACTATGATGACGAGTAATATACGAGCCCCTCATCAGACTGGCGTGGGAAGGTTTTCTCTCCGAACCAATCACACTGATGACGTGATCCACATGGATGAAACACTGAAGACTATGATGACGAGTAATATAGGAGCCCCTCATCAGACTGGCGTGGGAAGGTTTCCTCTCCGAACCAATCACACTGATGACGTGATCCACATGGATGAAACACTGAAGACTATGATGACGAGTAATATACGAGCCCCTCATCAGACTGGCGTGGGAAGGTTTCCTCTCCGAACCAATCACACTGACGACGTGATCCACATGGATGAAACACTGAAGACTATGATGACGAGAAATATACGAGCCCCTTATCAGACTGGTGTGGAAAGGTTTCCTCTCCGAACCAATCACACTGACGACGTGATCCACATGGATGAAACACTGAAGACTATGATGACGAGTAATATACGAGCCACTCATCAGACTGGCGTGGGAAGATTTCCTCTCCGAACCAATCACACTGATGACGTGATCCACAAGGATGAAACACTGAAGACTATGATGACGAGTAATATACGAGCCCCTCATCAGACTGGCGTGGGAAGGTTTCCTCTCCGAACCAATCACATTGATGATGTGATCCACACGGATGAAACACTGAAGACTATGATGACGAGTAATATACGAGCCCCTCATCAGACTGGTGTGAAAGGTTTCCTCTCCGAACCAATCACACTGATGACGTGATCCACACTGACGAAACACTGAAGACTATGATGACGAGTAATATACGAGCCCCTCATCAGACTGGCGTGGAAAGGTTTCCTCTCCGAACCAATCACACTGATGACGTGATCCACATGGATGAAACTCTGAAGACTATGATGACGAATAATATACGAGCCCCTCATCAGACTGGTGTGGAAAGGTTTCCTCTCCGAACCAATCACACTGATGACGTGATCCACACGGATGAAACACTGAAGACTATGATGACGAGTAATATACGAACCCCTCATCAGACTGGTGTGGAAAATTTCCTCTCCGAACCAATCACACTGATGACGTGATCCACACGGATGAAACACTGAAGACTATGATGACGAGTAATATACGAGCCCCTCATCAGACTGGCGTGGAAAGGTTTCCTCTCCGAACCAATCACACTGATGACGTGATCCACACGGATGAAACACTGAAGACTATGATGACGAGTAATTTACGAGCCACTCATCAGACTGGCGTGGGAAGGTTTCCTCTCCGAACCAATCACACTGATGACGTGATCCACATGGATGAAACACTGAAGACTATGATGACGAGTAATATACGAGCCCCTCGTCAGACTGGCGTGGGAAGGTTTCCTCTCCGAAACAATCACACTGATGACGTGATCCACATGGATGAAACACTGAAGACTATGATGACGAGTAATATACGAGCCCCTCATCAGACTGGCGTGGAAAGGTTTCCTCTCCGAACCAATCACACTGATGACGTGATCCACACGGATGCAACACTGAAGACTATGATGACGAGTAATATACGAGCCCCTCATCAGACTGGCGTGGGAAGGTTTCCTCTCCGAACCAATCACACTGATGACGTGATCCACATGGATGAAACACTGAAGACTATGATGACGAGTAATATAGGAGCCCCTCATCAGACTGGCGTGGGAAGGTTTCCTCTCCGAACCAATCACACTGATGACGTGATCCACATGGATGAAACACTGAAGACTATGATGACGAGTAATATACGAGCCCCTCATCAGACTGGCGTGGGAAGGTTTCCTCTCCGAACCAATCACACAGACGACGTGATCCACATGGATGAAACACTGAAGACTATGATGACGAGAAATATACGAGCCCCTTATCAGACTGGTGTGGAAAGGTTTCCTCTCCGAACCAATCACACTGACGACGTGATCCACATGGATGAAACACTGAAGACTATGATGACGAGTAATATACGAGCCACTCATCAGACTGGCGTGGGAAGGTTTCCTCTCCGAACCAATCACACTGATGACGTGATCCACAAGGATGAAACACTGAAGACTATGATGACGAGTAATATACGAGCCCCTCATCAGACTGGCGTGGGAAGGTTTCCTCTCCGAACCAATCACATTGATGACGTGATCCACACGGATGAAACACTGAAGACTATGATGACGAGTAATATACGAGCCCCTCATCAGACTGGCGTGGAAAGGTTTCCTCTCCGAACCAATCACACTGATGACGTGATCCACATGGATGAAACTCTGAAGACTATGATGACGAATAATATACGAGCCCCTCATCAGACTGGTGTGAAAGGTTTCCTCTCCGAACCAATCACACTGATGACGTGATCCACACTGACGAAACACTGAAGACTATGATGACGAGTAATATACGAGCCCCTCATCAGACTGGCGTGGAAAGGTTTCCTCTCCGAACCAATCACACTGATGACGTGATCCACATGGATGAAACTCTGAAGACTATGATGACGAATAATATACGAGCCCCTCATCAGACTGGTGTGGAAAGGTTTCCTCTCCGAACCAATCACACTGATGACGTGATCCACACGGATGAAACACTGAAGACTATGATGACGAGTAATATACGAACCCCTCATCAGACTGGTGTGGAAAGGTTTCCTCTCCGAACCAATCACACTGATGACGTGATCCACACGGATGAAACACTGAAGACTATGATGACGAGTAATATACGAGCCCCTCATCAGACTGGCGTGGAAAGGTTTCCTCTCCGAACCAATCACACTGATGACGTGATCCACACGGATGAAACACTGAAGACTATGATGACGAGTAATTTACGAGCCACTCATCAGACTGGCGTGGGAAGGTTTCCTCTCCGAACCAATCACACTGATGACGTGATCCACCCGGATGAAACACTGAAGACTATGATGACGAGTAATATACGAGCCCCTCGTCAGACTGGCGTGGGAAGGTTTCCTCTCCGAACCAATCACACTGATGACGTGATCCACATGGATGAAACACTGAAGACTATGATGACGAGTAATATACGAGCCCCTCATCAGACTGGCGTGGAAAGGTTTCCTCTCCGAACCAATCACACTGATGACGTGATCCACACGGATGCAACACTGAAGACTATGATGACGAGTAATATACGAGCCACTCATCAGACTGGCGTGGGAAGGTTTCCTCTCCGAACCAATCACACTGATGACGTGATCCACACGGATGAAACACTGAAGACTATGATGACGAGTAATATACGAGCCCCTCATCAGACTGGCGTGGGAAGGTTTCCTCTCCGAACCAATCACACTGATGACGTGATCCACACGGATGAAACACTGAAGACTATGATGACGAGTAATATATGAGCCCCTCATCAGACTGGCGTGGAAAGGTTTCCTCTCCGAACCAATCACATTGCTGACGTGATCCACATGGATGAAACATTGAAGACTATGATGACGAGTAATATACGAGCCCCTCATCAGACTGGCGTGGGAAGGTTTCCTCTCCGAACCAATCACACTGATGACGTGATCCACATGGATGAAACTCTGAAGACTATGATGACGAATAATATTCGAGCCCCTCATCAGACTGGTGTGGAAAGGTTTCCTCTCCGAACCAATCACACTGATGACGTGATCCACACGGATGAAACACTGAAGACTATGATGACGAGTAATATACGAGCCCCTCATCAGATTGGCGTGGGAAGGTTTCCTCTCCGAACCAATCACACTGATGACGTGATCAACATGGATGAAACACTGAAGACTATGATGACAAGTCATATATGAGCCCCTGATCAGAGTGGTGTGGAAAGGTTTCCTCTCCGAACCAATCACACTGATGACGTGATCCACACGGATGAAACACTGAAGACTATGATGACGAGTAATATACGAGCCCCTCATCAGACTGGTGTGGAAAGGTTTCCTCTCCGAACCAATCACACTGATGACGTGATCCACACGGATGAAACACTGAAGACTATGATGATGAGTAATATACGAGCCCCTCATCAGACTGGCGTGGAAAGGTTTCCTCTCCGAACCATTCACACTGATGACGTGATCCACACGGATGAAACACTGAAGACTATGATGACGAGTAATATACGAGCCCCTCATCAGACTGGTGTGGAAAGGTTTCCTCTCCGAACCAATCACCCTGATGACGTGATCCACACGGATGAAACACTGAAGACTATGATGATGAGTAATATACGAGCCCCTCATCAGACTGGCGTGGAAAGGTTTCCTCTCCGAACCAATCACACTGATGACGTGATCCACATGGATGAAACACTGAAGACTATCAGTATCCTCTAAAAAGGCGTTTCGCAAGCATCACTGAAGCAAGTCCTGCAAAACAGAACATGTGCCCGCATCATGGACGAAACAGTTGTCGAAGATACCCGAACGACGGGTTGAACAAAGAGGACCAGTTTGAACCCAGGAGCTGTGAACAACGACGACGTAATAGCAGAGCAGCTAAGCGTGGATATCGCATGTAATACATTGGTGGACTTTCGACAAGTCAAAGGCTTCCTTGTTCACGTCCCATGATGAGCTTTCAGTTATGCTTGGCAGACTTGTTAAATTTAATTAAATATTGGTAAAAGGGACTTGATGTAATAGATCACAATATATTGCTACTCAAATTAAACCAGAACAGATATTGAATTACATGGCTCATAGCAAATCATACTAGATGTTCTGATCTCTCGTCAACCGATGAGTAATGTGATATATCCTGCAATGTTGCGATATGACCCCTACAGAGGCAAAGACTACATTGAACTAACGGCAAGCTGTGATAAGGCCATTTTTCGCGACATGTGACTAGCTTCAAGATGAGTTTTTAATATTACATAAAATGTTTTTATTTATATTTTGTAGGTCTCTATGCAGCAGCACCACCATACGTGTTGCTAGATATATTTCCCAAACGAATGACCTACATCGTACTTGTTTTGGTTTATGTTATGTCATACTCGTAAATAGTTAAACAATTTCAAATGCTCAATGTTCAAGTATACATTCGTCAAGTGATGTTGTATTCTAATATCAAAGCACTTGCTTAAATGATGTCAGACAAACTGCTCCACTGTAATGTGGTACCATTTGTAGTGTGACTAAAGAACAAATGGGACATTGAGATATCGACTCAGACAGGTATTAATCCATCCTCGCAGCAAAGAGTAACGGTAGTTAGACATGTCGTCTTCATTGATTACTACCATTGGTATTACTGAGTGAAGTGAGTGACACGTTCACATAGGAACACAACGTAGGTATGATGCCGTTGAGATACAGGATGGAACCATTTAGTTCTTTTTGTTGTTCAAAAATATATGTGAAACAGCTGTTATGATTAGTTTGTAGATAACCGTTATTATATCGGGAAAAAACATGAACCAATAACAATTAAAGCATTTGCCTGTAATATATTACACATACAATTACAACTAGTTTATTGGATCAAAACGTGCTCGATACCAGATAATAGATAGACGTTGCATACCCTAAAAACAAGGTCTACTAATGTATTGTAGCCACTCATGTAGCGTTCTAGGTGTGTCCCCTACTGCGAAATGCGGCATTCAACCAAACGGTGTCTTCCGCGATGAGTTATTGGCTTCACAGTGTCTTACTTTCTTTCATAAACTAAAAACTACTGTTTTTGTATGAATTTTAACTTGTGTGGTCTAACACATTTCTTCTTCACATTATTGTAGATTTCACTGAAGTGTTGTCAGGTTACCGGTTGTGTTACATATGGCCAACATGTGACGTAATAGTGATTAATGTTATTCTTATCCCAGTGTATTATTAGTGATACGCCAACACAAATTTGTAATAGATTTGGTATTTTTAATATAAACGCTATTCTTCAGATCAACGACAATACTCAGATGTTGTGTCAAAACGGTATGAAGAAACATAATTAATTTTAATGTATTCTGCATAAGAAGAACGTTATTCTTCAGTTGTGTTACATCATGCATACATGTATCATATTTATCCACCATCATTATGCAGCCGTATTGAGCCGTGGTTGATCGAAACTCTCAGCATGTCGTGTCCAGATCTGTCTGTCTTGCTCTATCCTCTGCCAAATGGTGTCCTTCCAATACTCGTCTAGTTCGTGTCTCCCACCGTCTCGCCGTCATCATCTAGATCGTATTCCTTTTGATGGTCTCTTGGCGATGATACGCGATGTCCATCGGTTATTTCGTAGTTTACTTATGTGTCCTGCTCAGGTCTACTTATGTCGTCTGATTTGTTGTATCACGTCTATGCCATTTGTCTTCTCTCTTACCCAGATGTTTGTTTTTCTCTCTCGATATGTGATATTTAACACACTACATTCCATTTTTTTTTGTGCGGCTGGTAGCTTGTTCTTTGATTGTTGGTGAGTGTCCATGTTTCCGCGCCTTATGTTGTCGCTGGAAGCACCCATGAGTTGTAGACCTGTATCTTCAAGCACGTTCCAATGTTACCCGTGAAGATGTCGCGGAGTTTGGCAAATGTAGTCCAGCCAACCGTTGTTCTTCTTTGAATCTCCTTGTCTTGGTTTTTGTCTCTGATGCTGTATAGCTGTGTCGTCGACAAAGCGTACCGAAGACGACTGATATATTTTCCGTGTATTCTCAAGCTTATTTCCCTTCTTGAATATTATCACCATCTTTGCGTTTTTCCATGCGGTGGCTATTACTCTTTCTGACAAGCAATTAATATACCGCTTAGGTAGAATTTTCGAGATGGTATCTTATCCTGCATTCAATGTTTCAATATGTACGTGGTCGTTGCCTAATGCTTTCCCGTTCTTCATTTCTGTTAGCGCTGCTTTAACCTCCTATGGTGATATCTATTATACCTCTTTCCGATCGATGAGAAGTATGGTATTCTTTTCACTATCGTATAGGTCAATGTAGAATTACTCTATTCGTTCTATGATCATATATTTTTTTGGTGTTTCCATACCCTGTTTGTATAGAAGTATAATCAATCTACACGGCCTTGGTCCTGTGTTTTTCTGGCTTTCCTCAGGCTATTTGGCATCATAACTGTTTCTCGTATAATTTCTAGGTTGTACTTCTTGACGTCCTCCTATACTTTCTTTGTTACTGTGTTGCATATTTCCGCGTACTCTACTATTTATTTATTTTTTATTGTCGCCATTTTCCACCATTTCACGTCGTTTCGTCATCAGGCCTCGTGTTCGTGACGATATGCTCGTCTTTACTTGCATGTTGATTGCTTTGACTATACTTGTTGCTCTTAGTTGGATCATCTGTGTCATGGTTGCGGTCATGGTATATATATCGTCTACTTTTTGAAGACATACCAGATTGGTACATCATGTGTTGAGATATAACTTGTAATCGCAACTGGATAGTTGCAGGACCATACGACGGTGGTAGTATGAAGACGGCAGACTGCACATAATTGATCGTTTTGGTCATGCATATCGAAACAGAACAAGTTTTAGGACTCAAAAAAAATATATATAATCACATGTGTGTATATATACTGTTTATATATATACACATATATTATATATATATATATATATATATGTATATATATATATATATGTATATATATATATATACAGGCCTGTATATATATATATATATATATATATATATACATATATAACAAACTTAATACTGTATACCGTAACAAGACAAACTAAATATTATATATACAGTTATTTTTCTAACAATGGTATACATATGGCAATTATACTCTCTAAATAACTATACTTTGTTAATTGTTGTTTGTATGTTTGGTGTCTTTGTTTAAAGAGGACATCGAGCGCGTATATAGAATGTGCAATTACTTGCTTACGCATATTCATAAGTGCACATGAATGCATACAGGTATGCGCACATATATAAACATGTTTAGATATATACAAACGTACGTGTAAACGCAGCTATTCATATAAAACATGTAAACTTTAATACATGTTACCACACAAGTACATACATCCGTGTAAACTAGCAAGACCATACCTGTATGCCGGTACATTTGCATACCTGTATACATATCCGCATACCAGCATACTTGTTGAAAACGTATATATGAATATATATATATATATGTTCAACTTCAACTGCACATTCATACATACATACACATGAATTTGCGTGTGTACGTGTGTACATGCACACATAAATATGTACATATATACATATTCATGTATACATGCATACATACGTACATACATATAGACATACATACATACATACATACATACATACATACATACATACATACATACATACATACAAATATATACACATCATGTTCTTCTGTTCCAATGATGGTTCTCCAGGTAAGACAAATATTGTATTCTTACGAGAAGCAACAGCAAACACTCAACTGTGTGATGTCGGATTATTGTATCGGCGATTTGCGTCAACATCAACTAAAAACGTTTAGGTACTGTAGAACGTTAGAGTGATATCCCTGTGCAACGAGTTTTTTTTATAATTGGTAGTAGTGAAAAACCTTATTCCTTTTCAGAAACGTGTTAGTTTTTGTACCCCATTTCAAATACCTATAATAAATCACGACGATCAGGTACGTAGTTTCGTGAATCAGAAGCTTTCTATGAGTAATGCACAATTTAGAGAGGTCGATGTGAAACAGAGGTGAGAAAGGGGAACTTAATAATGGCACAAATTCATTGTTGTTTTGTCACGAACGACATTTTCGCACTATCTGCAACTTACAATAATCTGTGTATGTACAAATGAATATCGCAGATTCGCACTGGCTGCAATGTGAGATTATAACAAAAATCAAATATGAAATGTGCTGCCAAAATACACGATTGGCTGTGTGATAGGTGTATTGTAATTTAAATTTGAGTGTGGGTCTGGATGTAGAAATTATGATTTGGAGATATAACTGGGATACTTGCAACTGGAATATTGATACGACAACTGAACGTTGGAAATGTAACGTCTACAGTCTACATAGAATTGGTCGTGTTGATAGTGCCCCAGAAAAAGAACAGGTAACATGTTACGTTCTGTTTGATAACAGGGACGACGAACACATATTAAATTGGGTGAAAAACAGAACAGCAATATTATATAAAAACATGAATAGGTCAATATCATAGATCCTACCACAAACCTTAAACAACATGTTTGGTTTGGTTTGTTTAAAGATAACATCGTGCTATGTAAGAAGAAGAACATGCATACGTACAAACATACATATATTCACACTTACATACACACACGAGCGCGCCACTCACACAAACACACAGACACACACAAAGGCACTCACACGCACACGCATTGATGATCAAATATAATCTAGTTATCGGCCAAAGTTTATAAAAGCTAGTAAAAGCTGCAGAAATATTTGCAACACTGTAATAACTTTGTAGCTGTGCTGACAAGCCGGGTAGCGAAGTGCGTCAACAACGTTGTAGTGACGTTAGTTACTGTAGCGTAGCCATAGCGTCTGCGACGGCGAAGCCGGCAACGAAGGACACGGCTGAGCGCGACAGCGTGATCGGCGGCCGAGACATGGCAGAGCGACAGCGCAGCGTGGCATAGTGAACCCAACGAACGGGGATTGGAGCACGGTATGACCTGTCGGGGACCAGACGCGATCGCGCGGTCGAATCGGACCGTCGAGAAGGGACGAACGGACTCTATTAAACGACTACGTAGCTCAACCACACGTAGGGAGGTAACAATTTGATATCAGAATTATGTACCAATACTTGACAGTTCTTTAAGGCACTATAATTATTTTGAATCTTAGGACAGACCGTTCTACTATATTTTGTTTTAATAATGGGTATGCGTGCACTAACTAGTGGATAGCTACGAACTAAACATGACTGGGGTGAGATAGAGAGGACTTAATCAAGGATAGAATAGGAGATTATGTGTCACTTTAATTTTCAGTGTTGAAGATTTCCTTGTTACATTATCGTGTAATAAAATTAATTATTGTCACTGCTCTTTGCTGCTTTGCTCACTGTTGCTACTATGCTAACCAGAATTAGGCATAAGATGATGACGAACATGGCTAGGAAGATGAGTATGATGATAATGATGATGATGATGATGAAGACGGTAAAGACGCAAATGACGACGAAGACGATGATCGTGAAAATATGAGGTTGAGGGTAATTACGAATGTGGTGATTAAGATGAAAGCGACCATAATGATTACGACGACAAAGACGAAGACGATGTTGATAATCAAAAACGTGATAAAGTTGAAGAAGAATACGAATCTGATGGCGATCATGGTGAAGATTCAGTTCAATATGATGTCGAATGTGAGGATGATGAAAGCCACGACGACACTGATAACGAAGACGAAGATAATTATGAAGATGTAGATTATAATGAAGACGAGGAAGCAGCCTAAGACTACGATACTGTTGACGACTAGTATACGGGTGCCTCATTAGGTTGGTATGGCATTATTTCCTCTCATCGTTCCAAGCCAGGCACACAGACGACGTAATCCACATCGATTAAACACCGAAGACCATCAGTTCTTTCTGCAAAAGCATATCACAATCATCGTTGAGGCAGATCCTCCAATACAGGGCATGTGACCGCATCATGTCATATCATATCAACGATTTGGACGATGATATAACAAGTAAGGTGTTCAAATTTGCGAATGATACCAAAGTGTTTAGAAGGATTAAACGTGATGTACATAAACAGCATTTACAAGTTGATCTTGACAGGTTGATGAAATGGTCTCAAAAATGACAGATGTTGTCCAATTTTTGGAAATGCAAGTGCCTCCATACAGGATATGGGAAAGAAGATGTACTATGTGCAATGCGGGGTACTGTACTAAGTACTACTGTAAAAGAAAAGGACTTAGGGTTAACTATTAATGCTGATATGAAGGTTTCAGAACAATCTATTTTTTGGCATTTCAAGCCTTTTTGCGGGAAGGAGAAATAGCACAAAACAAATCAGAGACAAATGTACTACAATATATTACAGCTGAAAGATGTTTAATTCTTTCAAACACGACAAACACAACCAATAAGCTTACAATTAAAATTTTACTCATACAAGATCAACTATAATGTCCGTCTGATGAAGCTATCACTCCACGCAAACTTCAGAAATACAATCACCTGTCCACTGCTTTCACTTATCATTTACAGGCAAAAACCTAGTTTCACTGTTTTGTTTTCTGTGGAATATTTGTTTGAAGTACAAATATTTTGTCGATATTTGGCTTGGCAGACCTCTCATTTAGTCAATACAAGACTCATAGCTTCCCCATTGTTGCCGCTGGTACAGCAGCAGCAATGGGGATGGCAGTCGAGGATATCCAACATATGGGCAGATAGAAATCGGTAGCATTTAATCGCTACATTAGATCATCCACCCATTACAGTGTAGTTCCTTAGCTACACATTTCAGATTATAAGAGGATTAGCAGCCAGTCGGACATAGGGTCAGTGGGGCTGCACAATCCTGGGTTAATGTAACTTTCCTTACACGATTGTCATTTAACCATTGAACAATACAATCATCAACTAATATATCTTCTCACGTTACCTTACTTTTCTCCATTCGTAGTATTAAATATAACTGTATGCAAGCATGGCTGGTAACACGATTTTCTTTATTGTGCTTTTGGTAGAGAAGACGTTAATACATGATATTGATATATGCAAAAACCGGCAGATTAAATGAATTAATAAATAAATAAGCATGATTTACATTGCGTGTACATGATTTATTACACTGTTTTGTTCAGACATGTCAAAAACTTTCAATTTCAGACATGTTCGTATTGATGTCAGACTCAACTTGTAACAGACTGAGAATAGCCGAGTCATCAGAAAATGCAAAGAAGTAGTTGTTAGTACCGCTGCTTGAACAATCATTTATGTACAGAGTATACAAATTTGGCGAGGTCACACAACGTTGCTGTGCGCCGGGATTTATTGCGACAGTCAGAGAAAAAGTCTCACTTACATTAACAACCTGCTCTCTATCTGTTGAAAATAATGTCATCACCTGATTATATATGGATTGACAATCACTTATTTAAATTTACTGAGAATTATGTTAGATTAGAAACGATTGTCAATGATGATGATGTGTTAACATATATTAAAATGATTACATTGTTGAGTTCAAACAAATTCTTAAAATATTATAATTATGCCTTTCCCTTTGGATAAAATACGTTTTCAAACCAAAATTCCTGTTTTTCTATGAGCCGTTTACCGATGCGACACGACCTCTACCATTACATCTGATTCCTCTGTTTTAATCACGTATTATCTCAATAGAGTATCGATAAATTGGTGTGTCCTGACCATATATACGCACATATATATATATATATATACTTACATACACATATATATATATACATTCATTCATTCATACATGTATTCATGCATGTGTGCATTCATATTCGCATGCATGCACACATACATACATACATACATACATACATACATACATACATACATACATTCATACATACATACATACGTACATACGTACATCAGTACCGACGACGCTGAATGACGCCATCGTCCACCTAAGGCAGCAGAATATTATGATCGATGGTATCGAAGGCGACATATAAATCAAGTTACGTTAGAGCAGTTCGTTTTACCTTGAACATTGTTTAATTTAATATCAATATGTACTTAAAAAAGAGCCGTTTCTGTTTAATGAAATTGTTTGTATGCTGAAAGAATATTGTAACACATTATTTAAGACATCGTTGCTAATGTGAGACATTAGACAGCTAGCTACAATATTTTCTAGTATTTTAGAAATAAAGCGAAGGTTACAAATGTATCTATAACTGTTTTAGTCTTGTTTAGGCAGGGATGACTTCTTATGACCTGGACTGACAAGGGCGCACTTGACGTCCTCAGGAAAGAAGCCAGACCACAGTGGTGCATTGATAATATTTGATATCGTTCTGAGTAATGGCCAGAGACATGCTCTTAGCATAAATGGAAATGGATCAATAGCGCAATGCTTGTTTGATGAGGACATAAATATTTTCGTAATTTCACCAACTGTAGCAGGTTCAAATGATATAAATAGAGAACATACTATACGTGTGGAGATTCAACATTTAGAGTACTAAAATTTTGATATGTGGAAGCCGAGCGAATACGATTTCTGTGTCCTTAAAATGAATAAAGAACGAGCTACACATAGATTTGATTTATACATGATTAGTTAGCGATTGAGCAGGCAGGGCCGCCTGTGTAGAGCGTTATTAATGCAGTTCTATAATTTATGTGGACTATTAAACTTATTTATGACCACATTTATTGTATATGTGTTGTAATCGGACTTAGCTTTGGCCAGCTGTCTATTACAGAGGTGACATTGTTTAGAATAACGCGACTTGTCCAGAGGTTAGCGTGATTTGCGCCATACACACTCTAAATAACGAAGGCGCCTTTTAGATAGTAACATTTCGGAGGTGATCAATGGAGACTGTGGCTTTTGTTTCATAGTAGTGTTGACAGTACTGTTTATATAAGTCAGACAGGTGTTATTTGAGGTATGTGGTTAGGTCAGATTTAAGGATATCAGCCATTTCTTAGTTGAAATGTCTTTCCTGTAATGTAAATGGGTCTATAAAGCACATTGTGTTTCGACTCTATTGGACTTATAGAAACGTTAACATTACCAATGACAGGGTGATGGTCTGATAACCCATCCGAATCAGTAGGTGTCTGTATATTGTTACAAGTTGAACGGGTTATCAGAAGGTCAAGCCAATGGATATGTGGATGTGTCGAAATGGTGACATGTTGTTTCATATCAATAGATGCCAGCATATCATCAAACACTGCTGTTTTTCAGAAGGTATATCTAAAAGAAGATTAAAACTACCAAGAACGTACAATTCTGACTGAATGATTGCCAGATTTCCCAACAGATCCTGAAAGTCTTCAAACAAATTTGTTGGGTGACATGGAGGGCGATCAGTGCATAACAAATAAGACGAAAACAAACAATAACAAATTTCAACACACATGGACTCAAAACTGGAGTATTCAGGACTAGAATGTAAATAAACTTTGAACTCTTGCGACAACGGAAAGACAACGCCGCCATCTCGTTCAATTGAACGTGGCTAATAATGGAAAATGTAAATAAAAAGCAGAAATGTCAGCAATACATGCAGCTGTGTCATGTGGTCGGAGTCAGGTCTCAGTGACAGCAAGGTGTTTATTTTCTTGGAGAAGAATAAATCACAAAGCGAAGCGCACATATCTCGAGCAGATCGATCAGTTACCGTTGCTACCCGAATGCTACGCCTAACAGCTAGCTCAAGATTCAGTCAGCTAGTTGTAGAATTATCGTTAATTCCAATGTTGGTGTAGAGTGGACGAATGGCAGCAACGTTTGATTAAGACAACTGTTAAGATGTGATAAACTGTAAATAGGACACCGAAAAGTGTAGTGTCTTGGATTGAGAAAATGTGTTCCATTGAAAACCAACCATTCCAAAGTAAGTTTCTTTCACAAGACCAAATCATAATTTCTTGAAGCCACAGAACAGGACAAAAAAAAACATAACAGATATAGTGGTGAAATTGTATTAATGACACTGTCTAGCTTCCTCAAAAGGTAAATTATTAATCAATATGCAAAATCTAAAAGTGACAGCAACACAGTATCAACTACGATAACTGTAACTATTATCAGAACAGTTCAGATCAGAAAATGTAATTGCTGAGAACGCAGCCAATGCGAACGAGTTGTAATAACTTCAAGGCATAGTCACTCCTACGTCAACGAACTAAAACCGTATTATCGTTCAGTCATCGTAAAAATCTCAATTTAGATTGAGAGATTAAAAGGTAATAAAATCAATTCACCAGACAGTTACGCTGGTACATAGAATAAATACAACATTATCCATGAATGTATATCTTTGCAATGGCAAAATGAATTTGTAGTTTAAATTAAAGCGAATAAAAAAAAACCGACCAGTGACTGAATGTGAATGACTAAGGCACTTGTATACTACCAGCTCTTCATGGTAACACATATAATGCTATGTCTAAGTCTAAGTGCAACCTCGGGGAAAAGGAGTTACAATTTTAAATGGTGATAGAATAATAATTTATTTAATTAACTGTGTATGATTATGGCCAACTCTAGTCGCTAAATTGTAAATCCTAGGCCTGCTAGGTGGCTGAGAACTAAATGTGTACTCAGATGCAGACACTACTTCTTAGCCTAAAAATCAGCAACACTCTAAGACAGTGTACTGTATATATTATACAACTGAAATTAATATTATATTATTGTTTGTTAGTATAAGTTGTAATTAGCAACACGCAGATAAGTAGAACATACAAAACAGCCATGAGTGACTAAACGAAGTCACAGGGGATTCAAACAAGTAGAATGACTTCGTGAGTTAAGGTTCGGTTCGATTATCTATAGCTAAGATGGCGGAATACCTTGACGGCCGGACGCCAAATAAAGGCAATGACATACTAGGGGTACTACTATTCATCCAAATAAGAAACAAAAGTTTTACGAATGGGGAGCGAACAATTTGGTTCCTGTATGCATGGCCTTTTTTCTCTTCGTTGAAGCTACAGTAAGATAATTATAATAGTTGTTGATTTGAATGTCTCAGCGCGTAGCGAACACACGCATTCTACTAGTCAACCAAAGTAGTGATTGATACCTTGTGCAGCCGATTTCTGCAAAGCTTGAAGGCGATTGTTTAGTCCATTGTTCCAATCACCGAGTAAAATAAATGTTTAATAATCAAGGTGGCTCAGGGTGACACAGCGTACCGCAGCATGGCACGCATGTTATGACCCATTTTGTAATGAACAACCCGTTTTGTGTTGACTACCCAATTGGTAATAAACCGATCTATTCATTTTGAACTGACAATCTATTTGATGTTATTACAAAATGGGTACAAATGTATAAATCCGAATGGGGCAGAAGATTATGCCGAAGATGAAAATGGCTAGGAAGCTGAATGTGATGGTGATCAAGACGATGAAGACGCAAAGAAATACAAAGGCGATTATGGTAATGATGATAATGACGAGTTGTATGATAATAACTAATATACTAATGCAAATGAAAAGTTCATAATGGTTATGACGACGAAGAATAAGAAACTAATTATGAAGATGGAGGTAAACATGATGATGACTGCGAATATGATGGCAATGACAGTGGTTTAGTTCAATATGACAAAGAGGGATATGATGAAGGCGATGATGACATTGACGACGAAAATGAAGATAATGATGAAGATGTAGATTTATATGGAGATGAGGACAAATAATAACAGCATGATGATAATGACGAGTAATATACGAGCCCCTCATCAGACTGGCGTGGGAAGGTTTCCTCTCCGAACCAATCACACTGATGACGTGACCCACATTGATGAAACACTGAAGACTATGATGACGAGTAATATACGAGCCCCTCATCAGACTGGCGTGGAAAGGTTTCCTCTCCGAACCAATCGCACTGATGACGTGATCCACATGGATGAAACACTGAAGACTATGATGACGAGTAATATACGAGCCCCTCATCAGACTGGCATGGAAAGGTTTCCTCTCCGAACCAATCACACTGATGACGTGATCCACATAGATGAAACACTGAAGACTATGATGACGAGTAATATACGAGCCCCTCATCAGACTGGCATGGAAAGGTTTCCTCTCCGAACCAATCACACTGATGACATGATCCACATGGATGAAACACTGAAGACTATGATGACGAGTAATATACTGAAGACTATCAGAATCCTCTAAAAGGCGTTTCGCAAGCTGAATCAAGTCCTGCAAAACGGTACATGTGCCCTCATCATGGAAGAAGCAGTTGTCGAAGATACCCGAACGACGGGTTGAACAAAGAGGACCAGTTTGAACCCAGGAGCTGTGAACAACGACAACGTAATAGCAGAGCAGCTAAGCGTGGATATCGCATGTAATACATTGGTGGACTTTCAACAAGTCAAAGGCTTCCTTGTTCACGTCCCATGATGAGCTTTCAGTTATGCTTGGCAGACTTGTTAAATTTAATTAAATATTGGTAAAAGGCACTTGATGTAATATAACACAATATATTGATACTCAAATTAAACCACAACATATATTGAATTACATGGCTCATAGCAAATCATACTAGATGTTCTGATCTCTCGTCAACCGATGAGTAATGTGATATATCCTGCAATGTTGCGATATGACCCCTACAGCGGCAAAGACTGCATTGAACTAACGGCAAGCTGTGATAAGGCCATTTTTCGGGACATGTGACTAGCTTCGAGATGAGTTTTTAATGTTACATGAAATGTTTCTAATTATATTTTGTAGGTCTCTATGCAGCAGCACCACCATCTGTGTTGCTAGATATATTTCCCAAACGAATGACCGACATCGTATTTGTTTTGGTTTATGTTATGTAAATAGTTAAACAATTTCAAATGCTCAGTGTTCAAGTATACATTCGTCAAGTGATGTTGTATTCTAATATCAAAGCATTTGCTTAAATGATGTCAGACAAACTGCTCCACTGTAATATGGTTCCATTTGTAGTTTGACTAAAGAATAAATGGGACATTGAGATATCGACTCAGACAGGTATTAATCCATCCTCGCAGTAAAGAGTAACGGTAGTTAGACATGTCGTCTTCATTGATTACTACTATTGGTATTATTGAGTGAAGTGAGTGACACGTTCACATAGGAACACAACGTAGGTATTATGCCGTTGAGATACAGGAAGAAACCATTTAGTTCTTTTTGTTGTTCAAAAATATATGTGAAACGGCTGTTATGATTAGTTTGTAGATAACCGTTATTTTATCGGGAGAAAACATAAATCAATAACAATTAAAGCGTTTGCCTGTAATATATTACACATACAATTACAACTAGGTTATTTGATCAAAACGTGCTCGATACCAGATAATAGATAGACGTTGCATACCCTAAACCCTAAAGGTCTACTAATGTATTGTAGTGTGATTAATAACGCCAGCCACTCATGTAGCGTTCTAGGTGTGTCCCCTACTGCGAAATGCGGCATTTAACCAAACGGTGTCTACCGCGATGAGTTATTGGCTTCACAGTGTCTTACTTTCTTTCATAAACTAAAAACTACTGTTTTTGTATGAATTTTAACTTGTGTGGTCTAACACATTTCTTCTTCACTTTATTGTAGATTTCACTGACATGTTTTCAGGTTACCGGTTGTGTTACATATGGCCAACTTGTGACGTAATAGTGATTAATGTTATTCTTATCCCAGTGTTTTTATCGGTGATACGCCAACACCAATTTGTAATAGATTTGGTATTTTTAATATAAACGCTATTCGTCAGATCAACGACAATACTCAGATGTTGTGTCAAAACGGTGTGAAGAAACAGATTTAATTTTAATGTATTCTGCATAAGGAAAATGTTATTCTTCAGTTGTGTTACATCATACATACATGTATCATATTTATTCACCATCATTATGCAGCCGTATTGAGCCTTGATTGATCGAAACTCTCAGCATGTCGTGTCCAGATCTGTCTGTCTTGTTCTATCCTCTGCCAAATGGTGTCCTTCCAATACTCGTCTAGTTCGTGTATCCCACCGTCTCGCCGTCTTCATCTAAATCGTATTCCTTTTGATGGTCTCCTGACGATGATACGCGATGTCCGTCGGTTATTTCGTAGTTTACTGATGTGTCCTGCTCAGGTCTACTTATGTCGTCTGATTTGTTGTATCACGTCTATGCCATTTGTCTTCTCTCTTACCCAGATGTTTGTTTTTCTCTCTCGATATGTGATATTTAACACACTACATTCCATTTTTGTTTGTGCGGCTGGTAGCTTGTTCTTTGCTTGTTGGTGAGTGTCCATGTTTCCGCGCCTTATGTTGTCGCTGGAAGCACCCATGAGTTGTAGACCTGTATCTTCAAGCACGTTCCAATGTTACCCGTGAACATGTCGCGGTGTTTGGAAAATGTAGTCCAGCCAACCGTTGTTCTTCTTTGAATCTCCTTGTCTTGGTTTTTGTCTCTGATGCTGTATAGCTGTGTCGTCGACAAAGCGTACCGAAGACGACTGATATATTTTCCGTGTATTCTCAAGCTTATTTCCTTTCTTGAATATTATCACCATCTTTGCGTTTTTCCATGCGGTGGGTATTAGTCTTTCTGACAAGCAATTAATATACAGCTTAGCTAGAATTTTCGAGATGGTTTCTTATCCTGCATTCAATGTTTCAATATGTACGTGGTCGTTGCCTAATGCCTTCACGTTATTCATTTCTGTTAGCGCTGCTTTAACCTCCTATGGTGTTATCTATTATACCTCTTTCCGATCGATGAGAAGTATGGTATTCTTTTCACTATCGTATAGGTCAATGTAGAATTACTCTATTCGTTCTATGATCATATATTGGTTTTGTGTTTCCATACCCTGTTTGTATAGAAGTATAATCAATCTACACGGCCTTGGTCCTGTGTTTTTCTGGCTTTCCTCAGGCTATTTGGCATCATAACTGTTTCTCGTATAATCTCTAGGTTGTACTTCCTGACGTCCTCCTATGCTTTCTTTTGATGGTGTTGCATATATCCGCGTACTCTATTATTTATTTATTTTTGGATGGTCGCCATTTTCCACCATTTCACGTCGTTTCGTCATCAGGGCTCGTGTTCGAGACGATATGCTCGTCTTTACTTGCATGTTGATTGCTTTGACTATACTTGTCGCTCTTAGTTGGATAATATGTGTCATGGTTTTGGTCATGGTATAGATATCATCTACTTTTTGTACAAATACCAGATTGGTACATCGTGTGTTGAGATATAACTGGTAATCTCAACTGGATAGTTGCAGGACCATGCGACGGCGGTAGTATGAAGACGGCAGAATACACATAATTGATCGTTTTGGTCATGCATATCGAAACAGAACAACTTTTAGGACTTACAAAACAAAATAAAAACATAATCATATATACTGTTTATATATATACACATATATTATATACATGTATATATATATATATATATATATATACATAAATATGTATGTATCTAAGAAACTTAATACTGTATACCATAACAGGACAAAATAAATATTATATGTACAGTTATTTTTCTGACAATGGTATACATATGACAATTATACTCTCTAAATAACTATACTTTGTTAATTGTTGTTTGTATGTTTGGTGTCTTTGTTTAAAGAGCATATCGAGCGCTTATATAGAATGTGCAATTAATTGCTTACGTATATTCATAAGTGCATATGAATGCATACAGGTATGCGAACATATATAAACATGTTTAGATACATACAAACGTACGTGTATACGCCGCTATCCATATAAAACATGTAACTTTAATACATGTTACCACACAAGGACATACATCCGTGTAAACCAGCAAGACCATACCTGTATACCGGTACATTTGCATACCTGTATACCCGTATATCCGCATACCAGCATACTTGTTTAAAACATACATATGAATATATATATTTATTCAACTTTAACTGCACACTTGTACATATATATACACATGAATGTGCATGCATACGAGTGTAGATGCACACATAAATATGTACATACATGCATATACATGTATACAAGCATACATACATACGTACATATATATATACATACATACATACATGCATACATAACAACATACATACACACATACATATATACATACATACGTACATACATACATACATATATACGTACAAAAAAGAACGCACATACACACGAACGTACGTACATACACGCATACAAGCATATACACATCATGTTCTTCTGTTCCAGTGATGGTTCTCCAGGTAAGACAAATATTGTGTTCTTACGAGAAGCAACAGCAAACACCTAACTGTGTGATGTCGGATTATTGTGTCGGCGATTTCCGTCAACATCAACTAAAATTTTGTAGGTACAGTAGAATGTTAGCGTGATATCTCTGTGCTCAGAAACAGAACAGGTAACATGTTACGTTCTGTTTGATAACAGGGACGACGAACACATATTAAATTGGGTGAAAGTAAAAATAGAACAGCAATATTATATAAACAACATGTTTGGTTTTGTTTGTTTAAGATAACATCGTGCTATGTAAGAAAAAGAACATGCACACGTACATACATACATACATATATTCATACATACATACATAAACACACGAGCGCGCCACTCACACAAACACATAGACTCACACACACACACACACACACACGCACACGCACACGCACTCGCACACGCACACGCACACGCACACGCACACGCACACGCACACGCACTCGCACTCGCACTCGCACTCGCACTCGCACTCGCACACGCACACGCATACTGATACACACACCTTTATAGAAATAAAACTGTTGATACAATATAATCTCGTTTAAAAGTTTATGAGCTAGTAAAACTGCAGACATGTTTTGAACACTGTTATAACTATGTAGCTGTACGAGAGTAAGGTCGACTGTGTGGACTATCTCATTACTGATTACAGGGGTTTAATTAATTAGAGTTAATTAGATGCATATTTTTTGAGTTGCACCCCGTAATGGGTTCGATCTTCGTCTGATACGTTTGATGATTAGCTTAATTCACTCATGTGTTATGCATTGCTGATGGAGTAAAACAGGATATGTTACACAAGGGGCTGCGTCCCTGGGTGATCGTGCGAGTGTTGCAAGTTTTGTTACCCTATTGTCAAGAGGAAGACAGGGGACACTGTGACGAGGCGTGTCGGCAACCAGGTGCATGTGAAAGGCATTCACAACAACGCCGGGTTCTCCACACAGCAGTGATCGTCAGAGACGGCGAGCCGGGCAGAGTAGGGCAACGACAAGCCGGATAGCGAAGTGCGTCAACTACGTCAGTTACTGTAGCGTATCAACAGCGTCGGCGACGGCGAAGCCGGCAGCGAAGGACACGGCTGAGTGCGACAGCGTGATCGACGGCCGAGACAAGGCAGAGCGACAGCGGAACGTGGCATAGTGAACCCAACGAACGGGGATCGGAGCACGGTATGACCTGTCGGGATTGGACGAGAGGGAGGTGACAATTTGATATCCGAATTATGTACCAATACTTGTAAATTATGTACCAATACTTGTCAGTTTTTTAGGCACTATAATTATTTTGAATTTTAGGACAGACCGTTCTACTATATTTTGTTTTAGTAATGGGTATACGTGTACTAACTCCTAGATAGCTACGAACTAAATATGACTGGGGTGAAAAAGAGAGGACGTAATCAAGGATAGGATAGGAGATTATGTGTAACTTTAATCTTCAGTGTTAAAGATTTCCTTGTTACATTACCGTGTAATAAAATTCATTATTTACACTGCTCTTTGCTGCTTTGTTCACTGTTGCTACTATACTAAACAGAATTAGGCATAAGATGATGACGAACATGGCTAGGAAGATGAGTATGATGATAATGATGATAATGAAGACGGTGAAAAACGCAAATGACGACGAAGACGATGAACGTGATAATGATGAGGTTGAAGGTAATTACGAATGTGCTGATTAAGATGAAAACGACCATAATGATTACGACGACGAAGACGATGTTGATGATCAAAAACGTGATAAAGTTGAAGAAGAATACGAATCTGATAGCGATGATGATGAAGATTCAGTTCAATATGATGTCGAATGTGAGGATGATGAAAGCCATGACGACACTGATAGCGAAGACGAAGATAATTATGAAGATGTAGATTATAATGAAGACGAGGAAGCAGCCTAAGACTACGATACTGTTGATGACTCGTATACGGGTGCCTCATCAGGTTGGTACGGCAAGATGCCCTCTCATCGTTCCAAGCCAATCACACAGACGACGTAATCCACATCGATTAAACAACTAAGACCATCAGTACCTTCTGCAAAAGCATACCACAATCATGCTTTGAGGCACACCCTCCAATACAGGGCATGTGACTGCATTATGTCTTATCATATCAACGATTTGGACAATGATATAACAAGTAAGGTGTTGAAATTTGCGGATGATACAACACTGTTTGGAATGATTAAAGGTAAACAGTCTTTACAAGATGATCTTGACAGGTTGATCAAATGGTCTCAAAAATGACAGATGTTGTTCAATTTTGGGAAACGCAAATGCCTCCATAGAGGATACGGGAAAGAAGATGTACTATATGCAACGCGGGGTACTGTACTACTAAGTACTACTGTAAAAGAAAAGGACTTAGAGTTAACTATTAGTGCTGATATGAAGGTTTCAGAACAGTGCGGAATTGCTGCTTCAAAGGGATATCAAATCCTTGAATTAATTAAGCGAAATATAGCTTATAAGGAAAGAGAACTAATAATACCGCTGTACAAAACAATAGTTAGGCCTTAGTTAACAAATAAGCCTTAAAGAACGTGGCTTGACAACACTAGAGACCAGGAGGTTGAGAGGAGAACAGATAGAATTTATTAAAATAGTAATTGGTTATGAAAATATTGCTAGAAATAAGTTTTTTCTCAGTTAAAAAAGATTAGTAATAGGGGACATCAAGTTACTTCAGTAAAGGACCTGTGTATAGTAGATATAAGAAAGTTCTAATTTTCACAAAGGACTATAAATGATTTGAACATATTATTTGCTGATTGTGTGGTTACTAGTAGCGTGAATATACTTAAAAATTAAGTTGACACGTACCTCGGAAGGTATTTAAATTTTAAATCTTGTTAAAATCATGTATCTGTTTGAAGTCTACCGTGAATTACTGCCATTTATCCTCTAGTGAATTAAGCAATGACATAGAAAGATGGCCTTAAAACAACATGTTACACATTTACACATTGAAAGCCGGTTTGGAATGGTGTATTATGAGGCGTGCTGTGAAACCGTCCAGTGAGGTGGTCAGCCGCAGTTCCTCAGGCGGCGCATTCCACAGAAGTGTCTCGACTCGAGACAGAGAGAGAGAGAGAGAGAGAGAGAGAGAGAGAGAGAGAGAGAGAGAGAGAGAGAGAGGGGAGAGAGAGAGAGAGAGAGAGAGAGAGAGAGAGAGAGAGAGATAGAGAGAGAGGGAGAGAGAGAGCTATACCGCTGTACAAAACAATAGTTAGGCCTCATTTAGAATATTGTATACTTGCGTGGAGGCCATATCGCAAGAAAGACATACATATACTGGAAAGAGTACAAAAGAGAGCAACTAAAATTACATAAAAATTGAGAGATCTTAGTTATAAAATACGCCTTAAAGAACGTGGCTTGACAACACTAGAGACCAGGAGGTTGAGAGGAGAACAGATAGAAGTTATTCAAATATTAAATGGTTATGAAAATATTGCTAGAAATATGTTTTTTCTCAGTTAAAAAAGATTAGTAATAGGGGACATGAAGTTACTTTAGTAAAGGACCAGTGTATAGTAGATATAAAAAAAGTTATAATTTTCACCAAGAACTATAAATGATTTGAACATATTATTTGCTGATTGTGTGGGTACTAGTAGCGTGAATATGCTTAAAAATAAAGTTGCCACGTACCTCGGAAGGTATTTAAATTTAAATTTTGTTAAATCTTGTTAAATCTTGTTAAAATCATGTATCTGTTTGAAGTCTACCTTGAATTACTGCCATTTATCCTCTAGTGAATTAAGCAATGACATAGAAAGATGGCCTTAAAACAACATGTTACAAATTTACACATTGAAAGCCGATTTGGAATGGTGTATTATGAGGCGTGCTTTGAAACCGTCCAGTGAGGTGGTCAGCCGCAGTTCCTCCAGCGGCGCATTCCACAGAAGTGTCTCGGCTCGAGAGAGAGAGAGAGAGAGAGAGAGAGAGAGAGAGAGAGAGGGAGAGAGAGAGAGAGAGAGAGAGAGAGAGAGAGTGAGAGAGAGAGAGAGAGATAGAGAGAGAGAGAGATAGAGAGAGAGAGAGAGAACGCCGGGAATATCGCACGGGTTGTATTGTCGCACGGTTGGAGGTTCGCGGCCTCCGGATCGTGGCGACCGGCGTGGCAAGTGGCGAGTTGTCAGTGATGCGGGGTACGCGGGTGTCTGATTTAAAAGACAAGGATCACTATTTTATACTCTGTGCGCCACTTCACCGGTAACCAGTGACGATGTTTAAGTCCTTCGGCAATGCTCTGGCGTCGGTCGCTGCGCTGGATCTGTGGAGCTATTCTGACTGCGTAGCGTTGGACCATCTCCGGACGATGCATCAGGCGTTCACTGATATCGTGGAGCACCGCGTTGCCCTAGTCTATTATTGACATCACGAGCGTGCGCACTAGAGTCTTACACGTCGTAGTTGTGAGTCTTGAGCGTATTTTGGCGATGCGGAACAGTTGGATGTAGGCGCCAAGCGCTGTGTGATCGAGTGTATCGAAAGCAGATCTAATTTTATTTAAATAGTGTATTGTAGATTTAGTTATTATTAATATATTTTAATTATAAAAAATAATTATCCATAATAACATGCCGTAATTGTTGTATGTAATGTGTATTGAATTATAGCTTTAGATCATGATTGTCTAGCACATTTTTATTTTAGGAATTTTATAGACGTTTGATTTTATTACTCACATTTTAGTACCTCTATTAATCATTATATACGTATTCCTTTTTAGAAACATTGTCAAAACCATTGAACAGAGTTGTACTTTTGAAATGGGTGTCTAAATAAAGTTATTATTATTAGTTGGAAACCGGAGCCTCTTAACCTTCTGGCTATTGTATCTGGACATGGGAGGATTTAGCAAGACCTGCGCTGTGCATGATTCGAGGTACACTAGATAAAAAACATGTATATTCGTGCATTGATCCCACGGTGCGTTGTACATGGATGACCCAAATGTCCATGCTTAATTAATGCAAGGTTGCCTCTCAACACAGCTCGGCTCCACGAAGTGCTTTGGGGCGAACCCCTTTTGACACAAGCGATTGAGATAAAATTAACAATGACAGCGATGTCGACCGAAGTGGTTCTCGTTAAAGGAAGGAGTTGTAAAGAAGAAGACAAATAGTTGCTTTGAGCAAGTAAAACGTAATAGCCCGACACTTTAGCGCATATATAGCAAAATACACGTAAATGGACCAATGCAGGATTTTCGATAAACCAAACGCTTTCTTGTCCATATGGAATGTGGAGCTATTTGGTTCGCAAGACAGTCTTGCTAAATGTTGTTTTGTCTTGGTAAACAGCAGTTGGTGTAACTGATCTATAGCTACACCAACTAAACTACTATGGATTCAATTATGCGGAGCATACACAATCCCTATCGAATGACATTGAACAGTATGAACAATTCAACGAATTATTCGACAGTTCGGATTTATTGACAAGTGCAACTCGCCCGATACAGCGAATCATTGAACGAACACGTTGCATAAATGCGTAGCATTCAGCCACATTCGATGCGCATTAATAACGTCGTTCAAAGCGGCGTGCGTAGCAGTTAGCGAAACCACGTCGGTCACACTTGCAGGAGCAGCAAACGCGATAGCGCTGTGTACGGTACGTGCACGACTTGTTTCTGACTTGGCAATTACACCTCCCATACCGGCATCTCACACTGCAGCGTTTCACTGAAACCAGACAGGACCACAGCTTGTTATCACACATTAGATCGTTCTGTACAATAAATTGTGTTCGTGATTAGTAATTAGTCTGTATTACAATTAATAAATGTATCACGCTTTTTTATTTCAAGATCATTTCGATTGTAGTGTTAGTTAATGTGACGCTTTGAATACGTTGTATAACTCGAATTTACTGTGTGATGATTGAACACAATTGTTATTTAAACGGCGGGCAACAATTATAAAATTCGAACCATTCGTTGGTATCGAACACGCAATAAAAATAGCGCAATATGTTTACAAATGACTTCACCAACTGACATATTGTAGTTGTACTTAATACACTTACAGCTGACCGTGGATTTATGGGGCCAATGTTTTCGGAGACGTTTAGTAAAAGACCCTGAAACAAATATGATAACAATGAATTCTTACATATCGGCGGAATTCCTCAAATAAATGTGCTCGTGGCGCTTGTGCAGGATATTCAGGCGTCTAACAATTCACTGACGATATAAAAATAGTCAAGTTAAAAATTATAAAAGCATAACCCTAGAAACAAACAAATAGATATAACTAAAAAGAAACAATCAAACAAATCAAAGCTGCTTTCTCAATTACAGATGGATCGTAGTTATTTGTATAATAATATTATGACCAATTTTATAGCAATCTTGCGTACTCAATATTTTTCAGTGACAAAAGTTCAATTCCAAATTTTTTATTACTTACGTGAAAATAGTCAATGAACAATACAATACTACTGCACGAGAACACTTTATTACTTGGTTCAACAACGATTGAGCCTAATGAATGCCAAGGCAATATTGATTATATAAATTTCTAACGAAAAAGAACATCTGCTTTTATAAGAACATAATTTCCTTGAGATATGAATGATTCTGTTAGACCAACTTACGTTTATCCAGTGACAACAATTCCTGAAATAAGCAAAAAAGTATCATATTACATTAATGTATTTCGAATAGTTTGATTACATTGAATTGACATTTTGTTTTTACACGTTCCCTTCCCGTACATATACTCCCTCTCTCGCACGCACAAACACACACACACACACACGCACACGCACACACACACACACACAAGCGCGCATGGGCGTGGGTGCGCATTTTTACTCACATTCAAACACACTCACTTTTCGTTTACGTGATATTTATTTCGACTTAACATTATTCAACTATTGCCGTTGCTGCTATTTACTCCACGTTATGCTCCACTTCAGAGCGTTCATGCTGCAAAACGAAAAGTGCTATCATTGAGGTATTCACAATGGTTTTTTCGAGTTACGACACCTGGATATTTTTTTATTTTCACATTTCGATAAATAAATTGTAATCTGGAAATGAAAGAAGTTTATGCTAAAAAAAATTCAACGAATTATATAATCATTGTGATTATCTTATCAGTTACAACGTGAGTGTACTGTTTGTTTTCTTTACTTATTGGATTAATTCTGGTCGAAGCACAACGTACAAAATTCGTTATTTTAAATAAGACATTTGTACAACGTTCGTGGTTTTTTTTGACATGTAAAGTGTGAAAGTATACATACTTTATGAAACTATCTTAACTTGAATCACATGTTATATGTTACACCTGTGTATGAAACAAATCTGATGACTGCATTGGATGTGTTATGATATTGATATCGATATGTTAGCGACTATTACCATGGCCATTAAGAATCCATTAATCTCTTCAAACAAACATATTCACTTACATGAGATGATCTTCTTCGCTGTCCTGTTGTCTTCGTACAGTACTGGTGGCAAGAGACGATGAACAAATAAAATAAATATAAATAAAGCCGTCAGGTTTTTCTACTCTAGAGGTAAATCAAATTAATATTAGTATTTCTTTTTATGTACCCCTGACATATTAAAAGCAATGTTTTGCTTTTGTCTGCGTCATACAGTCGAAGGTGTAACCCATTTAATTAGCATAACAAACACCACCTACGTTATCTCTCCTCATGCGATGAGTAATGACTGCATCTACTGTAGTGTTGAGCTGTCTCTCCTACTGTCATAAACGTAGAGCTCAGTTGAAAGGAACCTGTAGGAAGTCGATCATTAGGGGGTATTATTCGCTTTACTGTGTGTTTTTCTCTCCAAAATTGTTTTTACTATGTCGTGCAGTGTGGTCCAACATGTTGTTTATTGATCTTGTTGCATATTTCTTTGTAGCAGTGTTGATATTCTATTTCTTTTTTATGTATGCTGAAAGAAAGACATACAGTGTGCATGCTTTGCTTTAAACGGTTTCATCACAACTATCAATAACGGAATGTGAAAACGACCTACGTTAAAGATCATCTATTTATTGGCTTGTCAAGCCTTTTTGCGGGAAGGAGAAATATAACAAAACAAATCAGAGACAAATGTACTACAATATACTACAGCTGAAGGACGTTTAATTCTTTCAAACACGACAAACACAACCTGCAAGCTTACAATTAAATTTTACTCCTACAAGATAAACTATAATGTCCGTCTGGTGGAGCTCTCACTCCACGCAAAAGTTGGAAATACAATCACCTGTCCAATGCTATCACTGCATACATTTCTAATGTTATCATTTACAGGCACAAACCCTTGTCCACTATTTTGTTTTCCGTGGAATATTTATTTGAAGTACAAATATTTTGGCGATATGTGGTTTGGGCAGACCTCTCATCTAGTTAATACAATACTTATAGCTTCCCCATTGTTGCCGCTGGTACAGCAGCAGCAATGGGGATGGCAGTAGAGGATATCCAACTTATGGGCAGATGGAAATCGATAGCATTTAATCGCTACATTAGACTATTCACCCACTACAGTGGGTAGATACAGTTGTCAGATTATCGACTATAATGTAACTTTCCTTAACCATGTTAAACAATGCAATCATCAACTAATGTATTTTCTCAAGTCACCTTACTTTTCTCCATTCGTAGTATTAAATATAAGTGTATGTAAGCATGGCTGGTAACACGATTTTCTTGATGATATCACAGCAATTTCAAAAGTACTGTGTATTAAAGAGATGTTCTTTATTGTGCCTGCTGACAAATGTGCTTTGGGTAGAGCTGACGTTAATACATGATATTGATATATGCAAAAACCGGCAGATTAAATGAATGAATAAATAAATAAGCATGATATACATTGTGTGTGCATGATTTATTACACTGTTTTGTTCAGACATGGCAAAAACTTTCAATTTCAGACATGTTCGTATTGATGTCAGAATCCACTTGTAACAGACTGAGAATAGCCGAGTCATCAGAAAATGCAAAGAAATAGTTGTTAGTACCGCTGCTGGAACAATCATTTATATACAGAGTATACGAAATTGGCGAGTTCACACAACCTTGCGGTGCGCCGGGAATTATTGCGACAGTCAGAGAAAAAGTCTTACTTACATCAACAACCTGCTCTCTATCTGTTGAAAATAATGTCATCACCTGATTATATATGGATTGACAATCACTTATTTCAATTTACTGAGAATTATGTGAGATTAGAAACGATTGTCAATGATGATGATGTGTTAACATATATTAAAAATATTACATTGTTGAGTTCAAACAAATTCTTAAAATATCATAATGTACTTTTCCCTTTGGATAAAATACGTTTTCAAACCAAAATTCCTGTTTTTCAATGAGCCGTTTACCGATGCGACACGACCTCTACCATTACATCTGATTCCTCTGTTTTAATCACGTATTATCTCAATAGAGTATCGATAACTTGGTGTGTCCTCACCATATATACGCACATATATATATATACTTACATACATATATATATATACATTCATTCATTCATACATGTATTCATGCATGCACAAATACATACATACATACATATATTCATACATCCATACGTACATACGTACATACGTACATACGTACATACGTACATACGTACATACGTACATCAGTACCGATGACGGTGAATGACGCCATCGTCCACCTAAGGCAGCAGAACATTATGATCGATGGTATCGAAGGCGACATATAAATCAAGTTACGTTAGAGCAGTTCGTTTTACCTTGAACAATGTTTAAGTTAATATCATTATGTACTTTTAAAAAAGCCGTTTCTGTTGAATGAAATTGTTTGTATGCTGAAAGAATATTGTAACACATTATTTAAGACATCTTTGCTAATGTGAGACATTAGACAGCTAGATACAATATTTTCTAGTATTTTAGAAATAAAGCGAAGGTTACAAATATATATTTTGGTCTTGTTTAGGCAGGGATGACTTCTTATGACCTGGACTGACAAGGGCGCACTTGACGTCCTCAGGAAAGAAGCCAGACCACAGTGGTGCATTGATAATATTTGATATCGTTCTGAGTAATGGCCAGAGACATGCTCTTAGCAGAAATGGAAATGGATCAATAGCGCAATGCTTGTTTGGTGAGGACATAAATATTTTCGTAATTTCACCAACTGTAGCAGGTTTAAATGATATAAATAGAGTAGATACTTTACGTGTGGAGATTCAACATTTAGAGTACTAAAATTTTGATATGTGGAAGCCGAGCGAATACGATTTCTGTGTCCTTAAAATGAATACAGAACGAGCTACACAGAGATTTGATTGATACATGATTAGTTAGCTATTGAGCAGGCCGCCTGTGTAGAGCGTTATTAATGCAGTTCTATAATTTATGTGGACTATTAAACTTATTTATGACCACATTTATAGTATATGTGTTGTAATCGGACTTAGCTTTGGCCAGCTGTCTATTACAGAGGTGACATTGTTTAGAATAACGCGACTTGTCCAGAGGTTAGCGTGATTTGCGCCATACACACTCTAAATAACGACGGCGCCTTTTAGATAGTAACATTTCGGAGGTGATCCATGGAGACTGTGGCTTTTGTGACAAATTTTTATTTCATAGTAGTGTTGACAGTACTGTTTATATAAGTCAGACAGGTGTTATTTGAGGTATGTGGTTAGGTCAGATTTAAGGATATCAGCCATTTCTTAGTTGTAATGTCTTTCCTGTAATGTAAATGGGTCTATAAAACACATTGTGTTTCGACTCTATTGGACTTATAGAAACGTTAACATTACCAATGACAGGGTGATGGTCTGATAACCCATCCGAATCAGTAGGTGTCTGTATATTGTTACAAGTTGAACGGGTTATCAGAAGGTCAAGCCAATGGATATGTGGATGTGTCGAAATGGTGACATGTTGTTTCAAATCAATAGATACCAGCATATCATCAAACACTGCTGTTTTTCAGAAGGTATATCTAAAAGAAGATTAAAACTACCAAGAATGTACAATTCTGACTGAATGATTGCCAGATTTCCCAACAGATCCTGAAAGTCTTCAAACAAATTTGTTGGGTGACATGGAGGGCGATCAGTGCATACCAAATAAGACGAAAACAAACAATAACAAATTTCAACACACATGGACTCAAAACTGGAGTATTCAGGACTAGAATGTAAATAAACTTTGAACTCTTGCGACAACGGAAAGACAACGCCGCCATCTCGTTCAATTGAACGTGGCTAATAATGGAAAATGTAAATAAAAAGCAGAAATGTCAGCAATACATGCAGCTGTGTCATGTGGTCGGAGCCAGGTCTCAGTGACAGCAAGGTGTTTATTTTCTTGGAGAATATCAATATGCAAAATCTAAAAGTGACAGCAGCACAGTATCAACTACGATAACCGTAACTATTATCAGAACAGTTCAGATCAGAAAATGTAATTGCTGAGAACGCAGCCAATGCGAACGAGTTGTAATAACTTCAAGGCATAGTCACTCCCACGTCAACTAAAACCTTATTATCGCTCAGTCATCGTAAAACTCTCAATTTAGATTGAGAGATTAAAAGGTAATAAAATCAATTCACCAGACAGTTACGCTGGTACATAGAATACGTACAACATTATCCATGGATGTATATCTTTGCAATGGCAAAATGAATTTGTAGTTTAAATTAAAGCGAATAACAAAAAACCGACCAGTGACTGAAAGTGAATGACTAAGGCACTTGTATACTACCTGCTCTTCATGGTAACACATATAATGCTATGTCTAAGTCTAAGTACAACCTCGGGGAAAAGGAGTTACAATTTTAAATGGTGATAGAATAATAATTTATTTAATTAACTGTGTATGATTATGGCCAACTCTAGTCGCTAAATTATAAATCCTAGGCATGCTAGGTGGCTGAGAACTAAATGTGTACTCAGATGCAGACACTACTTCTTAGCCTAAAAATCAGCAACACTCTAAGACAGTGTACTGTACATATTATACAACTGAAATTAATATTATATCATTGTTTATTAGTATAAGTTATAATTAGCAACACGCAGGTAAGTAGAACATACAAAACAGCCATGAATGACTAAACGAAGTCACAGGGGATTCAAACAAGTAGAATGACTTCGATTATCTATAGCTAAGATGGCGGAATACCTTGACGGCCGGACGCCAAATAAAGGCAATGACATACTAGGGGTACTACTATTCATCCAAATAAGAAACACAAGTTTTACGAATGGGGAGCGAACAATTTGGTTCCTGTGTGCATGGCCTTTCTTCCCTTCGTTGAAGCTACAGTAAGATAATTATAATAGTTGTTAATATGAATGTCTCAGCGCGTAGCGAACACTCGCATTCTAATCGTCAAAAAATGTAGTGATTGAAACCTATTGCAGTCGATTTCTGTAAAGCCTGAAGGCGATTGTTTAGTCCATTGTTCCAATCACCGAGTAAAATAAATGTTTAATAATCAAGGTGGCTCAGGGTGACACAGCGTACCGCAGCATGGCACGCATGTTATGACCCATTTTGTAATAAACAACCCGTTTTGTGTTGACGACCCAATTGGTAATAAACATATCTATTCATTTTGTATTGACAATCTATTTGATATTATTACAAAATGGGTCTAATTTTGTTACAAAAATGGGTACAAATGTATAAAACCAATGCGCCAGAAGATGATGCCGAAGATGAAAATGGCTAGGAAGCTGAATGTGATGTTGATCAAGACGATGAAGACGCAAAGAAATACGAAGGCGATTATGGTAAAGATGATAATGACGAGTTGTATGATAATAACTAATATACTAATGCAAATGAAAAGTTCATAATGGTTATGACGACGAAGAATAAGAAACTAATTATGAAGATGGACGTAAACATGATGATGACTGAGAATATGATGGCAATGACAGTGATTTAGTTCAATATGACAAAGAGGGATATGATGAAGGCGATGATGACATTGACGACGAAAATGAAGATAATGATGAAGATGTAGATTTCTATGGAGATGAGGACAAATAATAACAGCATGATGATGATGACGATTAATATACGAGCCCGTCATCAGACTGGCGTGGGAAGGTTTCCTCTCCGAACCAATCACACTGACGACGTGATCCACATGGATGAAACACTGAAGACTATGATGACGAGTAATGTACGAGCCCCTCATCAGACTGGCGTGGAAAGGTTTCCTCTCCGAACCAATCACACTGACGACGTGATCCACATGGATGAAACACTGAAGACTATGATGACGAGTAATATACGAGCCACTCATCAGACTGGCGTGGAAAAGTTTCCTCTCCGAACCAATCACACTGATGACGTGATCCACATAGATGAAACACTGAAGACTATCAGTATCCTATAAAAGGCGTGTCGGAAGCATCACTGAAGCAAGTCCTGCAAAACAGTACATGTGCCCGCATCATGGACGAAACAGTTGTCGAAGATACCCGAACGACGGGTTGAAGAAAGAGGACCAGTTTGAAGCCAGGAGCTGTGAACAACGACAACGTAATAGCAGAGCAGCTAAGCGTGGATATCGCATGTAATACTTTGGTGGACTTTCGACAAGTCAAAGGCTTCCTTGTTCACGTCCCATGATGAGCTATCAGTTATGCTTGGCAGACTTGTTAAATTTAATCTTGGTAAAAAGCACTTGATGTAATAGATCACAATATATTGCTACATAAATTAAACTACAACAGATATTGAATTACATGGCTCATAACATATCATACTAGATGTTCTGATCTCTTCTCAACCGATGAGTAATGTGATATATCCTGCAATGTTGCGATATGACGCCTAAATCGGCATAGACTGCATTGAACTAAAGGCAAGCTGTGATAAGGCCAATTTTCGCGACATGTGACTAGCTTCAGGATGAGTTTTTAATGTTACATAAAATGTTTTTATTTATATTTTGTAGGTCTCTATGCAGCAGCACCACCATATGTGTTGCTAGATATATTTCCCAAACGAATGACCGACATCTTATTTGTTTTGGTTTATGTTATGTCATACTCGTAAATAGTTAAACAATTTAAAATGCTCAATGTTCAAGTATACATTCGTCAAGTGATGTTGTATTCTAATATCAAAGCACTTGCTTAAATGATGTCAGACAAATTGCTCCACTGTAATATGGTACCATTTGTAGTGTAACTAAAGAACAAATGGGACATTGAGATTTCGACACAGACAGGTATTAATCCATCCTCGCAGTAAAGAGTAACGTTAGTTAGACATGTCGTCTTCATTGATTACTACCATTGGTATTATTGAGTGAAGTGAGTGACACGTTCACATAGGAACACAACGTAGGTATGATGCCGTTGAGATGCAGGATGGAACCATTTAATTTTGTTGTTCTAAAATATATGTGAAACAGCTGTTATGATTAGTTTGTAGATAACCGTTATTATATCGGGGAAAAAATATGAACCAATGACAATTAAATCGTTTCCCTGTAATACATTACACATACAATTACATCTAGGTTATTGGATCAAAACGTGCTCGATATCAGATAATAGATAGACGTTGCATACCCTAAACACAAGTTCTACTAATGTATTGTAGTGTGATTAATAACGCCAGCCACTCATGTAGCGTTCTAGGTGTGTCCCTTACTGCGAAATGCGGCATTCAACCAAACGGTGTCTTCCGCGATGAGTTATTGGCTTCACAGTGTCTTACTTTCTTTCATAAACTAAAAACTACTGTTTTTGTATGAATTTTAACTTGTGTGGTCTAATACATTTCTTCTTCACTTTATTGTAGATTTCACTGAAGTGTTGTCAGGTTACAGGTTGTGTTACATATGTCCAACATATGACGTAATAGTGATTAATGTTATTCTTATCCCACTGTATTTATCGGTGATACGCCAACACAAATTTGTAATAGATTTGATATTTTTAATATAAACGCTATTCTTCAATTCAAAGACAATACTCAGATGTTGTGTCAAATCGGTGTGAAGAAACATATTTAATTTTAATGTATTCTGCAAAGAAGAACGTTATTTTTCTGCACGTACGTAATTCAGTTGTGTTACATCATACATATATGTATCATAATTATTCACCATCATTGTGCAGCCATATTGAACCGTGGTTAAGCGAAACTCCCAGCATGTCGTGTCCAGACCTGCCTGCCTTGCTCTATCCTCTGCCAAATGATGCCCTTCCAGTACTCGTCTAGTTCGTGTATCCCACCGTCTCGCCGTCTTCGTCTAGATCGTATTCCTTTTCATGGTCTCCTGGCGATGATACGCGATGACCGTCGGTTATTTCGTGGTTTACTGATGTGTCCTGCTCAGATCTATTTATGTTGTCTGATTTGTTGTATCACGTCTATGCCCTTTGTCTTCTCTCTTACCCAGATGTTTCTTTATCTCTCCCGATATGTGATATTTAACATACTACATTCCATTTTTTTTTGTCTCCGCGCCTTATGTTGTCGCTGAAGCACCCATGAGTTGTAGACCTGTATCTTCAAGCAGGTTCCAATGTTACCTGTGAAGATATCACGGTGCTTGACGAATGTAGTCCAGCCAACCGTTGTTCTTCTTTGAATCTCCTTGTCTTGGTTTTTGTCTCGGATACTGTATAGCTGTGTCGTCGGCAAAGCGAACCGAAGACGACTGAGATATTTTCCATCTATTCTCAAGCCTCTGGTTTCCCATGTCAATCTTCGGATCATGCTTTTGACTGTTGTCGAAAATAGCTGGGGCGGTATTGTGTCACCCTGTCTTACTCTTCTCTTGATGATGTTGATCTTGTTGCTTTCTTTGTGTAACTTGACTGTCATCGAGCAGTTGGTGTACATGTCTTTTAGGAGTTCGATGTACACATCTTCTAGAAGCGAATCAATATGTTTTGAGTTTGCACGGAGTCGAAAGCCTTCTCGTAGTCGACGAATGCGAGGCAGAGCAGGAAACTATATTCTTGGCACATCTCATTTAGATGGTTTACGATGCGAATGGGGTATGTTGTTGAGTAATGCATTTGAATATCCTGCATGCTCTCCTTGTTTGTTTTCGTTGAGTGTCTTCTCTAGCCTATTGCTTAGTATTTTGTATGAATAATTTCCATATGTTTGATAACAGATATATGAGTCTGTAGTTCTTTAAGTCTTTCTTATTTCCCTTCTTGAATATTATCACCATCTTTGCGTTTTTCCATACGGTGGGTGTTAATCTTCCTGACAAGCATTTAATATACAGCTTAGCTAGAATTTTCGAGATGGTTTCTTATCCTGCTTTCAGTGTTTCAATATGTACATGGTCGTTGCCTAATCCAATCCCGTTCTTCATTTAACAGCTTTAACCTCTTATGGCGTTATCTATTATACCTCTTTCCGATCGATGAGACTGATGGTATATTTTTCACTTTCAGGTCAATGTAGAATTACTCTATTCGTTCTATGATCATATCTTGGTTTTGTGTTTCCATACCCTGTTTGTATAGAAGTATAATCATTCATCACGGCCTTGGTCCTGTGTTTTTCTGGCTTTCTTCAGGCTATTTGACATCATAACTGTTTCTCGTATCATCTCTAGGTTGTACTTCCTGATGTCCTCCTATGCTTTCTTTGTTATGGTGTTGCATATTTCCGCGTACTCTGCTATTTATTTATTTTTTATGGTCGTCATTTTCCACCATTTCACGTCGTTTCGTCATCAGACCTCGTGTTCGTGACGATATGCTCGTCTTTACTTGCATGTTGATTGCTTTGACTATACTTGTTGCTCTTAGTTGGGTCATCTGTGTCATGATTTCGGTCATGGTATAGATATCGTCTACTTTTTGTAGAGATACCAGATTGGTACATCATGTGTTGAGATATAACTGGTAATCGCAACTGGATAGTTGCAGGACCATGCGACGGCGGTTGTATGAAGACGGCAGACTACACATAATTAATCGTTTTGGTCATGCATATCGAAACAGAACAAATTTTAGGACATACAAAAAAAACCATAATCATATGTGTGTATATATACTGTTTATATATATATACACATATAATATATATATGTATATATATACAGGCCTGTATATATATATAAATATATATATATATATATATATATATATACATATATAACAAACTTAATACTGCATACCATAACAGGACAAACTAAATATTATATGTATAGTTATTTTTCTAACAATGGTATACATATGACAATTATACTCTCTAATTCAATAATAGTATTGTTGTTTGTATGTTTGGTGTCTATGTTTAAAGAGCACATCGAGCGCGTATATAGAATGTGCAATTAATTGCTTACGCATATTCATAAGTGCATATGAATGCATACAGGTATGCGCACATATATAAACATGTTTAGATATATACAAACGTACGTGTAAACGCCGCTATTCATATAAAACATGTAAACTTTAAAACATGTTACCACACATATACATACATCCGTGTAAACCAGCAAGACCATACCTGTATGCCGGTATATTTGCATACCTGTATACATATCCGCAAACCAGCATACTTGTTTAAAACGTATATATGAATATATATATATATATATATATTCAACTTCAACTGCACTCTCATATATACATACACATGAATTTGCGTGCGTACGTGTGTAGATGCACACAAAAAATATGTACATATATACATATACATATACATGTATACATGCGTACATGCGTACATACATACATACATACATACATACATACATACATACATACATACATACATACATACATACATACATACAAGCATATACACATCATGTTCTTCTGTTCCAATGATGGTTCTCCAGGTAAGACAAATATTGTATTCTTACGAGAAGCAACAGCAAACACCTAACTGTGTGATGTCGTATTATTGTATCGGCGATTTGCGTCAACATCAACTAAAAACTTGTAGGTACAGTAGAAAGTTAGCGTGATATCTCTGTGGAACGAGTGTTTTAATAATTGGCAGTAGTGAAAAACCTTATTCCTTTTCACAAACGTGTTAGTTTTTGTACATCATTTCAAATACCTATAATAAATCACGACGACTAGGTACGTAGTTTCGTGAATCAGAAGCTTTCTATGAGTAATGCACAGTTTAGAGCGGTCGATGTGAAACAGAGGTGAGAAAGGGGAACTTAGTAATGGCACAAATTCATTGTTGTTTTTTCACGAACGACAATTTCGCACTATCTACAACTTACAATTATTTGTACATGTACCAATGAATATCGCAGATTCGCATTGGCTGCAATGTGAGATTATTTAAAAAAATCAAATATGAAATGTGCTGCCAAAATACACGATTGGCTGGGTGAAAGGTGTATTGTAATTTAAATTTTAGTGTGGGTCTGGGTATATAAATTATGATTTTGAGATATAACTAGGATATTTGCAACTGGAATATTGGTACGACAACGGAACGTTGGAAATGTAACGTCTACAGTCTACAAAGAATTGGTCGTGTTGATAGTGCCCCAGAAACAGAACAGGTAACATGTTACGTTCTTTTTGATAACAGGGACGACGAACATATAGTAAATTGGGTGAAAAATAGAACAGCAATATTATATTAAAACATGAATATGTCAATATCATAGATCCTACCACAAACCATAAACAACATGTTTGGTTTGGTTTGTTTAAAGATAACATCGTGCTATGTAAGAAGAAGAACATGCATACGTACAAACATACATATATTCACACATACATACACACACGAGCGCGCCACTCACACAAACACACAGACACACACAAAGGCACACACGCGCACACGCATACTGATACACACACCTTTGTAGAAACAAAATTGTTGATAAAATATAATCTCGTTATTGGCCAAAGTTTCTTAATGCTAGTAAAAGCTGCAGAAATATTTGGAACACTCTAATAACTTTGTAGCTGTGCGAGAGTAAGCTCGACTGCGTGGACTATCTCATTACTGATTACAGGCGTTTAATTTATTAGACTTAAATATATGCATATATTTAGAGTTGCGCGATCTTCGTCTGATACGTTTGATGATTGGCTAAAATCACTCATGTGTTGTGTTTAAACTAGATTCGCAGGGGGACTCACAGAAAAGCCTGAAAATGGAGGCAAAACCATGGGCATATACAATGGAAATCGCTACAGAGTATGGGGAGAGAGGACCACAAGTTTTTAGTTTTAGTTCAAGATACATTCCTTTCTCAACATGAGCTAGAACCAACCAGGGATGAGAATGTGTTAGACATAGTTTTGTCCTCACAGAATGAATTAGTTGACAATGTCAAGATATGTGAGCCACTGGGGAGTAGCGATCACAACTAGATACATTTTACCATCAAAGTAAAATCAGAAAGGAATAGCAAAAAGCAGTATAGGAGAAATTTCCACAAAGGAAAGTATAAGGACATGAGGAAATATTTAGCAAAGATAGACTGGAATAAGACACTGAAAAATAAGACGGCAACAGAATGCTGGAATATATTAAAGAGTGAAATTAAGTGCATAATCGATAAATTTGTACCCTTCAAAAAACAAGGAAAACGGTCCAAAAAGAAACACTTATCGAAAGAAGCCATTAGAAAAATTTAGTATAAACAAATGATGTGGAAGTCATATAGATGTATTGGAAATGATGAAGACTACAACAATTATAAAGAAGCACTTAACCAAGCTACAGCTGAAATTAGAAATTCAAAGAGAAGCTATGAACAACAATTAGCTAGTAATATAAAACATGACAGCAAGAGTTTTTATGCGTATGTTCGAAGCAAACAGAAAGTTCAAGATAAGGTCGGTCCTCTAGAAGATAGTGCTGGAAATATAATATCAGAGGGATTCATATTGGCAGAAGACCTGAATGAGTACTTTAGTTCAGTGTTTACCAGGGAAGATATTACTTCACTGCCAATACCAGAGGCTAAGTTCAAGGGGGCAGATTCAGACTATTTAGGACAATTAATTGTAACCCCGGAAATGGTAGCTAAGAAAATAAGGGCTATGAAGGAGAATAAATCACCTGGAGTGGATGGTATTCCACCCAAACTACTATTGGAAATTGTAGAACAAATTAGCATACCACTTGCAACAGTTTTCAACTTGTCATTAGAAGAGGGAGTGGTTCCTTTAGAATGGAAAGAAGCAAACATTATACCGTTATTCAAAAAAGGTTCGAGAAACAAGTCAGAGAACTATAGACCAGTGAGTTTAACATCAGTGATTTGTAAATTATTAGAAAGACTAATTAAAGATCACATGGTGGATTTTCTTGTTAAACAAAACTTGATAAACCCATCTCAACATGGTTTTTTTAAAGCGAGGTCATGCTTAACAAATATGTTATGTTTTTTGGAAGACATCACTAAGTGGGTAGATGAGGGATCACCAGTAGATATCGTCTACTTAGATTTTCAAAAAGCTTTTGACAAAGAACCACATCAAAGATTACTGCTTAAACTAAAGGCCCATGGCATAGGAAATGGTATAAAAAACTGGATAGAACAATGGCTGATTGACAGAAGACAACGTGTAGTAGTTGATGGGGAGGCTTCAAACTGGAAATCGGTATTGAGTGGGATACCACAGGGATCAGTATTAGGTCCTATATTATTCTTAATATACATCAACGATTTGGATGATAAAATAACAAGCAAGGTGTTGAAATTTGCGGATGATACAAAAGTGTTTAGAAAGATTAAAAGTGATGGAGATAGACAGCATTTACAAGATGATCTTTACAGGTTGATCAAATGGTCTGAAAAGTGGCAAATGATGTTCAATTTTGGGAAATGTAAATGCCTCCACATAGGACATGGGAACGAAGAGGTAGAATATACAATGGGGGGTACTGTACTAAGTACTATTGTAAAAGAAAAGGACTTAGGGTTAACCGTTAGTGCTGATATGAAGATTTCAGAGCAGTGCGGAATTGCGGCTTCAAAGAGAAATCAAATCCTTGGATTAATTAGGCGAAACATAACGTATAAGGAAAAAGAGCTAATAATACCGCTGTACAAAACAATAGTTAGGCCTCATTTAGAATATTGTATTCAAGCGTGGAGGCCATATCGCAGGAAGGACATAGATATGCTAGAAAGAGTGCAGAGGAGAGCAACTAAAATGATACCAAATCTGAGGGATCTTATTTATGAAATACGCCTAAAAAATGCGGTTTAACAACACTAGAGACCAGGAGATTGAGAGGAGATCAGATAGAAGTGTTTAAAATATTGAAGGGTTATGAAAATATTAATAGAAATATGTTTTTCTCAGTTAAGAAAAATAGAAGGACTAGAGGACATGATCTTGCATTAGCAAAGGAGCAGAGTAGATTGGATATAAGAAAGTTTTCATTTTCACAAAGGACTGTAAATGAATGGAACAGATTACCTGCTGATTGTGTGGGTGCTAGTAGCGTGAATATGTTTTAAAATAAAATCGACACATACCTCAGACGGGCGGGATACACATAGATAAAAAGGTCGGACTCTCGATAAGCCAAGGGCTTCCTTGTCCACCTGCTACCTAGAGTTAATTCTCTTGGTGGCAATCTTGTTAAATCTTGTGTTATGCATTGGTGATGGAGTACAAAAGGCTAGAGCCCTATGTTACACAGGTGGCTGCATCACAGGGTGATCGCGCGAGTGTCGCAAGTTTTGTTACCCTATTGCCTAGAGGAAGACAGGAGACAATGTGACGAGGCGTGTTGACAACCAGGTGCGTGTGAAGGCATTCGCCACAACGCCGGGGTCTCCACACAACAGTAATCACCAGAGACAGAGTAGGGCAACGACAAGCCGGGTAGCGAAGTGCGTCAACTATGTTGTAGTGACGTAAGTTACTGTAGCGTAGCCATAGCGTCTGCGACGGCGAAGCCGACAGCGAAGGACACGGCTGAGTGCGACAGCGTGATCGGCGGCCGAGACAAGGCAGAGCGACAGCGACAACGACATAGTGAACCCAACGAACGGGGATTGGAGCACGGTATGACCTGTCGGGGACCGGACGCGATCGCGCTCCCGAATCGGACCGTCGAGAAGGGGCGAACGGACTCTATTAAACGACTACCTAGCTCAACCACACGTAGGGAGGTGACAATTATGTACTAATACTTGACAGTTCTTTAAGGCACTATAATTATTTTGAATCTTAGGACAGACCGTTCTACTATATTTTGTTTTAATAATGGGTATGCGTGCACTAACTAGTGGATAGCTACGAACTAAATATGACTGGGTGAGATAGAGAGGACTTAATCAAGGATAGGATAGGAGATTATGTGTCACTTTAATCTTCAGTGTTGAAGATTTCCTTGTTACATTACCGTGTAATAAAATTAATAATTTTCACTGCTCTTTGCTGCTTTGCTCACTGTTGCTACACTATACTAAACAGAATTAGGCATAAGATGATGACGAACATGGCTAGGAAGATGAGTATGATGATAATGATGATGATGATGATGATGAAGACGGTGAAGACGCAAATGACGACGAAGACGATGATCGTGAAAATATGAGGTTGAGGGTAATTACGAATGTGCTGATTAAGATGAAAGTGACCATAATGATTACGACGACAAAAACGAAGACGATGTTGATGATCAAAAACGTGATAAAGTTGAAGAAGAATACGAATCTGATAGCGATAATGGTGAAGATTCAGTTGAATATGATGTCGAATGTGAGGATGATGATAACCATGACGACACTGATAACGAAGACGAATATAATTATGAAGATGTAGATTATAATGAAGACGAGGAAGCAGCCTAAGACTACGATACTGTTGACGACTAGTATACGGGTGCCTCATTAGGTTGGTATGGCAAGAATTCCTCTCATCGTTCCAAGCCAGGCACACAGACGACGTAATCCACATCGATTAAACACCGAAGACCATCTGTCACAAAGTGGTTTGTATAGAATTTAATTAGGCTTTAGAACAGTGGTTTTGATGGTGCTGCCATCTCTGGTATGTATTGTCACGGAGGTACACGCTCGTGCCCTCTGGCGATTAAGGCGTATAACGTTTTAACTGCCGACGAGTCAGATTTAATTATTTTCATTTGTAGCGTACACCACTAATTCTACGGTTAGGTATACCAAATTTGGTACCTGTAGAAATTATTTAACATGACTGATAATATGGTGACCTGGCAAACTACATATGTTGTGGTTATAAGAAGATTATATTATGAACTTATAAAAGTTGTTTACTGAAATGTAGGTGTGAAAAACACTAGGGTCACCACTAGCTTATGAATAGTGTGTGTTTTTATTAAAATTTTGGATTAATTCATGAGAGTTGGAATGTACGATGAATATTGTGGTATCCGGCTCGATACAGGGAATCCAGTGATATTAATTATGTAAGTAATTCACGTAAGTTTAAGATTGTATGAGCACTTATATAGCCAGACGTTTGACTCGCAAAATCTATTTTAAACTCGGCGAGTTGAATGGATTGCTTCGATGTGTGAAAGGTTTCGGGAGCTGGTTTTTGAAGCGACTTTAATTTGTATTAAGTGTTTTAATTGGTCAGACTAACTTCCGGCCATCAAGCTATATAAGGGCAGGACGGCCATTCGAGGCCAGACGAACATTAGAGACGAACATTTGAGCAGAAGAAAGTGTTGCACTCTCGTCTCCAGGAATTGGGCTGAAACGTGTGTCCGCCCAACGCCTGTAGTAAATACATCTACGATTCCAACAGTACTGATTAGTTGTGAGACGCTGCACTTCTCACGCGTTGAAGAAGACTGAGCGATAACCGACTGTTGTTCCGTTTTGACGTGATCTTCGAATGCGAGGCCACCACCGTTTCGTCTGCTAGCTGTTATAACACAGACTTCGTGACAGACCTTCTCGACATCGCCGACGTCGTGACATCGTTACCGTGTTGTCGCCTGGTGATTCGCGTGGAATCGACATTCGTTCGCCGAACGCCGAACGATTTTCAACTTCGTCCTGACATCTCGCCGAACGCGACCGATGCGAACGTTCACATTCGCACATCACGAGACATTCATTGGTTACAGTTCATAGACTTTACAACGGTGTATACCCGTCTTCATGTAAGTGACCAGCTGTTTATACTGTCTCCCATGTAAATTCGTATTTGGATGCATACTCGTCGAGTACATTGTATGGTGTTATAAATATAATGTCATAGCAGAGTAACGGTTGGCCAACTATCATTGAACCGCATATATTTGTTGTTGATGTATTAAATGGGAATGCCAGGTGGCTTCTCGTACTTACATATCTGATGTCACGTTATGTCTCTCGTTCACTCCGAATCCTAGTGCACCTGAACCTATAACTTGCTAATGTCAAATCGGGTACCGCCAATTTATTAATTTATTAATACTTACACTCGATTTTGTGACACCATCAGTACCTTCTGCAAAAGCATATCACAATCATCGTTGAGGCAGATCCTCCAATACAGGGCATGTGACCGCATCATGTCATATCATATCAACGATTTGGATGATGATATAACAAGTAAGGTGTTCAAATTTGCGAATGATACCAAAGTTTTTAGAAGGATTAAACGTGATGTACATAAACAGCATTTACAAGTTGATCTTGACAGGTTGATGAAATGATCTCAAAAATGACATATGTTGTTAAACTTTTGGAAATGCAAGTGCCTCCATACAGGATACGGGAAAGAAGATGTACTATATGCAATGCGGGGTACTGTACTAAGTACTACTGTAAAAGAAAAGGACTTAGGGTTAACTATTAGTGCTGATATGAAGGTTTCAGAACAGTGCGGAATTGCAGCTTCAAAGGGAAATCAAATCCTTGGATTAATTAAGGGAAATATAGCTTATAATGAAAATTAACTAATAATAATAATGCTGTGCAAAACAATCGTTAGGCCTCATTTAGAATAGTGTATACAAGCGTGGAGGCCATATCGCAAAAAAGACATATATATATATATATATATATATATATATATTAGAAAGAGAACAGAGGAGAGCGACTAAAATGATATAAAAACTGAGAGATCTTAGTTAAGAAATACGCCTTAAAGAACGTGGCTTGACAACACTAGAGACCAGGAGATTGAGAGGAGAACAGATATATGTTTTTGAAAATATTAAATGGTTATGAAAATATTGCTAGAAATATGTTTCTTCTCAGTTATGAAAGATTAATAATAGGGGACATGAAGTTACTCCAGTAAAGGACCGGTGTATATTATATATAAGAAAGTTCTAATTTTCACAAAGGACTATAAATGATTTGAACATATTATTTGCTGATTGTGTGGGTACTATTAGCGTGAATATGCTTAAAAATAAAGTTGACACGTACCTCGGAAGGTCGGGATACACGTAAGTAAAAAGGGCTGGACTCTCGATCAGAGAAATGTCCACCTGTCATGTAGAGTTATTTCTCTGGGTGGCAATCTTTGCAATATTGTTATATCTTGCTAAAATCAGGTATCTATTTGAAGTCAACCTTGAATTCCTGCTATCAAGATATGTAAGACAATGACATAGAAAATTAGCCTTAAATCAACATGTTACACATTTACAGAGAGAGAGATCGCCGGCCGTTTCGCAACGGGTTATATTGGTGTACGGTTGCAGGTTCGCGGCCTACGGATCGTGGCGACCGGCGTGGCAAGTGGCGAGTTGTCAGTGACGCGGGGTACGCGGGTGTCTGATTTTAAAGGACGTTGAAGACAAGGATCACTCTTTTATACTCTGTGCGCCATTTCACTGGTAACCAGTGACGAAGTTTAAGTCCTGCGACAATGCTCTGGCGTCGGTCGCTGCGCTAGATCTGTGGAGCTATTCTGACTGGGGAGCGCTGAACCATCTCCGGACGATGCATCAGGCGGTCACTGATATCGTGGAGCACCGCGTTGCCGTGGTCTATTCTTGGCGTCACGAGCGAGTGCACTAGAGTCTTACACGTCGTGAGTCTTGAGCGTATTTTGGCGATGCGGAACGGTTGGATGTAGGCGCCAAGCGCTGTGTGATCGAGTGTATCGAAAGTAGATCTAATTTTAGTTAAATATTTTATTGTATATTTACTTATTATTATTATTATTATTTTAAAGTAATTATCCGCAATAACATACCGTAATTGCTGTATGTAATGTGTATTGAATTATAGCTTTAGATCATGATTGTCTAGCACATTTTTCTTTTAGCAACTTTATAGACGTGTGATTTTATTACTCACATTTTAGTACCACTATTAATCATTATATACGTAATAGTATTTTAGAAACATTGTCAAAACCACTGAACAGAGTTGTACTTTGGAAATGGGTGTCTAAATAAAGTTATTATTATTACTTGGAAACCGGAGCAACTCAACCTTCCGGCTATTGTATCTGGACATGGGAGGATTTAGCTAGACCTGCGCTGTGTATGATGCGACGTACACTAGATAAAACATTTACATTCGTGCATTTATCCCACGGTGCTTTGTACATGGATGATCCAGATGTCCATGCTCAATTAATGCAAGGTGGCCTGTCAGCACAGCTCGGCGCCATAAAGTGCTTTTGGGCGAATCCCTTTTGACACAAGCGATTGAGGGAAAATTAACAATGACACCCAAACGCGATGTGGAACGAAGTGGTTATCATTAAAGGAAGGAATTGTGAAGAAGAAGACACATAGTTGCTTTGAGCAAGTACAACGTAATAGCCCGACACTTGAGCGCATATATCACGAAATACACGTAAATGGACCACTGCTGGATTTTCGATAAACCAAACGCTTTCTTGTCCATGTAGAATGTGGAGCTTTTTCGTTCGCATGACAGTCTTCCTAAATGTTGTTTAATCTTGGTAAACAGCATTTGGTGTAACTGATCTATAGCTATACCAACTAAACTGCTATTGATTCAATTATGCGGCGTATACACAATCCCTATCGAATTACATTTAACATTATGAAAAATACAACGAATTATTCGACAGTTCGGATTTATTGACAAGTGCAACACTACCCGATACAGCGAATCATTGAACACGTTGCATAAATGCGTAGCATTCAGCCACATTCGATGCGCATTAATTACATCGTTTACCGCGCCCTGCGGAGCAGTTAGCGAAACCACGTCGGTCACACTTGCAGCAGCAGCAGCCGGCACAGCGCTGACTACGGTACGTGAACGACTTGTTTCTGACTTGGCAATTACACCTCCCATACCGGCATCTCACATTGCAGCGCTTCACTGAAACCAGACAGGACCACAGCTTGTTATCACACATTAGATCGTTCTGTACAATAAATTGTGTTCGCGTTTAGTAATGAGTCTGTATTACAATTAAATATATGACGCTTTTTTATTTCAAGAACATTTCGATTGAAGGGCCAATTAATGTGACGCTTTGAATACACTGTATAACTCGAATTTACTGTGTGATGATTGAACACAATTGTTATTTAAACGGCGGGCAACAATTATAAGATTCGATCCATTCGTTGGTATCGAGCACGGAATAAAAATAGCGCAATATGTTTACAAATGACTTCACCAACTGACATATTGTAGTTGTACTTAACACACTTACAGCAGACCGTGGATAAAAAGGGCCATGGTTTTCGGAGACGTTTAGTAAAAGACCCTGAAACAAACAAATATGATAATAATTATGTCTTACATATCGGAGGCATACCTCAAATACATGTGCTCATGGCGCTTGCGCAGGATATTCAGGCGTCTAACAATTCACTGACGATATAAAAATAGTCAACTTAAAAATTACAAAAGCATAACTCTAGAAACAAACAAATAGATATAACAAAAAAGTAACAATCAAACAAATCAAAGCTGCCTTCTCAATTACATACGAATCGTAGTTATTTGTATTATAATACTATGATTAATCCTATGGCAATCTTGCGAATTCAATATTTTTTATTAACAAAAGTTCAATTCCACATGTTGTATTAATTACGTGAAAACAGTCATTGAACAATACAAAGCTACTGCACGAGAACTCTTTATTACTTGGTTCAACAACGATTGAGATTAATGAATGTCAGGCCAGTATTGATTATATCAATCTCCGACGAAAGAGAACATCTGCTTTTATAAGAACATAATTTATTTGAGATATGAGTGATTACGTTAGAACAACTTACGCTTTTCCAGTGACAGCGATTCCTGAAATAAGTAAGAAAGTGTCACATTACATTAATGTATTTCGAATAGTTTGATTACATTGAATTCACTTTTTTTTTAAACTTTCCCTTCCCGTACATATACTCCCTTACTCGCACGCACGCACACACACACACACACACACACACACACACACACACACACACACACACACACACACACACACACACACACACACACACACACACACACACACACACACACACACACACACACACACACACACACACACACACACACAAACAAACACACACACACAAGCGTGCAAGGGCGTAGGCGCGCACTTTTACTCACATTCATACACATTCATTTTTCGTTTACGTGATATTTATTTTGCCTTAAAACTATTCAAGTATTGCCGTTGCTGCTATTTACTGCACGTTATGCAGTTGGTATTTAAATATTATGGTTATCTTCTTCGGAAGCGTCAATGAGCGACGCCAGAGCGACGCACACGACGAGAAAAACAAACGTCCTCTTCAGGGCGTTCATGCTGCAAAACGAAAAGTGCTATCATTGAGGCATTCACAATGGTTTTTTTAATCTACGACACCTGGATATTTTTTTATTTTAACGTTTGGACAAGTAAATTGTAATCTGGAAATGAAAGAAGTTTGTGCTAAAAAAATGCCAACGAATTATATAATCATTGTAGTTATCTTGTCTGTAACAACGTGAGTGTACTGTTTGTTTTCATTACTTATTGGACAAATTCTGGTCGAAGCACCATGTACAAAATTAGTTATTTTAAATAAGACATTTATACAACGTTCGTATGTTATTTTGACATGTAAAGTGTGAAAGTATACATACTTTATGAAACTATCTTAACTTGAATCACATGTTATATGTTACACATCTGTATGAAACAAATCTGCTGACTGGTTATCTTTCATGCGAAGTAGAGTGTCGTGTTTGGATTTGTTATGGTATTGATATCGATATGTTAGCGACTATTACGATAGGCATTAAAAATCAATTAATCTCTTCAAACAAACATATTCACTTACATGAGATGATCTTCTTCGCTGTCCTGTTGTCTTCGTACAGTACTGGTGGTAAGAGACGATGAAGAAGTAAAACGGTAACGGTTTATATAGCGGGATCTGGTTAATGCTTGCATGCAGAATGATAAAGCCGTCAGGTTTTTCTACTCTAGAGGTAAATCAAATTAATATTGGTATTTGTTTTATGTACCCCTGACATATTAAAAGCAATGTTTTGCTTTTGTCTGCGTCATTCAGTCGAAGGTGTAATCCATTTAATTAGCATAACAAACACCACCTACGTTATCTCCCCTCATGCGATGAGTAATGACTGCATCTCCTGTAGTGTTGAGCTGTCTCTCCTACTGTCATAAACGTAGAGCTCAGTTGAAAGGAACCTGTAGGAAGTCGATCATTAGGGGGTATTATTCGCTTTACTGTGTGTTTTTCTCTAAAAAAATTGTTTTTACTATGTCGTGCAATGTGGTCTAACATGTTGTTTATTGATCTTGTTGCAGTTTTGTTTGTATCAGTGTTGGTATTCTTTTTCTATTTTATGTGTGCAGTGTGCATGCTTTGCTTTAAACGTTTGCATCACAACTAACGGAATGTGAAAACGACCTACGTTAAAGATCACCTATTTCTTGGCATTTCAAGACTTTTTGCGTGAAGGAGAAATAGCACAAAACAAATCAGAGACAAATGTACTACAATATACTACAGCTGAAGGACGTTTAATTCTTTTAAACACGAAAAACACAACCAGCAAGCTTACAATTAACATTTTACTCCTACAAGATAATCTATAATGTCCGTCTGGTGGAGCAATCACTAGACGCAAAAGTCAGAAATACAATCACCTGCCCAATGCTTTCATTGCATACATTTTTAATGTTATCGTTTACAGGCACAAACCCTGTTCCACTATTTTGTTTTCCGTGGAATATTTGTTTGAAGTACAAATATTTTGGCGATATTTGGCTTTGGCAGTCCTCTCATCTAGTCAATACAAGACTCATAGCTTCCCCATTGTTGCCGCTGGTACAGCAGCAGCAATGGGGATGGCAGTCGAGGATATCCAACATATGGGCAGATGGAAATCGGTAGCATATAATCGCTACATTCGACTATTCACCCACTACAGTGTAGATCCCTAGCTACATAATTCAGATGATAAGAGGACTAGCAGTCAGTCGGGCGTAGGGTCAGTGGGGATGCACAGTCCTGGGTTAATGTAACTTTCCTTACTCGATTGTCATTTAACCATGATCAACTATGCAATCATCAACTAATGTATTTTCTCAAGTCACCTTACTTTTCTCTATTCGTAGTATTAAATAAAAAATGTATGTAAGCATGGCTGGTAACACGATTTTCTTCATGATATCACAGCAATTTCAAACGTGCTGTATATTAATGAGATAAGATGTTCTTTATTGTGTCTGCTGAGAAATGTGCTTTCGGTAGAGCAGACGTTAATACATTTTATTGACATATGCAAAAACCGGCAGATTAAATGGATCAATAAATAAACACAATATATTCATTGCGTCTACACGACTTATTACACTGTTTTCCTCAGACATGGCAAACAAACTTTCAATTTCAGACATGTTCGTACTGATGTCAGAATCAACTTGTAACAGACTAAGAATAGCCGAATCATCAGAAAATGTAATGAAGTAGTTGTTAGTACTGCTGCTGGAACAATCATTTATGTACAGAGTATACGTGCATACGTACATACGTGCATACATAAATACATACATATATACATACATACATACATTCATACATACATAAATACATACATACATACGTACATACGTAAATACGTACATACATACATACATATGTACATACGAATACGTACGTACGTACATTCATACATACGTACATACGTACATACGTACACTCGATCATACGTACATACTTACATACATATATACATACATACATACATACATACATACATACATACATACATACATACATACATACATACATACATACATACATACATACATACATACATACATACATACAAGCATATACACATCATGTTCTTTTGTTCCAGTGATGGTTGTCCAGGTAAGACAAATATTGTATTCTTACGAGAAGCAACAGCAAACACCCAACTGTGTGATGTCGTATTATTGTATCGGCGATTTGCGTCAACATCAACTAAAAACTTGTAGGTACAGTAGAAAGTTAGCGTGATATCTCTGTGGAACGATTTTTTTATATAATTGGCAGTAGTGAAAAACCTTATTCCTTTTCACAAACGTGTTAGTTTTTGTACCTCATTTCAAATATCTATAATAAATCACGACGACTAGGTACGTAGTTTCGTGAATCAGAAGCACAATTTAGAGCGGTCGATGTGAAACAGAGGTGAGAAAGGGGAACTTAGTAATGGCACAAATTCATTGTTGTTTTTTCACGAACGACATTTTCGCATTATCTGCAACTTACAATAATTTGTATATGTACCATTGAATATCGCAGATTCGCATTGGCTGCAATGTGAGAAAAGAAAAAAAAATCAAATATGAAATTTGCTGCCAAAATACACGATTGGCTGGGTGACATGTGTATTGTAATTTAAATTTGAGTGTGGGTCTGGATGTAGAAATTCTGATTTTGAGATATAACTGGGATATTTGCAACTGGAATATTGGTACGACAAAGGAACGTTGGAAATGTAACGTCTACAGTCTACAAAGAATTGGTCGTGTTGATAGTGCCCCAGAAACAGAACAGGTAACATGTTACGTTCTGTTTGATAACAGGGACGACGAACACATATTAAATTGGGTGAAAAATAGAATAGTAATATTATATAAAAACATGAATATGTCAATATCATAGATCCTACCACAAACCTTAAACAACATGTTTGGTTTGGTTTGTTTAAAGATAACATCGTGCTATGTAAGAAGAAGAACATGCATACGTACAAACATACATATATTCACACATACATACACACACGAGCGCGCCACTCACACAAACACACAGACACACACAAAGGCACACACACGCACACGCATACTGATACACACACCTTTGTAGAAACAAAATTGTTGATCAAATATAATCTCGTTATCGGCCAAAGTTTCTAAAAGCTAGTAAAAGCTGCAGAAATATTTGGAACACTGTAATAACTTTGTAGCTGTGCGAGAGTAAGCTCGACTGCGTGGACTATCTCATTACTGATTACAGGCGTTTAATTTATTAGACTGAAATACATGCATATATTTAGAGTTGCGCGATCTTCGTCTGATACGTTTGATGATTGGCTAAAATCACTCATGTGTTATGCATTGGTGATGGAGTACAAAAGGCTAGACCCCTATGTTACACAGGTGGCTGCATCAAAGGGTGATCGCGCGAGTTTCGCCGCAAGTTTTGTTACCCTATTGCCTAGAGGAAGACAGGAGACAATGTGACGAGGCGTGTTGACAACCAGGTGCGTGTGAAGGCATTCGCAACAACGCCGGGGTCTCAACACAGCAGTAATTACCAGAGACAGAGTAGGGAAGTGCGTCAACTATGTTGTAGTGACGTCAGTTACTGTAGCGTAGCCATAGCGTCTGCGACGGCGAAGCCGGCAGCGAAGTAGACGGCTGAGCGCGACAGCGTGATCGGCGGTCGAGACAAGGCAGAGCGACAGCGCAGCGTGGCATAGTGAACCCAACGAACGGGGATTGGAGCAAGGTATGACCTTTCGGAGACCGGACGCGATCGCGCGCCCGAATCGGACCGTCGAGAAGGGGCGACCGGACTCTATTAAACGACTACGTAGCTCAACCACACGTAGGGCGGTGACAATTTGATATCCGAATTATGTACCAATACTTGACAGTTCTTTAAGGCACTATAATTAGTTTGAATCGTAGGAGAGACGGTTCTACTATATTTTGTTTTAATAATGGGTATGCGTGCACTAACTAGTGGATAGCTACGAACTAAATATGACTGGGTGAGATATAGAGGACTTAATTAAGGATAGGATAGGATAGGAGATTATGTGTCACTTTAATCTTCAGTGTTGAAGATTTCCTTGTTACATTACCGTGTAATAATTTTTTTTATTTTCACTGCTCTTTGCTGCTTTGCTCACTGTTGCTACTATACTAAACAGAATTAGGCATAAGATGATGACGAACATGGCTAGGAAGATGAGTATGATGATAATGATGATGATGATGATGAAGACGGTGAAGACGCAAATGACGACGAAGACGATGATCGTGAAAATATTAGGTTGAGGGTAATTACGAATGTGGTGATTAAGATGAAAGCTACCATAATGATTACGACGACAAAGACGAAGACGATGTTGATAATAAAAAACGTGATAAAGTTGAAGAAGAATACGAATCTGATGGCGATCATGGTGAAGATTCAGTTGAATATGATGTCGAATGTGAGGATGATGATAGCCATGACAACACTGATAACGAAGACGAAGATAATTATGAAGATGTAGATTATAATGAAGACGAGGAAGCAACCTAAGACTACGATTCTGTTGACTACTAGTATATGGGTGCCTCATTAGGTTGGTATGGCAAGAATTCCTCTCATCGTTCCAAGTCAGGCACACAGACGACGTAATCCACATCGATTAAACACCGAAGATGATCTTCTTCTCTGTCCTGTTGTCTTTGTACAGTATTGGTGGCAAGAGACGATGAACAAGTAAAACGCTATCCGTTTATACAGATAGATCTGCTTAAAGCGTGCATGCAGAATGATAAAGCCGTCAGGTTTTTCTACTCTAAAGGTAAATGAAATTAATATTGGTATTTCTTTTTATGTGCCCCTGACATATTAAAAGCAATGTTTTGCTTTTGTCTGCGTCATACAGTCGAAGGTGTAACACATTTAATTAGCATAACACCACCTACGTTATCTCTCCTCAGGCGATAAGTAATGACTGCATCTCCTGTAGTGTTGAGCTGTCTCTCCTACTGACATCAACGTAGACCTCAGTTGAAAGGAATCTGTAGGAATTCGATCATTCGCGGGGTATTATTCGCTTTACTGTGTGTTTGTCTCTCAAATATAGTTTTCACTATGTCGTGCAGTGTTGTTTATTGATCTTGTTGCAGATGTGTTTATAGTGTTGATATGTTGGTATTCTCTTTCTATTTCATGTGTGCTGAAAGGTCGACGTGCAGTGTGCATGCTTTGCTTTAAACGGTTTCATCACAACTAACGGAATGTGAAAACGACCCACGTTAAAGGTAATCTATTTCTTGGCATTTCAAGCCTTTTTGCGGGAAGGAGAAATAGCACAAAACAAATCAGAGACAAATGTACTACAATATATTACAGCTGAAGGACGTTGAATTCTTTCAAACACGACAAATACAACCTGCAAGCTTACAATTAACATTTTACTCATACAATATAAACTATAATGTCCGTCTGATGGAGCTATCACTCCACGCAAACTTCAGAAATACAATCACCTGTCCAATGCTTTCACTGCATACATTTCTAATGTAATTATTTACAGGCACAAACCTAGTTTCACTGTTTTGTTTTCCGTGGAAAATTTGTTTGAAGTACAAATATTTTGTCGATATTTGGCTTGGGCAGACCTCTCATCTAGTCAATACAAGACTCATAGCTTCCCCATTGTTGCCGCTGGTACAGCAGCAGCAATGGGGATGGCAGTCGAGGATATCCAACATATGGGCAGATAGAAATCGGTAGCATTTAATCGCTACATTAGATCATCCACCCACTACAGTGTAGTTCCCTAGCTACACATTTCAGATTATAAGAGGATTAGCAGCCAGCCGGGCATAGGGTCAGTGGGGCTGCACAATCCTGGGTTAATGTAACTTTCCTTACTCGATTGTCATTTAATCATTAAACAATACAATCATCAACTAATATATCTTCTCGATTTTCTTCATGATATCACGGCAATTTCAAACATATTGTATATTAAAGAGATAAGATGTTCTTTATTGTGCCTGCTGACAAATGTGCTTTGGGTAGAGCTGACGTTAATACTTGATATTGATATATGCAAAAACCGGCAGATTAAATTAATGAATAAATAAATAAGCATGATATACATTGCGTGTGCATGATTTATTACACTGTTTTGTTAAGACATGGCAAAAACTTTCAATTTCATACATGTTCGTATTGATGTCAGAATCAACTTGTAACAGACTGAGAATAGCCGAGTCTTCAGAAAATGCAAAGAAATAGTTGTTAGTACCGCTGCTGGAACAATAATTTATGTACAGAGTATACAAAATTGGCGAGGTCACACAACGTTGCGGCGCGCCGGGATTTATTGCGACAGTCAGAGACAAAGTCTCACTTACATTAACAACCTGCTCTCTATCTGTTGAAAATAATGTCATCACCTGATTATATATGGATTGACAATCATTTATTTCAATTTTCTGAGAATTATATTAGATTAGAAACGATTGTCAATGATGATGATGTGTTAACATATATTAAAATGATTACATTGTTGTTTTCAAACAAATTCTTAAAATATTATAATGTACCTTTCCCTTTGGATAAAATACGTTTTCAAACCAAAATTCCTGTTTTTCTATGAGCCGTTTACCGATGCGACACGACCTCTACCATTACAACTGATTCCTCTGTTTTAATCACGTATTATCTCAATAGAGTATCGATAACTTGGTGTGTCCTCACCATATATACGCACATATATATATATATACTTACATACATATATATATATATATACATTCATTCATTCATACATGTATTCATGCATGTGTGCATTCATATTCGCATGCATGCACACATACATACACACATACATACATACATACATTCATACATTCATACGTACATACGTACATCAGTAGCGATGACGCTGAATGACGCCATCGTCCACCCAAGGCAGTTCGTAATTGCCCTTGTCTCTGTTGATGTGTGTTCTGGTTTTCTTGATCCATATATTGCTTCCTTAATATGCCGGATTCAGTTGTAGCATGGTCTGTAAGGGCGGATTTATTGATGGTAGACATCAATATTGTACCCCCTTGTGTATTTCTCATTTTTGGTGTTGTCTACGTCCTTCAGTCGTGCTTTGAGTAGTCTTCCTGTCTCCCTAATGTACTCATCATCACAATTCTTGCACGCTGTTTGGTACACCAGTTCGCCTTGTTCTTCTAGCTCTACTTTCTCCTTGGTATGTACCGACAGGCGCCTCATAACATCCTCGGAAATGCGAGCTAAGTGGAACAACAAATACAGAGAATTAAGCGTTCTCGTTTTTATGTACGGAGCAAATGCCGTCAACAGATGGATATAATTGCCAAGAAGTTGAGTAGGATACGCAGTACTTAATAAAAAGATAGGTTTTTAGATGACGGCGAAATTATACAATATTTCGTACTCTCTTAACACCAATAGGGAGTAAGTTCCACAAAGTTGGTGCAGCAACATAAAAGGCTCGAGTTCAAGCATTAGTATTAATTATGGGAATAAAATGTAGACCAGAGTCTGCCGACCGAAACAGATTCAGTTTCTTTGCTGTAGCAAGCATAAAATATAGCTATGCAGGTTGTGCTTGATAAGTAATTGTACAGATCTTAAAAATAATGTGATATCTTACACGTAGCCAACGCAATGATTTTAGAAATGGCACTGAGCGAGAAAAAATAGGAGATCGGGCAAGTACCCTAGTCAAACAATTTTGGACACGTTGAAATTTGGTAATGTCTTTGCTAACGATAATGTAAAGGAGATAATTGTAATAGTCAAGTTTGCTGTTAAAAGAACTGTTGCAATGGTTTTAGCAACAGACGGCGAAGATCACGGATATGATCAAAACAGCAGCGACACGTTTGAGATACATGTGATCTAAGATTGAAGTTATTATCAAAGATTACTCCTAGATTCCGCGCCTCGGTTGTTGGCGTGATATGCTCATTCAAAATACGCGCTGGGGAAACCATGAAGTTTACCACGCTGCATTGGACTACCAAATTATGAGAAATCTAGTCTTATTTGCATTTAACTTTAAATTGTTGTCAGTCTTCCAGTAAGAAGATATATTGGAGGCAATCACTAAGCTGGTTAAGGGAGAGATTTGCATCCGGGGTAAACAAAGAAATGTAGATATGTGTGTCATCAGCCTAACGAAGATTATCCAAATGATGACTTTTGATTACACAGCTTAGTGGCGTGGTGTAGAGAGTGAAAAGGAAAGGTCCAGGAGTAGAACACTGGGGAACAACATATAAAGTGGGCAGTGCAGCGGAAAAGCAATTCTCCACCGTAATGGTTTGGCATCAGTGAATTAGGTATGAAGAAACCCACCTCAGGGCTGTGCCAAATAGGCCGTACAGCTGTAATAAACGTTTAATTAGAATATTATGATCGATGGTGTCGAAGGCGACATATAAATCAAGTTACGTTAGAGCAGTTCGTTTTACCTTGAACAATGTCTAAGTTAATATCATTATGTATTTTAAAAAGAGCCGTTTCTGTTGAAATTGTTTGTATGCTGAAAGAATATTGTAACACATTATTTAAGACATCTTTGCTAATGTGAGACATTAGACAGCTAGCTACAATATGTTCTAGTATTTTAGAAATAAAGCGAAGGTTACAAATATATCTATAACTGTTTTGGTCTTGTTTAGGCAGGGATGACGTCTTATGACCTGGACTGACAAGGGCGCACTTGACGTCCTCAGGAAAGAAGCCAGACCACAGTGGTGCATTGATAATATTTGATATCGTTCTGAGTAATGGCCAGAGACATGCTTTTAGCAGAAATGGAAATGGATCAATAGCGCAATGCTTGTTTGGTGAGGACATAATTATTTTCGTAATTTCACCAACTGTAGCAGGTTAAAATGATATAAGTAGAGTAGATACTTTACGTGTGGAGATTCAACATTTAGAGTACTAAAATTTTGATATGTGGAAGCCGAGCGAATACGATTTTTGTGTCCTTAAAATGAATACAGAACGAACTACACAGAGATTTGATTGATACATGATTAGTTAGCAATTGAGCAGGCCGCCTGTGTAGAGCGTTATTAATGCAGTTCTATAATTTATGTGGACTATTAAACTTATTTATGACCACATTTATAGTATATGTGTAGTAATCGGACTTAGCTTTGGCCAGCTGTCTATTACAAAGGTGACATTGTTTAGAATAACGCAACTTGTCCAGAGGTTAGCGTGATTTGCGCCATACACACTCTAAATAACGACGGCGCCTTTTAGATAGTAACATTTCGGAGGTGATCCATGGAGACTGTGGCTTTTGTGACACAAATTTTGATTTCATAGTAGTGTTGACAGTACTGTTTATATAAGTCAGACAGGTGTTATTTGAGGTATGTGGTTAGGTCAGATTTAAGGATATCAGCCATTTCTTAGTTGTAATGTCTTTTCTGTAATGTAAATGGGTCTATAAAACACATTGTGTTTCGACTCTATTGGACTTATAGAAACGTTAACATTACCAATGACAGGGTGATGGTCTGATAACCCATCCGAATCAGTAGGTGTCTGGATATTGTTACAAGTTGAACGGGTTATCAGCAGGTCAAGCCAATGGATATGTGGATGTGTCGAAATGGTGACATGTTGTTTAAAACCAATAGATGCTAGCATATCATCAAACACTGCTGTTTTTCAGAAGGTATATTTAACAGAAGATTAAAACTACCTACAATGTACAATTCTGACTGAATGATTGCCAGATTTCCCAACAGATCCTGAAAGTCTTCAAACAAATTTGCTGGGTGACATGGAGGGCGATCAGTGCATAACAAATAAGAGGAAAACAAACAATAACAAATTTCAACACACGGACTCAAAACTGGAGTATTCAGGACTAGAATGTAAATAAACTTTGAACTCTTGCGACAACGGAAAGACAACGCCGCCATCTCGTTCAACTGAACGTGGCTAATAATGGAAAATGTAAATAAAAAGCAGAAATGTCAGCAATACATGCAGCTGTGTCGTGTGGTCGGAGCCAGGTCTCAGTGACAGCAAGGTGTTTATTTTCTTAGAGAAGAATAAAACACAAAGCGAGGCTGACATATCTCGAGTAGATCGATCATTTATAGTTGCTACCCGAATGCTACGCCTAACACCTGGTTCAAGATTCCGTCAGCTAGTTGTAGAATTATCGTTAATTCCAATGTTGGTGTAAAGTGGAGGAATGGCAGCAACGTTTGATTAAGACAACTGTTAAGATGCGATAAACTGTAAACAGGACACCGAAAAGTGTAGTGTCTTGGATTGAGAAAATGTGTTCCATTGAAAACCGCCCATTGCAAAGTAAGTTTCTTTCACAAGGCCAAATCATAATTTCTTGAAGCCACAGAACAGGACAAAAAACCATAACAGATATAGTGGTGAAATTGTATTAATGACACTGTCTAGCTTCCGCAAAAGGTAAATTATTAATCAATATGCAAAATCTAAAAGTGACAGCAGAACAGTATCAACTACGATAACCGTAACTATTATCAGAACAGTTCAGATCAGAAAATGTAATTGCTGAGAACGCAGCCAATGCGAACGAGTTGTAATAACTTCAAGGCATAGTCACTCCCACGTCAACTAAAACCGTATTATCGCTCAGTCATCGTAAAACTCTCAATTTAGATTGAGAGATTAAAAGGTAATAAAATCAATTCACCAGACAGTTACGCTGGTACATAGAATACGTACAACATTATCCATGGATGTATATCTTTGCAATGGCAAAATGATTTTGTAGTTTAAATTAAAGCGAATAACAAAAAACCGACCAGTGACTGAATGTGAATGACTAAGGCACTTGTATACTACCTGCTCTTCATAGTAACACATATAATGCTATGTCTAAGTCTAAGTGCAACCTCGGGGAAAAGGAGTTACAATTTTAAATGGTGATAGAATAATAATTTATTTAATTAACTGTGTATGATTATGGCCAACTCTAGTCGCTAAATTGTAAATCCTAGGCATGCTAGGTGGCTGAGAACTAAATGTGTACTCAGATTCAGACACTACTTCTTAGCCTAAAAATCAGCAACAATCTAAGACAGTGTACTGTATATATTATACAACTGAAATCAGACTGGCGTGGAAAGGTTTCCTCTCCGAACCAATCACACTGATGACGTGATCCACATGGATGAAACACTGAAGACTATGATGACGAGTAATATACGAGCCCCTCATCAGACTGGCGTGGAAAGGTTTCCTCTCCGAACCAATCACACTGATGACGTGATCCACATGGATGAAACACTGAAGACTATGATGACGAGTAATATACGAGACCCTCATCAGACTGGCGTGGGAAGGTTTCCTCTCCGAACCAATCACACTGATGACGTGATCCACACGGATGAAACACTGAAGACTATGATGACGAGTAATATACGAGCCCCTCATCAGACTGGCGTGGAAAGGTTTCCTCTCCGAACCAATCACACAGATGACGTGATCCACATGGATGAAACACTGAAGACTATGATGACGAGTAATATACGAGCCCCTCATCAGACTGGCGTGGAAAGGTTTCCTCTCCGAACCAATCACACTGATGACGTGATCCACATGGATGAAACACTGAAGACTATGATGACGAGTAATATACGAGCACCTCATCAGACTGGCGTGGGAAGGTTTTCTCTCCGAACCAATCACACTGATGACGTGATCCACACGGATGAAACACTGAAGACTATGATGACTAGTAATATACGAGCCCCTCATCAGACTGGCGTGGAAAGGTTTCCTCTCCGAACCAATCACACTGATGACGTGATCCACATGGATGAAACACTGAAGACTATGATGACGAGTAATTTACGAGCCCCTCATCAGACTGGCGTGGAAAGGTTTCCTCTCCGAACCAATCACACTGATGACGTGATCCACATGGATGAAACACTGAAGACTATGATGACGAGTAATATACGAGCCCCTCATCAGACTGGCATGGAAAGGTTTCCTCTCCGAACCAATCACACTGATGACGTGATCCACATAGATGAAACACTGAAGACTATGATGACGAGTAATATACGAGCCCCTCATCAGACTGGCATGGAAAGGTTTCCTCTCCGAACCAATCACACTGATGACATGATCCACATGGATGAAACACTGAAGACTATGATGACGAGTAATATACGAGCCCCTCATCAGACTGGCATGGAAAGGTTTCCTCTCCGAACCAATCACACTGATGACGTGATCCACATGGATGAAACACTGAAGACTATGATGACGAGTAATATACGAGCCCCTCATCAGACTGGCATGGAAAGGTTTCCTCTCCGAACCAATCACACTGATGACGTGATCCACATGGATGAAACACTGAAGACTATGATGACGAGTAATATACGAGCCCCTCATCAGACTGGCGTGGAAAGGTTTCCTCTCCGAACCAATCACACTGATGACATGATCCACGTGGATGAAACACTGAAGACTATAATGACGAGTAATATACGAGCCCCTCATCAGACTGGCGTGGGAAGGTTTCCTCTCCGAACCAATCACACTGATGACGTGATCCACATGGATGAAACACTGAAGACTATCAGTATCCTCTAAAAGGCGTGTCGCAAGCATCACTGAAGCAAGTACTGCAAAACAGTACATGTGCCCGCATCATGGACGAAACAGTTGTCTACGATACCCGAACGACGGGTTGAACAAAGAGGACCAGTTTGAACCCAGGAGCTGTGAACAACGACAACGTAATAGCAGAGCAGCTAAGCGAGGATATCGCATGTAATACATTGGTGGACTTTCGACAAGTCAAAGGCTTCCTTGTTCACGTCCCATGATGAGCTTTCAGTTATGCTTGGCAGACTTGTTAAATTTAATTAAATATTGGTAAAAGGCACTTGATGTAATAGATCACAATATATTGCTACTCAAATTAAACCACAACAGATATTGAATTACATGGCTCATAGCAAATCATACTAGATGTTCTGATCTCTCGTCAACCGATGAGTAATGTGATATATCCTGCAATGTTGCGATATGACCCCTACAGAGGCAAAGACTGCATTGAACTAACGGCAAGCTGTGATAAGGCCATTTTTCGCGACATGTGACTAGCTTCAAGATGAGTTTTTAATGTTACATAAAAAAAAATTATTTATATTTTGTAGGTCGCTATGCAGCAGCACCACCATATGTGTTGCTAGATATATTTTCCAAACGAATGACCGACATCGTATTTGTTTTGGTTTATGTTATGTCATACTCGTAAATAGTTAAACAATTTCAAATGCTCAATGTTCAAGTATACATTCGTCAAGTGATGTTGTATTCTAATATCAAAGCACTTGCTTAAATGATGTCAGACAAACTGCTCCACTCTAATATGGTACCATTTGTAGTGTGACTAAAGAACAAATGGGTAATTGAGATATCGACCCAGACAGGTATTAATCCATCCTCGCAGTAAAGAGTAACGGTAGTTAGACATGTCGTCTTCATTGATTACTACCATTGGTATTAATGAGTGAAGTGAGTGACACGTTCACATAGGAACACAACGTAGGTATGATGCCGTTGAGATACAGGATGAAACCATTTAGTTCTTTTTGTTGTTCAAAAATATATGTGAAACAGCTGTTATGATTAGTTTGTAGATAACCTTTATTATATCGGGAGAAAACATGAATCAATAACAATTAAAGCGTTTGCCTGTAATATATTACACATACAATTACATCTAGGTTATTGGATCAAAACGTGCTCGATACCAGATAATAGATAGACGTTGCATACCCTAAACACAGGGTCTACTAATGTATTGTAGTGTGATTAATAACGCCAGCCACTCATGTAGAGTTCTAGGTGTGTCCCATACTGCGAAATGCGACATTCAACCAAACGGTGTCTTCCGCGATGAGTTATTGTCTTCACAGTGTCTTACTTTCTTTCATAAACTAAAAACTACTGTTTTTGTATGAATTTTAACTTGTGTGGTCTAATACATTTCTTCTTCACTTTATTGTAGATTTCACTGAAGTGTTGTCAGGTTACCGGTTGTGTTACATATGTCCAACATGTGACGTAATAGTGATTAATGTTATTCTTATCCCAGTGTATTTATCGGTGATACGCCAACACAAATTTGTAATCGATTTGGTATTTTTAATATAAACGCTATTCTTCAAATCAACGACAATACTCAGATGTTGTGTCAAAACGGTGTGAAGAAACATATTGAATTTTAATGTATTCTGCATAAGAAGAACGTTATTCTTCAGTTGTGTTACATCATACATCAGACTGGCGTGGAAAGGTTTCCTCTCCGAACCAATCACATTGATGACGTGATCCACACGGATGAAACACTGAAGACTATGATGACGAGTAATATACGAGCAACTCATCAGACTGGCGTGGAAAGGTTTCCTCTTCGAACCAATCACACTGATGACGTGATCCACACGGATGAAACACTGAAGACTATGATGACGAGTAATATACGAGCCCCTCATCAGACTGGCGTGGAAAGGTTTCCTCTCCGAACCAATCACACTGATGACGTGATCCACATGGATGAAACACTGAAGACTATGATGACGAGTAATATACGAGCAACTCATCAGACTGGCGTGGAAAGGTTTCCTCTTCGAACCAATCACACTGATGACGTGATCCACACGGATGAAACACTGAAGACTATGATGACGAGTAATATACGAGACCCTCATCAGACTGGCGTGGGAAGGTTTCCTCTCCGAACCAATCACACTGATGACGTGATCCACACGGATGAAACACTGAAGACTATGATGACGAGTAATATACGAGCCCCTCATCAGACTGGCGTGGAAAGGTTTCCTCTCCGAACCAATCACACAGATGACGTGATCCACACGGATGAAACACTGAAGACTATGATGACGAGTAATATACGAGCCCCTCATCAGACTGGCGTGGAAAGGTTTCCTCTCCGAACCAATCACACTGATGACGTGATCCACATGGATGAAACACTGAAGACTATGATGACGAGTAATATACGAGCCCCTCATCAGACTGGCGTGGAAAGGTTTCCTCTCCGAACCAATCACACTGATGACGTGATCCACATGGATGAAACACTGAAGACTATGATGACGAGTAATATACGAGCCCCTCATCAGACTGGCATGGAAAGGTTTCCTCTCTGAACCAATCACACTGATGACGTGATCCACATGGATGAAACACTGAAGACTATGATGACGAGTAATATACGAGCCCCTCATCAGACTGGCGTGGAAAGTTTTCCTCTCCGAACCAATCACACTGATGACGTGATCCACGTGGATGAAACACTGAAGACTATGATGACGAGTAATATACGAGCCCCTCATCAGACTGGCGTGGGAAGGTTTCCTCTCCGAACCAATCACACTGATGACGTGATCCACATGGATGAAACACTGAAGACTATCAGAATCCTCTAAAAGGCGTGTCGCAAGCATCACTGAAGCAAGTAGTGCAAAACAGTACATGTGCCCGCATCATGGACGAAACAGTTGTCTACGATACCCGAACGACGGGTTGAACAAAGAGGACCAGTTTGAACCCAGGAGCTGTGAACAACGACAACGTAATAGCAGAGCAGCTAAGCGAGGATATCGCATGTAATACATTGGTGGACTTTCGACAAGTCAAAGGCTTCCTTGTTCACGTCCCATGATGAGCTTTCAGTTATGCTTGGCAGACTTGTTAAATTTAATTAAATATTGGTAAAAGGCACTTGATGTAATAGATCACAATATATTGCTACTCAAATTAAACCACAACAGATATTGAATTACATGGCTCATAGCAAATCATACTAGATGTTCTGATCTCTCGTCAACCGATGAGTAATGTGATATATCCTGCAATGTTGCGATATGACCCCTACAGAGGCAAAGACTGCATTGAACTAACGGCAAGCTGTGATAAGGCCATTTTTCGCGACATGTGACTAGCTTCAAGATGAGTTTTTAGTGTTACATAAAATGTTTTTATTTATATTTTGTAGGTCGCTATGCAGCAGCACCACCATATGTGTTGCTAGATATATTTTCCAAACGAATGACCGACATCGTATTTGTTTTGGTTTATGTTATGTCATACTCGTAAATAGTTAAACAATTTCAAATGCTCAATGTTCAAGTATACATTCGTCAAGTGATGTTGTATTCTAATATCAAAGCACTTGCTTAAATGATGTCAGACAAACTGCTCCACTCTAATATGGTACCATTTGTAGTGTGACTAAAGAACAAATGTGTAATTGAGATATCGACCCAGACAGGTATTAACCCATCCTCGCAGTAAAGAGTAACGGTAGTTAGACATGTCGTCTTCATTGATTACTACCATTGGTATTAATGAGTGAAGTGAGTGACACGTTCACATAGGAACACAACGTAGGTATGATGCCGTTGAGATACAGGATGAAACCATTTAGTTCTTTTTGTTGTTCAAAAATATATGTGAAACAGCTGTTATGATTAGTTTGTAGATAACCTTTATTATATCGGGAGAAAACATGAATCAATAACAATTAAAGCGTTTGCCTGTAATATATTACACATACAATTACATCTAGGTTATTGGATCAAAACGTGCTCGATACCAGATAATAGATAGACGTTGCATACCCTAAACACAGGGTCTACTAATGTATTGTAGTGTGATTAATAACGCCAGCCACTCATGTAGAGTTCTAGGTGTGTCCCATACTGCGAAATGCGACATTCAACCAAACGGTGTCTTCCGCGATGAGTTATTGTCTTCACAGTGTCTTACTTTCTTTCATAAACTAAAAACTACTGTTTTTGTATGAATGTTAACTTGTGTGGTCTAATACATTTCTTCTTCACTTTATTGTAGATTTCACTGAAGTGTTGTCAGGTTATCGGTTGTGTTACATATGTCCAACATGTGACGTAATAGTGATTAATGTTATTCTTATCCCAGTGTATTTATCGGTGATACGCCAACACAAATTTGTAATAGATTTGGTATTTTTAATATAAACGCTATTCTTCAGATCAACAACAATACTCAGATGTTGTGTCAAAACGGTGTGAAGAAACATATTGAATTTTAATGTATTCTGCATAAGAAGAACGTTATTCTTCAGTTGTGTTACATCATACATACATGTATCATATTTAATCATCATCATTGTGCAGCCATATTGAGCCGTGATTGAGCGACACTCCCAGCATGTCATGTCCAAATCTGCCTGCCTTGCTCTATCCTCTGCCAAATGGTGCCCTTCCAGTACTCGTCTAGTTCGTGTCTCCCACCGTCTCGCCGTCTACATCTAGATCGTATTCCTTTTGATGGTCTCCTGGCGATGATACGCGATGTCCGTCGGTTATTTCGTAGTTTACTTATGTGTCCTGCTCAGGTCTACTTATGTCGTCTGATTTGTTGTATCACGTCTATGCCATTTGTCTTCTCTCTTACCCAGATGTTTCTTTATCTCTCCCGATATGTGATATTTAACATACTACATTCCATTTTGTTTTGTTTCCGCGCCTTATGTTGTCGCTGAAGCACCCATGAGTTGTAGACCTGTATCTTCAAGCAGGTTCCAATGTTACCTGTGAAGATATCGCGATGCTTGGCGAATGTAGTCCAGCCAACCGTTATTGGCTATTTCACATCATAACTGTTTCTCGTATGATCTCCAGGTTGTGCTTCCTGATATCCTCCTATGCTTTCTTTTTTATGGTGTTGCATATTTCTGCATACTCTATTATTTTGTTTTTTACGGTCGCCATTTTCCACCATTTCACGTCGTTTCGTCATCAGGGCTCGTGTTCGTGACGATATGCTCGTCTTTACTTGCATGTTGATTGCTTTGACTATACTTGTCGCTCTTAGTTGGATCATCTGTGTCATGATTTCGGTCATGGTATAGATATCGTCTACTTTTTGTAGGGAAACCAGATTGGTACAGCATGTGTTCCGGATAGAAGTCAGGACAAGACACGGATGGTTCACAAACTTACATAGCGGACACCTACTATTCCATTCCAGGGCGAACAACGACCAAATATGATTCGCCTTTTTATAAAAAGAAATGGGAAGACTAAGGTCTCGTCCACTTTTTTGTAGAAGCTTTCCATGCCCTCTTCGAGTAGTATGTTGTTAATGCAGATAGTTGTAATATCTTCAGTTTGTATGTCCTTGTTATGCATAGTACACGATCTGGGGCTGATGCAATTAATCCTCATTATATTTTTCTGGTTTTTCCATTTCTTGTTTATGAGACAGCCTACTCTTGCTTGGTCGTTGTTCGCCCCGGAATTGTCAGTTGTACAGGATATTGTTATAATTCGAATTCCACATCAGCCAAGTGTTATGTTTGTGTCAATATGTATCGCCTATTGGGGATTTGCATTGAATGCAAAAATCAAATATGGATCGGTTTGCCAACGTGAAAGAGTGGCTGGCAGACAATTTATTATCAAAGCGATGTGGGTGGGAGCACAGGTGTGGAACTGCGGATTTCGAGATATAACTGGTAATCGCAACTGGATAGTTGCAGGACCATGCGACGACGGTAGTATGAAGACGGCAGACTACACAGAATTGATCGTGTTGGTCTTGCACACAACAGCACAACTGACATTTAAGACTTACCAAAACGTTCAATGTCTTTTTATGCTCGCCACATTCGTATTTAGGCTTGCAATCGGCGTTCGAAAGTGACCACCGCAGACTCTTGCCGAGTTCATCATCTATAACCTGTTTTTTTGTAGAAATCTTTCTACCGAAGTATGTGAAAATTGCTTACTAACACTTATAGTATATCCAGTAGCCATGCAGTGTATTAAATTTGTTATGTTTCTATGTGTTTGCATGCATTTCGTCGATTTTTCTGAGAGCTTTGCTGCGCCGCCTATCGAATTGCTGCATACAGCTTTGGGAAACATCTCGTCAATCAAACCGGATGTACAACCTCTCGCCCCTGGAGCATAATGGCGGCGCTCTGTGCCGATAATAGCTAAGTTTGAAAAATTATTTAAACTCTACCTTGGCGTTGTGCTTGTCAAATCATGAAACAGCCCTAACTTCTGAGCCGTTCATCCTACATCAACGTATTATTATGGAAATTTGGAGAAGCAACTTTTATGTCCAATGCAATTGTTACGTGGAGGCAGCCATACCAACGCTATTTGCAAAAAACTGTAAAATCATGTAATTTTCACTATAGCTTTCCTAGCTATTTTCACCCTTAGCCAATCAATTTAATTATAATAATTGTCTAACCTAGAATAAATTGCAAAAGAAACCCCGAACGCCTGCCAAACAAAAAAGAAGTAATACTATATGGGAGAAAGTAACTAATTTTGCCTGTTGACTGCTACCATGTCAAAGTAATATTAACATTACGCCAACTGGCGGAATTGTCGTAAAACGCCACAAATTTATGAACCGTTCATCCTACATCAACGTATGGTGTATCTAGAGATTTGAAATGAGGATTACCAACTATTAAATTATGTATTTTTGCGTAATAACAACCACGTTGATGTTATTTGCAAAAACACAATAGAACTTTTTAAATACTTATTTCCTTCTATATTTCCTCCCACTGCTGATCAATTTAGGACTAAACATTGTCTAAGGTAGACTGTGCGCATGATGTTGTACCTGTGCTCGTGAACATTTTTAACATGTCTCTGAGAACGGGGGTAATGCCTTCTCACTTGAAGGAAGCGCACATCAGGCCAGTAGTCTATAAACCGAGTATAAACAAAACCGTCTTGAATAACTGCAGACCCGTGTCGAATCTACCCTATCTATTGAAGACAATAGAACGTGCCGTTGCTGCGAGATTGTCAGCTCACATGTCAGAGCACAATCTCTGTGAGCCCTATCAGTCAGCGTACAATCCGAATCACAGTGTTGAGACGGCCCTTGTCTGTGTGCAGAATCACATCCTGCACGCAATGGACAATCAGAATGTTGTCATCATGGTTCTCCTTGATCTAACGGCTGCGTTTGACACCGTCGACCATGAAGTGATGTTACATAGACTCTCACATGATATCGGAGTGGTCCAAGATGCACTGGACTGGTTTAAGTCATACCTGAGAGACAGAGTCCAGTCTGTCCACATTCATGGTGCAAAATCACCTGCTCGTTCTCTGACATACGGGGTACCACAAAGTTCCGTGCTGGGTCTTCAGTTGTTCTTCATCTATGTAGCACCAGTTGCTAAGATTATACGCAAGTACAATTTGATGTGTCATTTCTACGAGGATGATACCCACTGAAACCCAACCAAGAGGACATTACTGAATGTGTAGCAGAGATCAGGACGTGGATGATGACAACCTTTTAAAAGTTGAACGACTCAATGACAGAAGTCATCGTGTTCAGCTCTGCGTAACAGCTCCAAAAAAAATTAAGCTGCACACACTACGCATTAGTGACTGTTTGGTCACCGTAACTCAGAATATACGAAATATTGGTGTACAGTTTGATGCCGAGATGAAGATGGAGACGCACGTGACTGCTGTCTGTAGGTCTGCAATTTTCCATTTCCGCAATATTGCAAGAACGAGACGTTATCTAACACCTTCAGCAACAAAACAAGTTATACATGCGTTTGTCACCAGCAGAATTGACGTTGGCAATGCATTTCTCCTGTGAAACAACTAGAACGGCTGCAGAGAGTACAGAACTGGGCGGCCCGGCTTGTCGACGGCGCCAAGAAGTTCTGTCATGTCACACCTATATTGATGAAGCTGCACTGGCTGCCGATAGCAGTTAGAGTAGAGTATAAGAAGAAGAAGAAGATACTTCTACTCACGCACCGAGCACTGACTGGCTGTGCGCCACAGTATATCACCAAATGTGTGACCCGACGTCAGCCAACTCGTTTAATTTTGCGTAGCAGCCCCCAACAGTACGGAACTTGCTACCGCAAAAGCTGACTGCAACAACAATAACAAACACAGATTTTAAACCAAACCTTAAGACCTATCTGTTTTTCTGAACATTATCACGGCGCCGTAATCAACGTTTGTTGGAACGGCGAATTATAAATGTCACGATTTTATTTTGATTTGAATTGAGGGTATATTAAATTGCAGAAACACCAAGCTCCTTCCAGACAAAATATAAACTGATAGTATATGGGAGATAGTTACTTATTTTCTACGTTGGTGTATATTATGGGGTACGAGCAACGTGAACATGGCCTAATTTTTGAACAGTTCATTATACATAAACATTTAATGTGAATTCAAAATAAGGACTATCGACTCTTATGCCGAATGTGGATTCTGCGTTGAGGCAGATATATTGATGTTATTTACGAAAATAAAATTACGTCATTTTAATTTTGTTAAAAACATACACACAATGGAGGCACTACGGCTTGATTTGCCCTGTTTGTATAATTCATACTGTCAAAGCATGTTTTGTATTTTAAAATAAATACGTAATCCAAACAAAACAAACCCCATCTACTCTCACGCAAAACAGTGACAGATCATGACGCAACTTCCACATCCCAAGGGTCATTCCTTTAAGGTTGTCGTTCCACCAGTGATTAATTACTTCTTCCGCCAGCTCCTAGTACGACCTAATTAATCGACTGCAGAAAACAGTGTACATAAATCCTCTCCTTGGGTTAGGTTGCAATGCTAAATATGTGTTCACTGCATACAGACATGAAGTGTGAGCCTCCTCTTGCTATGCTAACTATGTGTTCACTGCATACAGACATGAAGTGTGAGCCTCCTCTTGCAATGCTAACTATGTGTTCACTGCATACAGACATGAAGTGTGAGCCTCCTCTTGCAAAGCTCAAGAACCGTTTAAAATTGGTTCACAATCTGGACGTCCTGCGAGTGCATCCTTCCTCACTCATACACGTTCATTACTAAACCACCTGTGAAAAAATGTTGGGCCAATGACGACGAGTTTGTTCGATGAAGAGAAGAAGGATGAAGTAGCAGATACAGTACACCTGGAGCTTTGTGGAGGGTCGGAAACTGATGCAGTTGCTCTGGTCATGTGGTCTTTGCACCATGATTCTCGATTATATGTTGGAAGTTCAGCAAAATACATTTAAGCACACTCGCCCATTTTTACAATAAAACAACTGTTTAAGACATGATTCAAACAAGACAGTACCATTTACCTCAACCCGCAACACATCCCGCTGCTGGTGGTGGATCAACCAGTTTAAGACATTGACAAGGAAAATCAATTGACATTCCCAGAAACTCTCAGTGAAAACAAGTTTGTCGTGATGCATGCATATTGAACGGGCTTTGTGGGCCACCGTAATCTGACCGAAGCCAGGACCACTAAGAATTTGTCAGCCGCCTTACTATGCCTTCACAATGTGATATTTGTTGTACTGGATATTCTTATAACGAGGGAGCACAAGGATGGTGGAATTGAGTTGTCTCTTGAAGATTGGGTCGCCTTATTTGCACGAGAGAGTTATATTGTCATACCATGCTGGTTACTGGTAAACGAGTTCCAACATACCATCTTCATGTTTGTCCGAGCACACCGAGAAAGGAAATTCAATCTATGGGTGGCACACTGAAGCTGCTCGAAGCTCTGTTTTTTTTCTCTCGATCACCAGAATATGTCCAGCAATTCCCCCTGTTTTGTTGGGATCACAATGTGTTTCTTCTGAGCATGCAGAATTAGTAAGACGAGGGTCAGTTGACGATAACGAGGAGCAGTCAACGGTTTTCGACCATACCGAGTGGCCAAACCTATGAGCGTGCCTACACAAGGGCAGTGGGGATTTGCAATGTGACCGGCCTTACTCAGCACCTGTTAGAATGCTGAACAGTGGCTGGGTCAGAGATCAGCAGAGAAATCGGGGAACTTACCAGTGCTAATTACGATAACGATAACAATGAAGTGCCTGGTGAAGGCTATGCATACCAGGAACATTTTCGACGCTACTAACAGTTCCAACCATCTGTTGGAAGCATTAATGATCAGAGAATGTTATTTTGAAATAGAGTATGATGACTCAATTGCGTTGGTATCGGAGAGATAAGAGTAACACGACAGCTTCATGGAAAATTTGCTGAATTCGAATGCCCTATATTTGACCACAGCAATCAAGTGAAACACTTTATCCAATTATGATGTACATTACTAAGACAACTTTCTCTTTAATAAAGTCCTTAAATCCTGCCTGTCTGTTCTTCCTTTTTTAATATTAGAATAAATATGCTGAAGGTATACTGTTCGCCTAATAGTGTATATAATAAGCCGGAACATTTTTCTCAATGTTAAAGTTGAGCTTACAAAATGTTCAATTTGTAAATACAACATTCAGATTGTAGACCGCTGCTATTGGCAGTTGGTACGGAGACAGGCGACCATACCTGAAGATACCTTTGAAATTGGATGTTTCCCACATGCCTTTCTGTAAACTGGGATGCAGTACTACTGATTCAGTGAACGTCCTGCTGTTAATTGTCAGTCTGGCTGAATCTGGGTAACGCGAGGGCCATCACATATTTGGTAGTAGGATTTGTTGCTTTAAATAGATTGAACAAGATTTACAAGATTTACAAGATTTAACAAGATTGCTGTCCAGAGCTATTAGCTCCAGACGACATGTGGAGAAGAAAATATTTCTACCAATATCCTCATAACCATTCAATATCTTAAAAACTTGATTTTGTTTCCTCTTAGTCTCCTAATCTCTAGTGTTGTCAACCCACATTCTAATAGGCATCTTTCATAACCAAGATCTTTCAGTTCAGGAATCAGCTTAGTTGCTTTTCGTTGCACTCTTTATAGCGTATATATGTCCTTACTATATGGTCTTGGTGCCTGCATACAATATTCCAAATGTAGCCTAACTATATTGTTGTACAGTAGTACAATTAGCTGTTTCTCCTTATTATAATATATGTTATATTTCTCCTAGTTAGCCCTAGTACTTGGTTACCCTTTGAAGCAGCAATTCCACATTGCTCCGAAACTTTCATGTCAGCACTAACTGTTACTCCTAAGTTATACCTAATCTAGTAACCCCGTTATGTATTCTTTGTTCATATTTCACTTCCCAAAATTGAATAACATTTGCCATTTTCAGACCATTTGACTAATTTGGCTAGATCAAACACTTTGTCCATAACTAAAGGAATCTTTACAGACCTGGATTTTTTTTCTCCAGAAATGTTGATGCATATGGTTTCATTACTACTAAGACTTTCCCCATATATCTATACATTTTTTGGAAAGGTACCATCCTGGAGAATTCATTTATGGAGACAAGTAATTCTGAAGTAATGTAGTATAATAATTTATTCAAAATGGCCGCCAAATAGTATGAGTAATATCATAACAAGAACTTCGCATGCAATAAAACGAAAACTACTAGTCACAGACACAGACACAGTGACACAGACGAATTATGATTACACATTTAGAAAAAACATTTCTTTTTACACAAAGTGGCTAAATATGAACGAAATCAGAACATTATTTCACATTTTATAGAGATTTCATTGGAAAGCATAACATGTTACGATTTCTATATTTACACCTTTGCCAGCCTAACTACCAAAATAACGGTTCACAGGGATATCGGCCTTTCGCGATCTCGGCCCGAGTGATCTCGGCCTGTTTCGGCAAAATCGGCCAGTGACCTCGGCCTGTGCGGAAGTGAACTCGGCCTGTATTGCCAGTGATCTTGGCCTGTTCGGGGGTATGTTGCTGACCAGAAACCATAGCGGCATGAAGTCGGCCGGTGAATTCGGCCTGTGCAGCAGTGAATTCGGCCTGTGCATCAGTGAACTCGGCTTGTATAGTCAATGACCTCCGCCTGTTTGAGTGATGTTAGCCAGCGTTTTTTTGTGTGCAACATAATTACATTTATTTATATATTGTGGTAACTGCTACATAATGTCTAATTTGTTGCATGGTTGTTTTCGACAGCGATGTCTGCTTTTATAACGTATTTTTGTTTGGTTGGGTTATTTATGTGCGCTAGAGAACTCGGCCTGTATTTCTAGTGATCTCGGCTTGTTTGAACGATGTTAGCTAGATATTTGTTGTGTGGGTATTGATGTAGAGTTTTGTTTTGTTTAGTTATTTATGTATGCAATTCATAATTCAATTCATAATTTCTGCGTGATGTGTACTAGTATTATAATGATTGCCGCCAAGACATCTTCCACTGGTCACTAACTGCAAATTGAAATTAAATGCAAATAAAACTGAATTGATCATTATTGGTACTCCAGTGTAGCGTATTAAACTTGATGTTTTTCATTACGCGTATTTTGAATCAGCAAATCACGCCAGCCACCTCGGTGAGCAGGGGTGTGATGTAATGAAGTAAAACTACTTCGTTACTCTAATTGAGTAGTTTTTTTCAAGTAACGAAGTACAATTTATATTAACTACTTTTACTTGTAACGAAGTAGTTTGATCTAAGGTAAAGCTACGTTTTACTTGTAATAACTGTAATAGCTGTCACGTGTTTGTGTGACTATGGTCAAGTCTTTAGGACCAGTAAATGTGGTGCGAGGCATCGACATTGTTTGTTTTGCGCCGACATTAATCGAATCGTTTCCCTTAATTCTGCCAGTCGTGGCTTCCGCGAGTAACCGCCGTCGGTGGGTTCGCCTGGCTTCGGCGACTTGTAAAGTGCAATTGAAATTCACACAAAGTAATGCCTTGCATAATAAAGGGATTTATATGCTTTAATGTAGGGTAGTAGCGAAGATCAGTATGCTAACATCGCGCCTTGTCCCATCTGTTGACAACTGGAATAATACTTATGGATTTTGAGATAGACCAATCCTTTTGTCTTGGTGCGCCTCGATCTGAGCTTCGTTTCCAAGGATTTAGGCGCCTTAGCTAGAAAGTGTCTTATTATTATTAATATTATTATATATTTTATCAGTGTAACTTATTGTTTCCGTTCCATCTTTTCTTGGTCTTGTCACCCATAACATGCTATTTGTTGGCACAATATGGGTTATTGTTTAAGGGTTTTGGTGACCTTCAGCTTCCCAGTATTAATAACGTTCCGACGCCTATCGTGTAGCACAATGTTCCGACTATGATTCGGGGGTAGTTTGCAGAAGACACAAGGCTTAATGTAGACAGTTTGTATTTTATTAAACATGTAACACATCCCCATGATACAATGCATCAATAAAATACAATGCATAAGAATAACAATGATCATGATACCTACATAATCCAAAGTGCAATCTAAAATATGAATGTGTGTGAGTGTGCGTGGGTGAGGGTAGGTGCGCGCGTGCGTGCGTGCGTGCGTGCGTGCGTGTGTGTTGCCGGCTAGCTTGCTGGTGCGTTGTAGGATGCGTTGTAGGACTGTGGTTCTTAGTGCATCACCGGGCCATACACTCTGGCAAATGTCTCCAGCAACTGCATTGCTGTCTCATCCCAGCCCTGTACACGTCCCATTGCTGGGCAACCTTTCCCTGGAGGTTTCGGTAGGTTTTCTTTTGGTGCCTTCTCAGCTTCCCCTCGGACACCAGTCGCAAGGTGATTTCTATCTGAGAAACATCCAAGTCGCATATAATATTGTTATGTACATGGCAACATTGTATTCATTTTAAAGGGGAAATGAAGCACAGTCCTTTTATGCCATATAGTTCAATACGTACCATATAAGTATGCATTTATGGTGACAGAAACCTAGTCATTTGTAAAACAAACTGAGCAACTTATTTTGCTCGATACCTAAATCGGCAAACTAGAGCATTGCATGTCGCCAGGTCTTTTTCGATACAAGTTCCAAGCGAGTGATTTTAGTAATTAGAGATTTTCAATTATTTCGATTTATTTCATAAGCTGAAATTGTTGGGCAAAATATGGTGCCTTGTTATATGTGGTAGTCCTTGTACATATATAGTCGTGGTGCAACCAGCATCAAAACGTTTGGTACCGTATGTGCCATACATGTTTTCTGTTTCCTGTTAAATGTTCTGATCAATAGGCGATGACTAGTAAACAAGTCGACCTTGCATGCAATGATTACACCGTTCAAACAAAGTACCTGCTCTGTGAAACAATACACGGCTAGCAAGCCAATTGTCGTGGCGTCCACACTTCTTAACAAATCAAAGACAAGCAACATTTAACAAACATTTAACAAGACTGCCATCCAGAGAATTAACTCTAGATGGCAGGTGGACAAGGAAGCCCTTTGGCTTATCGAGAGTCCAACCCTTTTATCTACATATATCCAGCCCTTCTGAGGTATGTGTCAATTTAATTTTAAAACATATTCATACTACTAGCACCCACACAATCATCAGATAATCTGTTCCATTCATTCACAGTCCTTTGTGAAAATGAGAACTTGCTTACGTCTAATCTACAGTGCTCCTTTACTAATGTAACTTCATGTCCTCTAGTCTTTCTATCTTTCTTAACTGAAAAAACATATTTCTATTTTTATAACCATTCAATATTTTAAATACTTCTATCTGATCTGCTCTCAATCTCCTGGTCTCTAGTGTTGTTAAACGACATTCTTTTAGGCGTTTTTCATAACTAAGATCTCTCAGTTTTGGTATCATTTTAGTCGCTCTCCTCTGAACTCTTTCTAGCATATCTATGTCCTTCTTGCGGTATGGCCTCCACGCTTGTATACAATATTCTAAATGAGGCCTAACTATTGTTTTGTACAGCGGTATTATTAGTTCTTTTTTTATATGATATATTTCGCCTAATCAATCCAAGAATTTGATTTCCTTTTGAAGCTGCAATTCCACATTGCTCTGAAACCTTCATGTCAACAATAATTGTCAGCCCTAAGTCTTTTTCTTTTACAGTAGTACTTAGTACAGTTCCCCCATTGTATATTCTACATATTCGTTCCCATGTCCTGTGTGAAGGCATTTACATTTCCCAAAATTGAACAACATTTGCCACTTTTCAAACCATTTCATCAACCTGTCAAGATCATCTTGTAAATGCTGTCTATCTTCATCACCTTTAATCCTTCTAATCACTTTCGTATCATCTGCAACTTTCAAAACCTTGCTAGCTATATGATCGTCCAAATCGTTTATATATATATATATATTAAGAATAATATAGGTCCCAGTACTGATCCCTGTGGAACCCCACTCAAAACTCATTTCCAGTTTGAAGCCTCCCCAACAACAACTACCCGTTGTCTTCTGTCAATCAGCCATTTTTTTATCCAGTTAATTATACCATTTCCTAAGCCATGGGCCTTTAGTTTAAGCAGTAATCTTTGATGTGGCACTTTGTCGAAAGCTTTTTGAAAATTTAAGTAGATGATATCTACTGGTGATCCATCATCTACCCACGTACTGATATCTTCCAAAAAACATAACATATTTGTTAAGCATGACCTTGCTTATAGATACCCATGTTGAGATGGGTTTATCAAGTTAAGTTTAACAAGAAAATCCACCATGTGATTTTAATTAGTCTTTCTAATAATTTACAAATCACCGATATTAAACTAACTGGTCTATAATTATTTGACTTGTTTCTCGAACCTTTTTTAAATAACGGTATAATGTTTGCTTCTTTCCATTCTAAAGGACCCACTCCCTCTTCTAATGACAAGTTGAAAGCGGTATGCTAATTTGTTCTACAATTTCCAATAGTTGTTTGGGTGGAATACCATCCACTCCAGGTGATTTAATATCCTTCATAGCCCTAATTTTCTTAGCTACCATTTCTGGGGTTACAATTAACTGTCTTAAATAGTCCGATTCTGCCCCCCTGAACTTAGCCTCTGGTACTGGCAGTGAACTAATGTCTTCTCTGGTAAACACTGTACTAAAATACTCATTCAGGTCTTCTGCCATTAAGAATCCTTCTGATATTATATTTCCAGCACTATCTTCTAGAGGACCGACCATATCCTGAACTTTCTGTTTGCTTCGAACATACGGGAAAATAAAGGAAAACTATCTTCTACTAAAACTAAAAATGTGTGGTCCTCACTACCCATACTCTATAGATATTTCCATTTTATATGCTCATGGTTAAAATCCCCCATAATAACACAATCCCGTTTGCTCACTTCCCATATAGCGTTTTGTATTTTTTCATTCTCTTCTATGCTTATGTTTCGACTTCGATAAACTTATCCAACCGTTAATGTGGAGTTTCCTGTAACTATGTTACACCAAACAGCTTCTTCGCAATCTGCTTCTCTGTCTAATTTTATTTTATAAGCCTGGTTAGATTCTTTAATATATAAAATAACTCCACCTCCCCTTCTTCCTATTATATCTTTCCTAAACATTACATATCCTGTCAGTCCCAATTCGGCATCTGATATATCGGTGGTTGCCCATGATTCGGTTATACCTATTATGTGAGGGTCAATATCTTCTACCATAATGTTTAGTTCATTTCTTTTGTTTACTATACTCCTTGCATTTAAACAAACACATCTATATCGAGCTTCAGAACAGTTTTCCAGACTGTTCTTTGCTGAATTATTTTTGCTGTCTTTATCTATGCCTCCAGTTTCAGGCTTCTCTGCGAGTCCCCCCTGCGAATTTAGTTTAAATAGATGCAACCTGTCCCACTGTCAACAGATCGCAGCAGATTATCTGAGAATACTGCTACCCCTTTCCACTTTGATAGAGGCCATCTCTCATGTACATATCTTCTCTCCCAACAAAGTACCCCCATAAATCTATGAATCCCACGCCCTCTTCTTCACACATCTGCTCAACTAGTGCGTTGATCGCCATCCTCTTACAGTTTCTGTATCTTGCCCCCCTTCCTCCCATTACTGGCAAAATTCCCGAGAGAACATCCTGTTCCACTCTTGTCTTCTTTAGCATCCTCACTAAATGTCTGTACTTCTGAGCTATCCCAGTTGTTCCCTCCTTGTCTGCATTGTTTGTCACTACGTGTACTAGTATAGACCATCCCTTGCCATGCCCCAATACTTTCACTACCCTTTCGGTCACATGCTCTATCCTAGCCCCTGGTAGACATACAACAACGTCCTTGCCCTCGCATATAGTCTTGTCTATTTTCTCAGAATTGAATCGCCCATACACACTCTCTCTTTTCTCCTTGCCCCCTCAATCACTGCCTTGGAGTAGCTCCTCCGGTTTGCATATGTCTGGTTGTTGTCTTTTCCTCTTGCCGTCTTCTCTCCTGTCACATTCTCTTTCATTCCCTTCTTTCCTGTCGCGTTTTCTCTTGTCCCCTTTCCTCCTGTCATCTTCTCTTCTAGCACATTTACTCTCACTTCCTTTCGTCCCTTCATCTTTCCTCCTATCACATTTTCTTCTCTCCCGTCCCTTTTCCCCGGCTACCTCCTTCACTACATGAAGGAATCTGCTCAATAAAGCATTTCAATAGTAGACAGCCGATTACTGCCTCAACACATTCTCACACCACACAAATTCTTCTTCTTCTTCTTCTGGATAATGTGGTAGCCCGACTTCCGGGTATTGTCCCACAGGTTTATTTTTTGGTGCGCACGCGTTACGCGATACCGGCTTTTCGAAATATAATAAAAAAACATGTAAATGATGAATAAAAATTTGGTTAAAACACTTCTTTCTCTTTAAATATTATGTGGCGTGGACTATGGGATTAGTTTGCTACCCGGCTTCCCAGCTGCTGCTTGAAAGCTACCAGTGAGGTGGTATCTGATGCGGCTGGTGGGATGGTATTCCACAGACGTGCAGTTGAGGGGGGGGGATGAGTGGAGGTATGTGTCAGTCTTGGAGTATGGGATCTTTAGTTTGTAATTATGTCCTCTGGTTGTATACAAGCGTGTCTGATGTTTTTCAGTGGGTGATGTGATGTCGACAAGGCCATTTATGACTTTGTATATCATACAGACCTTGTCGACTTTTCTTCTGGTTTCAAGCTTTGGAAGCTCACGTCTGGCGTGAGATCAGAGGCGCTTGTCTTTTGTTATAAATCATGAAAGATCACCCTGGCGGCTCTCCTCTGGACCATCTCGATGTCAGACTTGAGCTTCATCTGGTGGGGGTCCTTATTGAGGCATATTCCTGTACTGGTCGGGCTAGACTTTTGAAGCAGTATGACTGAATGGTGGCTGGGCGCCCTTTTAGGTTTCTGTAGATGAAGGCGCTTGTCCTATTTGCCTTAGCTGTTGTGGCCTTTGTGTGTTTCCCCAGTGAGGGTGTTCATTGATGTCATTTCCTGGCATTTATTTGTCTAGGTTAAATTGCATTTGCCATTTCTCTTCCCATAGCCCCAGTGAGTTCAGGTCTTGTTGGAGTCTCTTGCTATCATTGGTGTTTTTATGGGAGAGTACAGGTATGGCCTCGGATGCCATAGTGGTCAAGCTTTTGAGGAGGCTCTGGTGTGGGACTTTATCGAAGGCCTTGGCAAAGTCTGAAAGGATTGTGTCGGTCTGTCACCTTTATTTTGTTCAATTGCGAGGTCGTCGGTGGTTAGTATTAGCTGTATTTCACATGATCTCCGTTTCTGAAAACCGTGTTGGGTATTGGTGATGATGTTGTTTTGGTCTAGATGAGCAGTAACCTCGGATCTGTTTACTTTGTTCTAGGAGTTTACAGCATATGCATGTGAGGGAGATAGCTCTGTAGTTCGCAGCTTGGCGTCGATCTCCTGTCTTAAACACTGTTTGTACCATTGCATATTTCCATACCGCAGAAATTTCGCATGTTTGTAGTGATCTTTGGAACAGTTGTGCGAGTGCAGGAGCGAAATATTTTGCTACTGACCGTATAAGACGGCATGGAATGCCATCCGGGCCAGCAGCTTTCCGGGGGTTTAGGTTTTAAGGAGCTTAGTTATGCCATTTACACTAATACTGATTTCTGTCATGTCTGGATGTAGGCTGTTGTCAAGAGTGGGGATTGTGGTGAGATCTTCTTTGGTGTAGACAGCGCAGAACTGCGCAGTGAACTGCACGAGTCACATCTCCGATTTTTGATGAGACGCCATAGGTTCTTTGATTTATCTTCATTGATGAAGTCATGAACGTATTCCTGGTAAGCTTGCCGGTTAGATTTTCTTGTTTCTTTCTTGATTATCATGTAAATGTCCTTGTATTTCTGTTTGTTTGTTTTGTTTGCCTTGGCCCATGTCGTCTGCTCGCGTCTGAGTAGGCGCTTCAAGTATTTGGTGGAACATATCTTTGACAACAATCAGTGCATTTCCTACTGATGGGTGAAACTATCGGTATCACTGAGTGCAATTAACAACAATCAGTGCATTTCCTACTGATGGGTAAAACTATCGGTATCACTGAGTGCAATTAACAACAATCAGTGCATTTCCTACTGATGGGTGAAACTATCGGTATCACTGAGTGCAATTAAAAACAATCAGTGCATTTCCTACTGATGGGTAAAACTATCGGTATCACTGAGTGCAATTAACAACAATCAGTGCATTTCCTAATGATGGGTAAAACTATTGGTATCACTGAGTGCAATTAACAACAATCAGTGCATTTCCTACTGATGGGTAAAACTATCGGTATCACTGAGTGCAATTAACAACAATCAGTGCATTTCCTACTGATGGGTAAAACTATCGGTATCACTGAGTGCAATTAACAACAATCAGTTCATTTCCTACTGATGGGTGAAACTATCGGTATCACTGAGTGCAATTAACAACAATCAGTGCATTTCCTACTGATGGGTAAAACTATCGGTATCACTGAGTGCAATTAACAACAATCAGTGCATTTCCTACTGATGGGTAAAACTATCGGTATCACTGAGTGCAATTAACAACAATCAGTTCATTTCTTACTGATGGGTGAAACTATCGGTATCACTGAGTGCAATTAACAACAATCAGTGCATTTCCTACTGATGGGTAAAAGTATCGGTATCACTGAGTGCAATTAACAACAATCAGTGCATTTCCTACTGATGGGTAAAACTATCGGTATCAATGGATGCAATTACAGTAAACATTTTGCTTGCATTATTTCTCTACCACAAATTACCTTGGTTTTCGTAGACGTTTAATAATTGGGTTATTTTACTCGACAAGGCTGCATTGTAATATTATACTCTAATTATATTTTACTCAAACATGAATAAAGTTGCGCAATGCAATGATAAGAATTGTTAGTGTGAGAAACTAGTAACAAAGATAAATTACTACAGTGTACATAAATCTTTGGTTACATTTTTTTCGAGTCGACAGTGCCATAAAATATACACACATCTTTATATTGGAAAGTAAATGGCAGTAAACTGAAAAGAGCAATAAGACTCATCTTGACAACCTCTCACCTCCTCTATTGTGACGTTCAAAGATGAAGAAGATGGTGACGGTGCTCTAGTAGTTGTAATAGTAGTCGTAGCAGCTTTTGTAGATGGTGCCCCAGTGCCACTGACGACACCTCGATGCACTCTCAGATGGTGTTCAGCCGCTGCTGTTCCCAAATGTACATCAAATGCGGGAAAGTCACCCAAATAGGTTATGTAGGCCGGGTTATCTTCAACAGTGAAAAATAAACCCATATGAATGATAGCGCTGTCATTTCATCAATTGGCCTGCATACATACCTGTACATTTGAGGTTTCACCACATAATCAGTGTGTGCGTGTGTGTCTGTGTGTTGTTTGTTTGTGTGTGCGTACTCGCATGCGCACCTGCGTGCGTGTGTGTGCCTGTGTTTGTGTCATAGGTGTTAGATCCAATAAGGGCTTAGGGGGCTAAGCCCCCATTATTTTGGATGGGGCGTGGAGATATGATTGCCCCCAATATTTTGGCAAAGGGTGCTGTTGGAGGTGGTTTTGGTGAACCTGAGGCCTCAGTATTCACTACATTCTGATGCCTATGTATGCAACTACAACATTTGTGGCTTTTTACTAGTTACTTAAACTGGCTCACTATGTGTTAACGTAAATTAGAATGTAGTATTTATTTGTGCCTATCTTCATAATCGGACACCATTAGTAGAAATCATAAATATTTTTTTCTGGATAAACTTATGCACAGAACAAAAACTGCAGCTTGTTATCAAAGTTGGTGTCAAATAGATATCACATATTTCAGATGTGAATAGAGTAGACTCTATATACTTATCTGCTGGCAAAAAAGACTCACCGATGGTAGATGGGTTGGAAGGACATTACATAATCTGATTTTTTAGTAAGTGGTAGATTTTCGGTTGTGAATAATGTTTTGTCGTGGCATAATCACATCCACGGTATATAGTGAGAGGGGTTGTCCTCTTCCGAACCGTTATATTTTTTTAGACAAAACACTTGAAAATATGCATTTTTGTGACTAAGAAGTAGTGTATATTTTAGTTTAAAATCCACCACTATACTGCCCCCCAAGAGAGAAAACACTACAGTGTGGGGGTGTCACGTTCCCAACCTTTAATTTTTATACAAACTTCAGACAATATGCAATCTTAAAATATGTGCATGTTCAGCAAGGTAATGTGTGTTTAACTTACACAATCACTGGTCATTTGGTGGCAAAAAAGGAACCACAGTGGGGTTGATTTTTTTACAAAACACTTTAGTGACATATGGAATAAGATTTTCTGCCATTTATTATATGTTAGTTGTAACTTAGCATATTTTTTGGGTTCAAAAGCTCTGCTTCCACACATATGTACGCCCCATGATCACCGAGTAGAGCTCGTATGTCGTTCATGTACGAGCCTGATGTCGCGTCGCTGGTCATGTGTGGACAGTAGATGGTATGGCTAAAACTGTATGCAAAGGCAGATCAGGGGGCCTGGGGGCCCGTGCCCTCTAGACCTGTTCTGTTGACCTTCTGAAAAAGTGAGCGTCGCCGCGAATTCTAATGTCAGGATCCGTTGATAATAGCGTGGTGCTAAAGATCCGGCTCAGCCCACCCAATCTGAATTTGGTTGGGTCACCAGGGTTTTGGCAAGTCTCAATAAGGGTGCAATTGGAGGTTTGCTCCCCTAAACTACCCCCTCTAAATGTGCCCCTGCCATGCATGTTGCTATTCGCACACAAATGATTCCCAATGTGTCCATAAATTGGTCACAACATCTTATTCAGTCCAAGTAGCAATCTACGGCTTGGAAATTTCTGCCTGAAATCAAAGATATTGACACAGCGACATTGCATGTGTCAACAGATTCACCGCTGGGTACCGCTGGGGACCTTCGTTATTCCTCGCCCTTCCCACTGCCGCCGGCGCAGTGTTAATTTATTGGTTTCAAGGAAAACTGCCGTTGAGATGCTGCCGTGCATGTTCAGTTCACACTATTCAACCCGCCTGTCATTAACCTACTTGGAGCCAGCACCGACGTTCTGGATGAATTGAGTAACGATGTTAAAAGAGCACGCGACCGTCTTTGAGTTGACGCCAATTTAACTGACGTTCACTCGTCACCACTGCTCCTGGGTCTCCACGACCCAGGAGCATGGGGAGCACTGGCACCCAGGTGCCGACTTTAGGGGGCGCCGGATGGACGGTCAACTTACCCACGACACAGATAATTTAATATTAGAAATCTACTATTTTCTGCTTCAGATGCGGTAATCACAGCTTGAACATAGCTGGGTTTCATTTTGCCTGTCATGAACCACTTGTGACATTCTTTGGGACGGTATTAATTGATTTTCCCACGTTGGACTGCCAGAGTAGAGATTGTCAAAGCTACCAACGATGGCATCGATAACATTGTAGACCTACTTGAGACGCTGTCCAATGAGCAAACTTAATTACCAAAAACTAGCGGGTGTGAACAGCTGCTTCAGAATATCATGATGTTAAAATTATGTACACCACTTCTTTCTGGTACGACAACTTGTCAAATAGTAATCGTATCAAAAAGATAGTACAAGATCGAAGCATGATCTTCGAAAAAGCCTCCAACAACATTGAAATTCTGTCAAAAACTCGTGTCGACTTGAGCAAAATAATTCAGATACAGGTACTATGACAAACGCGAATGTCCAGCGAACTAGGACGAGACAGCGGAACTCTTGCGTGTCATAAACCGGATCCAGCAGGACATTTTAAGAAGTTCATTCTTCTCAACGCAGAGAGAGAGAGAGAGAGAGAGTGGGGGGGGGACAGGGAGGGAGAGAGAGTGTGGAACCTTATTATTAAGGTCACCCTCTGAACTGGGCCAAAAAGACCTGAATAGCGAGGTGACCGTAATAGCGGGACTAAGAGAATGTAGAACAGATAAACATTATTTATTTATTTTGATCAATTTGCAACAAAGCGAGAAAAGCGGCTTAGGCGGGAAGTTGCTGTTGGGTTAACAGTCTTGCTTGTTTGCGTATGTTGATGTGCTTCATTGTTGACTTTAACAAGAATATTGCACATTTCATACCAAATAAACCGGTTTACTTTTCTTGTTGGTGTTAAACATTATTTTGCCACTTTTCAGACCATGTAACCAATTTGGTTAGAGCATCTTTTAACATTGTAACATGTGTCTATAAGCATCACTTTGACGTTTCTGAACACTTCTGTATCTTCTGCTGCAAATTTCAGTACTTTGTTTGATACGTCATCATCCAAATCATATATACACTGTATTTATATTTTGCTGGGGGGCAAACATTATGGTTCTGTTCCCCAGTAAATCTGAGCCTGAATGTGGGAATGTCTTGCGATGTCATCAGTCGAGAGCCGAGAAAGCTGAGAAGGTAAATTTTGCTAAGTCTTCCTATTTAAGAAGATTGTAAACATCCACAAACTGCTGACATTACTTTTTGACATGTTTGTGATACAAACCTGTTAATTTTCGAGCATAAACAAACTGGTGTTATCGCTAAAAAAGGGCAAAATATATAAACGGAAAGTGTTACAACGCTAGTTCATTGTGGGTTTGGACGGGCGTCTTTAGGGGCTAATAACTTTTTTCCAGTAACTTTTCTGCAAGGTTATCCACCTAGGTTGTGATCCTAGATATATGTATAAATGTTTTTGGAGGCAAACCTTTTACAGAATTCCATGTCTGTTCAACCCACTTGGCCCCCTGGGTATAGTTTAAATTTATCTTTCAAATAATAGGATGGACACAAACATTTTAGTTATATATTATACATATGAAATTAAAGGGCAGGACGTGTGAGTCATGACGTACCTACGCGACTGACAGTACATCGAAGCAGCTCTGTATAAATAGGTCTTAGGCGATTTACTCCAAACAGTCCAAACTGGAGCTAACGCAGGAGTTTTATGGTGATGGTTTGTGTGCATGTGTTGTTGGGAGTTTGTTTGTTTATTTTATAGGCACTTTAGATGTTTGGGTGTGGTGAAAGAGAGGCTCATGATTGCTGTTTGAAATGCTATGGGGTTTTCTTGTTCAGTAATTTGTGGTGGGATCATATTCCAGATCCGAACTGCTCGGGGGTAGAAAGAGAACACTGCTGCATTGATGTGGCACCTAGGGGTTACGTAGTGGCCACGGTTTTTTGACTGTGTTACTACTAACAATTGGTGGGGTGTGATGTTGATTATGTTATTTAATATTTTGTATAATGTCATGGCTTGTTTGATAATGCTTCGTCGTTCAATAGTTGACTATCCAAGGGTGGCTATTAGGTCTGCCGAGTTTGTTTGGCGTCTGTGATCATTTCTGACAAATCTGGCAGCACAGTGTTATACTCTTTCAAGGTGTTTAATTTGGGTGGCAGTGTGTGGATTCCATATGGGAGAGGCATACTCGAGTTTTGGTCGGATTAGCATGTTATAGGCTGTTTCTTTTACCTCGGGTTTGCATGGTCTGAGGGTTCGTTTGATCATGCCTGTGACTTTTGAAGATTTGGAAGAGCTATGTCAGTGATATGGTTTGTCCAGGTTAGTTTAGAATAAAATGTTACTCTAAGATATGGGTGGCTAGAAACGGTAGAGAGTGGCACGCCAAAGAGTGAATATGAATGTAGTCTGGGTTTGGTTTGGTTTGGTTTGTTATTGGGAGATGCACACATTTAGATATGTTAAATTCCAATTGCTATTTGTCAGACCATGTTTGGAGTTTGATCAGGTAAGATTGGAGAATTTCGGGGTCGGTTTCAGATGTGATTTTGCAATATATAATGCTGTCGTCTGCAAAGATATGTACGGGAGATTGGACATTTTCGGTTGTCGTTTATGTAGAGTAAAAATAGGACAGGTCCTAGGACTGAGCCCTGTGGTACACCAGATGTAACATCTGTTCTGTCCGATAGGACGCCATTGACTGAGACTCTCTGTTTGTGATTGGATAGAAACGATTTGATCCAGTTTTGTGTGTTTCCAGTTATTCAATAGAAAGCTAATTTGGATATGATGCGTTTATGGGGGACTTTGTCGAAGGCTTTGGCGAAATCAAGTAGGATGGCATATATTTGTGTCTTACTGTCCATAGCAGTCATCCAGTCGTGGACTGTCTCGATGAGTTGGGATTCACAAGACATACCTGGCTGGAATCCATGTTGGAAGTGGAGGAAGATGTTGTGTTTGTGTGTTTCCACATATTGCTTAGAATGATGTGCTCCATAACTTTGTTAGCGAAATTGGTCTATAATTAGCGAGGTCTGATTTGTGGCTTTTTTGTGTATTGGTGTTACTAGTGCTTGGAGCCAGTCATCTGGGAGTTTGCAAGTGTTGTATGGCTGCTGGAAAATGTGTGTGATGATGGGGGCAATTTCCAATGCAGTCTCTGGAATCTGGCTGGGAGTTCGTCGAGGCCTGTAGCTTTATTTTGGTTTAGGTTGTTCAGTTGCTTAATTATACTTCGTCTATCCCGATTTCGAGGGAGGGTATATCGGGATAGATGGATGGAGCTAGTTGGGGATGGGGTAGATTTCTTGAGTAAACACGGAACTTAATTGGTTGTTAAGTGTATTTGCTTTGTCGTGATCGTTTGTGATTGGTTGGTCGTTTGCTTGCAGTGTAGGGATGCCAATGTATTCTCGTTTGTTTGCTTTAATGAATGACCAGAATTGTTTTGGGTTTGTTTTAGGCTGTCTCCAATGTGATTGTTTAGATAGTCTGAGTAGGATTTGGTTGCAGCTTTAGTGGCTTGTTTTCGGAGTTGCCTAAACCTTTCCCAGTCGCTATTACGTCCAGTTTCAGTGTTTCTGCCAGCAGGGTAAAATTACGTATCCAAAAATATTTGTAGGTTACAGATACGTACCCAAAATAAATCAAGATTTTTAAATATTGTTTAACATTCTGTGCAAAGAAACTCATACTTGATGACGTTTTTAATGGTGAAGAATGAGCCTGTGCCAACACATTTATACTAGCTATTCTGTGATTGGCTAAACATGGTATACCCTGTATTCACTGCGGGATTGAAGCCTTCACCTCATGATAGAGCATGGTGTACCGGTATATTGGTAAGCTTAGTGCAAAGAAAGGCGTGTTTCATGGCTGTACATTTTTCGCGTTGTTTTCGCGTACGCCCGGTCTCAATTGTTGCTTGGTGAAGAAAAATAACACAACAAGATATCATACTACATCATGAATCGGACTATTTATTCTAAAATGTGAAGGCAAGTTTACAATTTTCCTGCCGACTGTTACATTTGTTATTATTTCTCCTACGAAACATGGAAATGATCACTATGAGCCGCGCGGGATTTTCCACTCCAAATGTCAGGAAATTGCTTCTCCGAACATCTAGAAATCAATTTTTTCTGGGTGAGGACCCTCCGCCCATCAGGGCGCATCCGGCACTCATGGCAAGCGAAGCCTGCCAGTTCCGTACCAAAAATATTTTTTTCTGACAGAAACCCTGAGTTTGTTTTGCTTTTGTATGGCTTTTGTTACGTTTTCTTCGCATTCTTATTATTTCACGTGTTATCCAGGGGAGGTGGGTTTTTGCTTTGGTGTTGCGGCTGGGAATATTATTGTTGACTAATGAAGTAAGATTATTCCGGAAAAAGTTCCAATTTGTGTTGAATTCATTTAAATTTGGGTTCGTGTCAAAGTATGTTCTTGTTAGTTGTTTTATGTCGTCTTTAAGCTTATCTCAGTTTGCAGATTTATATTGGAACACTTTGTGTGGTGGTTTACTGTTACGGACTTTATTTAGGTTTACGTTAAAGGTCACAGCTTCATGATCACTCATGCCAGGAGTGGTGTGAGTGTTAGCAATTATCGATGGATTTGAAGTGAGTTTGAGGTCAAGGATATTGCCGGAATCAACTCGTGTGGGATCGTTGACCATGTTTTGTAATCCAAATTCTCTCATTATTTCTAGCAGTTTGTTATGCATGCTGGCAGTTCTATTGTCAGTGGTTTGCTGCTTGCTTGACATAAATTGTTGTCCATACTATATCACAGCTTGAGTTTAGTTTTGCAAGTGGTTCTGCTACAATGTCACCACGGAAGGCTATGAGAACTCCACCACCATGCATGTTTCTGTCCTTTCGGATGACGTTATAGTATAATGGTAGGAACGAATAGGTAGGGTAGTTTTCGTCTATTTTGGTTTCGACTAGGAATATGATGTCATGATTATTTGACTGAATAGTTGTTTTTAATTGGGTTGTCTTTGTGATGCTTTTGACGCTGTTGGTGTTGATTAGAATTCCGCTAAGAGTGTTACGTTTGGTTTTCTTACGATGTTCAGGGGTTGATGCATTTTGAGGATTCGGTCCAAAGGTTGGATCCCAGGTTTGGGATGTATGACCTGTTTGTTTGAGAAATCTGTGTGTGGGGGTCAATGTTTTAGTTCTTTTGGTCTGTGGCACTAAGGCTGTTATATTGGTTGTAAGAACATTCCAATAAATGATCTTGGAAGAAGGAATGACTACAGTTAGGATGGTCACATTTCATGCACTGCCAGGAACAGGAACTGTTACAGAGGAGATGATATTGATCTGGACTTATGTCACAGCATTTAATGTGTACCGTTTGGTTGCTCCGGTCGCAGGTGACTGCTCGGAGATTTGAAGCAACAGGCTTTTTGCAAAATCCACAGGGGTGTCTGACTGGGCCGGGGTTTGTTTGGATGTCCCCACAGAGGATTAGTAGGAGAAGACAACATGTTTTGTGTCCCGATGTAGGGATTGCATAAGCCATTTTGGTGTGGTATTTGTTACGGGAGTCTCTGGTGAAAGCTAGTGCCAGTCTAATACTTGTGTCAGTCCAGCAAGACCTGCCATATGTTAGCAGACCATTTGGGTCATCCGTGAATTGGGTATGGTTCAGGTGTATCGGGAATTTGGGTATAAATGCAATAAAGACCCTAATCAGAACTACCACTGGTGTGCCCATTTTGGGTGGCACCATCATAAGAGCAGCTATTGCACAAGCTGCTTTTCTTGTACTTATGTTATGTTAATACAGTAAAAAAACAAGAGATTATATTCCACTATAGATGTGGGTATTTGTTTTTATGATTAAGTTATATATCACATATAATATCAAATCACAGTAGTTGTAAGATTACAGTAGACGTAAATTACAGTACTAAATTTGGCCAGTTAGTAGACAGTTTATTGTATTGTATATTGTGTTTACTGTTGATTTCTTGTTTGTTACTGGCAGCCTACAATCCGGATTTGTAATAGTATAATACGTAAGCTTTATGGACTAATTTTGGGGTTGTTTTAGGGGCGATTTGGTTTTGGCACGTTTTATGTAAGTTGTTTACAGATTCGCCACCTTGTTTTGAACTGGTTGTTATGGAAGCTAAGGCTAAACCTTTGCCAAATCGTGTCTCAGGCTGATTTGATCGCATATATAACCATGAGATTATATTCTGGTATATCTAAAATAGTACCTCGCACAGTTATCAGCAATAAAAACGCTTAGAAATCGTGAAAATAATCGATAGTAGCGGAGCGGCAAAATCTGAGACTGGGTGAATGGACTACACCTGACGCATCCGCAGAAAATTCAGGGGAATATGATTTAGAACTTTACATATAATATCGTCTTATACGTGTACAGTCGAACATCATTTTACGGCTACCTCGCAATTAAGGTTGTCCAACGTTTGTACAATCGAACCTCGCTTTACGGTCACTTCGGGAACACAGCTACCTCGCAATGGGAGACTCGAGAGGCTTGCCCCGGCCATTCGCAAAGGGGCAGCACAGGGCTCACAGTCCAAGCGGTGCTTACTCCTAGTTTTAGTTGTTCTAGTTGCTTCCAGCACTCGGCAATGTTCTATTAACTGACTAGTCTGTATATATTGTGGTTACAATGTTATGATCTTATGAGGTCTCATTCAACTAGTCAGCCTTTTCAGAACATTATCGCCAAGCCGACCTTTCTATGCTGGCACTGAGGGTGGTCACTGCCAGGGTGCTTGTCGTCCTCAGTGGTTCTTTTACGTCACAAATTGACAGTTCTGTACTTTTGCAGTTTAGGCCCGCACCTCGAAAAAAACATGATAACGGTCACCTACAGTCAACAAACTTCACATCACGTATCTATAACACCTATTCTACACATATGCATTTGTCATGTGATCAAACAATTAAATTTACTGTCTTTTATCGATCAAAATGTACAACAAATTCGTGGGAGTTCGACGCTATATTTGGCGGAGATAGATCGTAGAAATTGGTGGTGCAGAAAAGTTGATAAACAAGTGGAATTACTAATTGATAAGTATTATTCTTGCCTTAATAGCATTCATAAAGTTGCAGTAAACATATATTGAGTAGCAGTTGTGCTTAAAGTTAGTTAGTTAAAGTATTTTAGAACACCTTAGTATGGTGAGTGATAATAGGGTAACTTAGTTCTTACCTTAAGTTCTTACCTTAAGAACGGTCAATAATTGTCCAAGTTGAGCACTGAGACCGTCTCAAGGTTAGTTTTCTGTAGTGTTATTCCATTGTCCATTGATTTTGCTGCTATTGTTGTTGCTGTTGGCGTTATTGCTATTTTGTTCTCTTTATCTTGTCTTTTCCGGTTTGCCTACTCTCTAGGCTCGATTGTGTGTGTGTGTGTGTGTGTGTGTGTGTGTGTGTGTGTGTGTGTGTGTGTGTGTGTGTGTGTGTGTGTGTGTGTGTGTGTGTGTGTGTGTGTGTGTGTGTGTGTGTGTGTGTGTGTGTGTGTGTGTGCGTGTGTATGTGTTAGTATGTGAAGTTGTAGTTGTAGAGGTCTGGATGGTCTATCCAGTCTCTTTGGAGGCGGAACTTCAACTGATTGACTGTCTGTGCTTGGACTGTGTCTTCTGATAGTGCATTCCAGGATCTTACCACACGGGTGGAGAGGAAAGAATGTCTGGTTTCTGTTGATGTCTGTGTAACAAGTTTTTCTCTGTGACCTCTTGTTGTTCCGGTGGCTTTTAGGTACATCTGCTTTTGTGGACAGAGTTGGCATTTACAGTCCTGGTCGATTTGGTCGAGTCCCTTGATAATTTTGAAAGTTTGAATGATGTCGGCTCTTTGCCTTCTGCAGTGCAGTGTAGGGAGTTTAAATTCTTTCAATCTGCTGCCGTAGGGTAGTCCTTTTGTTTCTGGCATTGGTCGTGTCGCACGCCATTGAACTTGTTCGATGAGGTCTTGATCTTTCTTTAGGTGAGGGAACCAGACACAGGAAGCATATTCCAGATGTGGTCTGACCATTGCCTTGTAGAGTAGTAGGAACGTCTCCTTGTTGAGATGCCGGAATGTTCTGGCTAGACACCCCAGAACTCGATTGGCCTTTTTGACACTATTCTCGATGTGGTCATAAAACTTGCATCAAGTTTGTGACTACCTTCACTGTCCCTTCTTAGGTGGTATTCATTTTGTGGGTTTGAATGTCCGAGGTGTAGAACGTGACATTTGTCAGGATGTAAGTTCATTTGCATCGTATCCGACCAGTCTTGTAGTTTTGTCAGGTCTTCTTGTAGAGAGTTTCAGGAGTTGATGTCGTCTGTCAATGCTGCGTAGATCTTGGTGTCGTCTGCAAACAGAGTGGTCAGATTGTCCATGCGTCCTGGGATATGGCTGACAAACATTGTGAATAGTATTGGTCGCAGGACTGACCCCTGAGGAACTCCGCTAAGTACACTTTTCCAGTCCGATTGTTCTCCGTGTACTGATACCTTTTGTATCCGGTCACACAGGAATGCTTTTATCCATCCTAAGGCTTTGTCTTTGATTCCTAGACTTTCCAACTGTTTGAGAAGGCGCTGGTGTGGGACGGTGTCAAAAGCCTTTGCATAATCAAGGTAGATTACGTCAACAGGTGTGTTGTGCATCAAAGCCTCAGTCCAGACATTCAGCGCTTCCAACAAGTTTGTGGTTGTACTTTTTCCTGCAAAGAAGCCATGCTGTTGGTCACATTCGAGGTGATTTATTTTGATGTGTTCTATGAGCTGTTCAACAATCACTCTCTCTAGAGTCTTGCAAATGATTGACGTCAGAGACACCGGTCTGTAATTTGCTGGTTTTCTCTTCTCAGATTTCTTGTATATGGGACAAATGATAGCGTCTTTCCATTGTGTTGGCAGGATTTATGTGTTGATGCGCTTGAGTTGAAGATTATGTCGAGAGGCACTCATAGTTGTTCTGCCATCTCCTTCAGGATTCTTGGGCTGACGCCTTCAATGCCTGGTGATGTGTCAGTTTTCAGTTGAAGAAGGCACTTCTTAACCAGTTCTTCGGTGACTTTGAATGTTGTGAGTGCTTCAGTAGTCAGGTTCTTTGGTGTGACATGCGGGACATTGGAAGTGTCTTCTTCTGTGAATGATTTGAAAAGGTGTTGGTTTAGTACTTCAGCCGCCTCTTGGTCGGTTTGTGTAAGTGTTCCGTCCTGCTTGAACAATTGGCCTATGCTATCCCTTGTGTTTCTTGTTTCTGATGTATTTCCAGATTTCGTTATTGTTCGTCCTACATTCCCTGGTTAGTTTATGCTCAAACTGTCTGCGTACTCTTCTGATTGCATGTTGAGCTGTGTTCCTGCATCTGATGTAGGCCTGGTAGTCTTCCCCTTCCTTTGTATTTAGGTATCTGATCCACGAGCTGTGTTTCCTTCTTACTTTTCTCAGGGCAGCTTGAGTCATCCACATTGGCTTGGCTCGGGCATTCTCGGTGATGGTATAGTGTGGCACGCATTCATCAACTGTTTTCTTTAATATTTTCTCCAGTTTGTATGTTGCCTTCTGTGTGTTCATTCCATCTAGTAATGTTGTCCAGTCTAGGTTTACCATCTCTTTCAGGTTTTCATAGTCTGTCTTGTCATAGCTGTAAATGGTCCGTTTCTTCGGTAGTTGCGCCACAAATATGTTACGATTCATGGTGAGACTGATGTGGTCGCTATTTCCCAAATATGGACCGTAGTTTATATTTTTTATTGTGTTTTCTTCTGTTGGCCTTGTCGGTATCTTGTTGGCTTGTGCACATGTTGATGATAGTGTATGTCCCTAATTACTTCAATGAACCGCTGTTCATCAGAACCATCCCTGTAGGTGTGCGGGATAGACGGTTCAGGATCCCATACTATCCTGTTGAGGTTGAAATCTCCCATTACAAGAGCATATGTATTTTCTGATGCTTCTGAACGGTGTCTGAGGGCTGCATGTAGTTGCTTGTCTCTTTGCCTTGCCGTTTCTGGTGTGCCACTTCTGTAGACGCATCCTATTAGATTAGATGTGTCTTTTGTATTGAATGTTATCCACACTGCATCTACAAACTGGTCAATGCTTAGGTGGGTATATCGGCATGCCTTGTATTCAATCCTTATGTAGGTCGTTTGTAAAAAGGTCAAATCCTGGTATGTGGAGGATTTCCAAGTTTGGTGCATTTCCATTTTTATGTTTTATCTCGTTGAGGGCAATCACATCGTATTCTTGCGCAATGGTGTGTAGTTCATCATATTTGCTAAGTATCGAGTTTAACAAGATTTAACAAGATTGCCACCCAGAGAATTAACTCTAGGTAGCAGGTGGACAAGGAAGCCCTTGGCTTATCGAGAGTCCGACCTTTTTATCTATGTGTATCCCGCCCGTCTGAGGTATGTGTCGATTTTATTTTAAAACATATTCACGCTACTAGCACCCACACAATCAGCAGGTAATCTGTTCCATTCATTTACAGTCCTTTGTGAAAATGAAAACTTTCTCATATCCAATCTACTCTGCTCCTTTGCTAATGCAAGTTCATGTCCTCTAGTCCTTCTATCTTTCTTAACTGAGAAAAACATATTTCTATCAATATTTTCATAACCCTTCAATATTTTGAACACTTCTATCTGATCTCCTCTCAATCTCCTGGTCTCTAGTGTTGTTAAACCGCATTTTTTTAGGCGTATTTCATAACTAAGATCCCTCAGATTTGGTATCATTTTAGTTGCTCTCCTCTGCACTCTTTCTAGCATATCTATGTCCTTCCTGCGATATGTCCTCCACGCTTGAATACAATATTCTAAACGAGGCCTAACTATTGTTTTGTACAGCGGTATTATTAGCTCTTTTTCCTTATACGTTATGTTTCGCCTAATTAATCCAAGGATTTGATTTCCCTTACACACATCATTAACGTATAGAATGAATAGTTTGGGGCCCGAGATTGAACCCTGTGCGACACCACACGAAATATTGCGCGCAGCAGAATTACATTCGTCAATGGACACAAATTGTTTTCTGTTTTCTAGATAACTATTTAACCAGTTAAATGCCACACCACGGATACCAAGAAATTCCATTTTTTATATAACAGTGTTAGCCCTCAATATAATATTATTGTCTTTCCACTTCTTGTTTATGAGAAAGCCTACTCCTGCTTGGCCGTTGGCCGGTATAGTAGATGGCAGCTTTGTAAGGTAGTGAAGTATTCCTCTCTTCTTCTGACTTCTCCGATCCCAATCACATCCCATACCAACCTGGTTTCCCTAAGTTCTTCCTCCAGTTCTTGTATCTGTTCATCTCGTTATAAATTGCTATCTTCAGTCTACTTACCTTCTTTCGGCGGCTCTTCTTGACCCAGAGATTCTTACCCTGCACGTGGCCCTAGTTGACCCAAACCGCCTCCTTGGTCATAGACTCTATCGATGCTGCTTGGGACTGGGGGCCTTGGCTTAACTGTACTTTGCGTGCTGGTGTTGTTAACATACCCTTTGTACCCTTAGTTATGCAATACGCCTAAAAGCATGTGGTTTAACAACACTAGCGACCAGGAGATTGAGACGAGATCAGATAGAGGTGTTTAAAATATTGAATGGTAATGAAAATATTTATACAAATATTTTTTTCTCATTTAAGAAGAAAGAGAAAAGAACTAGAGAACATGAAGTTACATTAGTAAATGCGCAGTGTAGATTAGATATATATAAGAAAGTTTTCATTTTCTCAAAGGACTGTAACTTAATGGAACATATTATCTGTTGATTTTATGGGCGCTAATAGCGTGAATATGTTTAAAAATAAAATCGACACATACCTCAGAAGGACGGGATACACGTAAATAAAAGAGTTGGACTCTCGATAAACCAAAGGGCTTCCTTCTCAATCTGTCATGTAGAGTTAATTCTCTGGGTGGCAATCTTGTCAAATCTTGTTAAATCCGTACATGACATGGCCGAGCAATTCCGGCCTTTTTCCTAATCTCTCTTCGTCCAAAGAATGTTCGTTTAGGCACTCAGGCCAATCCCCTAGTCACGGATGTGGTGTTTCTCTTTGTGCCCCCGTTCGCCGCACAGACGACACTGCACTTTATTGGCTGCTGAGGGCAGTGTCGCGGTTTGTTTCGCCGTATTTTCGCACACTTGCCCATCGTGTGACGTTGGCGATTACGGCGTTCAACCACCATCCATCTATTGTCCGGCAACGCAGTGTGCCGCGCGATAGTTCGTGGGTCACTGCTCTCAGCACAGTCACGTGTCGGTGTTGTTGTCGGTGACATTAACATTTCACTGTTTGCATTAGGAAAGCCAGATTTGACTACAATCTGCCAACTCCGCTCTCCCAAAGATGCACCATTTCGGAAAGTGAAATTGGCGTAATTGTTAACGAACGTCACGTCGCTTCAAGCTACGTAACTGTAAATGCAACATTAAAAAAAATGGTCCATTACTCCAAAGATAAAGCATAAAACAAAAATGTTTTATCGTTTTAGGTTCTGGACTTTGGCAAGTTTATGTTGCCAACAATTTCGTTTTTTGTAAATGTCCCTACAATTTTAGTAACCGCATTGATTGCTTTAAGGAGCCACACCTTATCCATTAATAAACGTTATTTAGAAACGTGATTGTTATTAAAAAAAAGTATATTTATCAACAGTAAACTAAAGGAATATTGACGAAATACACTTTTTGTGTTTTTTCTCAAAAACCACCATTCTAACTGCCACACAGCGAATGGTTTATTGATGGTTTCATTGCATTGGACAGTACTTTGCGTGTTATTGTAGAACATATAGGGTACTCCATGTTTATATAACACAGTAATGTTTTAATAATGTGTTACCTTGCAAAGAAACTGAGGCAAGAACACACAAAGGCAGAAATGAAGAGGCACACTAACATCCGCGTGAAACGTTTATTTTCAAAGTCGTACTTCTACGTGCAAAAACCAAGTATTAAACATGACTACCAGTGCCATGGCTACCATTATCATGACATATAAATTAATATATCACATACACTATTATGAATTAACTAAGTGTTTCAAAAACCTGTTAGTGTACATAGCTTATACAATGCAATATAATTCAGGTGTAAAGTCAATGCTGGTAATATGGCACTTGATGGAATATCTTACACGGACAAATTAGCATAAGTCACACTTGTTTCTGTAATTGAATTTGTGTGTGATTTACGATTGCACCATATATAGGCCTATGATGAGAGTATATTTAAGTGCAAGGGATAGACCTTAAACGATCAAAACATTATCCTGTGTTTTAAACAATACTATTTAAATTAGACAATACATCTACACACCACACACGTCAACTCTCTATCATTTTTTCGAGGTCTCTGTCATTTTGATGCATTCTGATTAATACATCAGTTTGTTTGTCTTATAGAATACAACAACATTCTGGAATAGGGTCGATAATGGTACTATGGTACTTCTATCACTTAATATATTACAACACAAAAAACAATCAGTACAGGCATATTACATTCATTTCTGGAAATTTAATTATGTGTGATATGTGAGAATCAACGGTTATATATATATATATATATATATACATGTACAACAAGAATATACATCTATGTGCAATATGTATACATGTACAGGTGTACGAAAATACAATTTAAGTTATACAATATTTATATTCACACACCAAACGTGTTAACTTTCTGTCATTTTGACATAACCAGTAAAATAAACATGTTCCAGAGCACGCTTGGGTTGAAATGCGAATGAGCAGATTTAAATGTTGATGTTTGGAAGGAACCAAATGCAATTGCAAGAGCGCCAATATATGATTGCATATAAATGTAAGCATTTGAAATTATTCAAATGCACAACGTACGTAAATAATTCAAATGCCAAATAATTATTGCAAACGTTTTGAAATAATTCATACATAACCCTTTAGATCTTGTATTGATACTAACAAAATGCAATGCATTTTTACTGAGTACAGTTTCTTACATATTTGCTAAATGAAATTGCTTCTCAAAGTAACTTAGAGTTGATGTTTTAGTCTGGCTACAGGCCAATTCTACATAGGATTTCAAAAACCTGTTAGAACATTACTTATTGTATTTCATGGATACCCTTATCAAGGTGAATTACACGTCTCACTGCCTGCACTCTCTGTCAAGGATCATGCAATGATTGAATCTAATACACCCATTATCTGAGCAATTACAGTTAAGTGAAACATTTGCATGTGTATGTATGAGCGGGACAACTAGAAACACCAGGCAATTAAACAAATCACCAATTAAGAATCCTGACAACTAGATTGTTTTTAATAAAATGCAAACGTGTTTGTTGCAAATTCAATTGCTTTGGTTCAAATGCATGTGTTTTTGGTATTGGCATGCAAATGCAAGTATTTTTGGTATTGACATTCAAATGTAAATGCATTTGAGCCCATGCCTGTGATCTGGAGACTAAAATATATGTAATTTGGTGTTCAATGTACTAACAATTTGTGACGAGTTGTTTTATTCATAACAATTGTGAACATATTCTGCTTATCATTTGTATATTATAAACTTCCGCATACTATATAGTATGGCAGCAACCCATAGTGCTATGTTGGCCTAAAAAGTGTGCTAAGAGTCTAAAATTAAATATTTTACTGGTTTCAAGTAGATGTTTCGCCACACATCACTTCAAGGTTGTAATGCTGCATATATCTGAGCAATTACACTCATGTTCTGTGCATAGCCATCGATCACAACGTGAGCAAATTCATTGGACGTTTTGTCATTAATACATGATGATTTCATTCAAACGTGATCAAGTAGTTTGGATAAGCCCGGTTATCCAAGAATATGACATACATTTCTGGATTTTGAATTTTGTCAACAACCGAGTCAAAGCGAAGACCTGGCTTGTTTGGATTTAGAGGTGTTACCCGGTACGTTTTATCACCAAGAGTGTAGTCACCTGTTAAGACAAGCGCAAGGTACATTCGTTTCATGCCATCAGCCCCTGGGGCAGCATATCGACACGAGTAACTCGAATTCACAGCGAAGTAGACACCTTTGCCATAGGCAGTGGCTGAAAATGGAAGTAAAATGTATTACTATGTTAATATGCCCATTACTGCAAAACAATTCTACTTTGTACCAATATCAGTTAAGGATTGCCAAAACCACCATGATGGCACTGCAATTTGATGGTCATGCACTTCACTGCAATGTAAATTTGTAATCACATTTTTTTATAGGCCAATGTCAGACATTCACTAAAACTAACATTACTGCCAAGAAATCTTCATTTTAATGCAATTCCTTGTGTCTTTGTAATACCAGAAAAATCATTCACCGTGTCAAACACTCCTGACACAGTTCTTTTATGGGCTTTATTTCCAGTATACAGTGGATGCCTGTGTACATGGTCACATATACCAGTCTGATCAGTCTATGCCAAGGGCTGGCAATCCTTTGAATGGAGGGCCGAAATGGTGAACTGAACTAGGTCAGACATATATTATTGATTATAGACGATCGTTAGCCTAGCTTTTATGGTAGCTGGTACACTGTTTACGGTGGCTATCTAAACATAGGCATTATTGCTGTTATAATTTTATAATTTTAAGTATAACTTCCACAAACACTACACAAATATGATTTATTCATATAAAACATCAATGTCTAATGTTAAATAATAGTTGTGCTTCATTATAAAAAGCACACACAATTCATGGCAGTGTTCTTGCAGGCCAATGAGGTTATCCTGACTAGTGTGAACATACTGTTGTTGTCAAACCACTAGGTGCCCCCCAAATCTGGCTTCTGAAGCACCTTCGACTTCCACATGGAACGGGCTTGAAAATCAAAGCATCTCCCCGCAGCGAGCCACAACTTTGGCGAAACACTTTGCCCACTCCCGTGTGAGCAGCCAAATGACCATTACATAAGCACAATGTGTTTGGACTTTCTAGGGTTTTTCCATGAATGTTGCGAGTAGCTGACGTTCTGCGGTTGTGTCTCCCACTGCGAAACTGTGATCTCAAAAGAGGAGATGAGCTGGGATATACGTTGATTACGTGTTCCCGTTACTGATACTGAACAATCACCAGCTTGAGATTTGATGCGACGTCGTTAAGAAATGCAAAACCGCACATCCACGTAGGATCAGCAGTGAACTCCAGTACTTCTGTATATGTCTGCTCCATGATCACCCCGATATGTGCCAGTCAGCGCCGGACTGTAGAGGCCGCCGGGCAATAGATGAACCGTCATCCTAGCATAGCAGTTTCCCCCCTCTCAACCTACTACAACATGGACATCACAGCACAACACTGCTTTTCACTTAGAACACAACACTACTGCATCATACAGTGTGTGTATAACAGTTATATTTTACAATATACATCTTGAATAGACACCCTCTAGTGTGTCAGTTGTCGGGCTTCCACGTAGCGTTACAACGGGTTTTTCATCACCTGCAATTTTGTAATTTAACTTTTATTCCAAAGCCACTGGGGTCATTACCGAAAACAATTTTGTGGAGGTCTTTTAAAAACTATTTAGTGGAGGCAACTGCCCCGTCTGCCCCGCCCTATATCCAGCACTGCTCGCAGTACAAATGGCACATTGCCTCAGCCAGCACACATGACAGTAGTAGATGCTGGAACTGCCGATGGGTTAGGGAGAATGCGATGCAATTCTGGTTCTTCAACATGACACGCATTATGCATTTCCATTGATATGTCACACAAGATTTCTTTGGGGTTGGCCGTGGGCCCCAAAGAGCTTCACAGTCACATGCAAATTGTCGGAACATTTCCACCAACATAAAAGTTATGCCCAACTGTTGTCATCCCACGGGCCACATTGTGATCAATCTCATATTTAATCTGTGGGCCGCTTGAAATAGCGTTATGGGCCGCAGTTGGCCCCTTGGCTGCAGGTTGCCGATCACTGGTGTATGCCTTGTCAAACCATGTCCACTCTGCATATCCACTGACCAAATGCATCAATGACATGATGAGGTAGATGCCCGATGTCCGTGCAGGACCACGATCATATGAGCACCATGCTTCATGTGTACATTACTTCTGTGACAACTATTGCATGGTATTCAGCAGTGACATATTGATTTTTGTGCCATGACAATAATGATTTTGACTTTATCAAGATCACGTTGGTCTGACGGCGGCAACCTATGAAGACCTTTCTCAGTTCTTGCCATGTTGTCTCTGCTATATTAAATCTGTATTTGGTTTTGATGTCCTCCTCACCTGAAAGTTGTTGTGCAAGATAGGAAGTTTTGTAAGCAGGCTTCATCAGCGGATGATCAACCAGTAGCAGACACTCTGCAGTATTCTTGATTTCTGCAAACTTCGCCCGCTTGACATGCGCAGCTGTTTCTCCCCCAGATTTGTAGTCTGCCATAAAGCAACTGAATAATGTGCTAGGAGTGAATAGTAACTTTTGGCTAGAACACAGTATGGTGCATTTTACATGCAGGAAGAAACTGCATATCGAAGAACATATACAAACCATTCTTGCCACAGTAGCTGCGATTGAAGCCGCCAGTGTTGATGCTGTCTATGGCATCTTCACTTGTACCGTGCCAGAGATGGCGTTCAATGATGGTCGATTTATCACAACGTTTCTCCATGTCTTGTTTGTCCAAACTGTACTTGATATAGAGATTTGGATGCTGAATTCTCTCTATCTGCAATAACATAGACACCAACTTTGACGAGACGTTGAATACAAAAGTACAAAATAATAATGTTGACATAGTAAATATAGTAAACATTTTAACACATTAGTCTTCAAGTCAGCCAAACCATGCCAAAATTGCACCCACTGGCGAGTAGTTTAAAAATACACTAGAAACGATGATGTTTGAATGAATGGCCATCAATTATTCTGTTTCTATTTAATAAAACAGGCGTTCTGTTTAATAGGGGAACAGGCGTTGAACTACATTGATGTAGATCAGGGACATGTGTGTTTGTGTGTGTGTGTGTGTGTGTGTGTGTGTGTGTGTGTGTGTGTGTGTGTGTGTGTGTGTGTGTGTGTGTGTGTGTGTGTGTGTGTGTGTGTGTGTGTGTGTGTGTGTGTGTGTTGTGCATGTTGTATGTTCATATAAGTATATCATGCATTGCTAGGATTTAAATGTGTATCTTAATTTAAATCAACATATGTGTTCATGCCAGCATACAAAATAATGGTTATAACCACATGTTATTAAAGCAATAAAAACTATTTATTTCATGCATTATTATTACTAGCTTACACCATCCATGGAGAAACAAATATCACTGTCACCATTACCATATTTTGAACTTAGGCCTACACACATTCTCATAACTCTAGTGGCGCAACCTGAGGAATGTCTAATAACTGAAAGACGCTACCAGCACTTTTTCAAATACACCGCTAAATGGTAAATCAGTGGCCAATGGTGGAAGGAATCGAAAGAATATAGAATGAGGCGAGTGTACCTCAGTACCTGAGAGATGACTTATAATATTCCAAAGTTAACTTTATCATATTTAGCGATTACACTTCACAAGAGCTGGCGAAAAACATGTCAGTTGAACTAAATATTAGTACATATAAGGATGTCAGCATAAATGATGTTTGTGTTGCACACACTTTGTGAATGCGTTCGAGTTTGTCCTCTGCTGTACGCTTCATGCAGTTTTCCACCTGTTGGTATTCATTGCTGCCTGATGCCAGTTTTACAAGCTTGACTGATTTCACACTACCCTCTGCAGACCAATTGCTAGGCAGTTTCACTAAACCTAAAACAAATAATCAAACAGCTTGGACCCACCCCTGGAGCAACAAACGAAGGTCATCAATGATCACCTTTACAGTATTTTTTATATTAACTAGTTTACGTTTGCCATCTAGTGAGGTGATCAACACTAAATAATGTCATGTATGAGAAATGCACACTAGAAAAGTAAAGCATATCAATTTCAAAAACATGTAAGTAATTTACTACAGATAATTATTGTTGTGTTTTCTTAAATGAATTGTCAATTAGTAGACCATAATACTAGAGGTATGTAATTGTAATAGTAAACATACAAATTAAGTTATCATAATCTGCCAAAAAACATTTTCTGCAATTGTTTGTCAAAAAGAAACACTAACTGATTTACTGGTGATGTGAGGACTTAATTTAGGCAGTCAGGTTGTATTGAGAATGGTTGAATAAATTCACATAACTGATGTAGTAATTTTAGCGGTTCAGATTGCCTTGACTCCACTCTAGCTCCACCCACACGACACCCACCCATGGAGCAACTAATACAATTACGAATAAAATACATAGCTTTATAAAAGTAAATAAGTTAGAAATAAAATAGATAACTATTAAATAAGATACCAGTTAAATAAAGTTAATAAACAACTTAAAAATATAAGAAATAATAAAATAAATATGTAAAACATAATAATTAAGTAACAGTTTTAAAATATACAGTGATTCAACCTAGCTAGTCCACATAGGCCCATTAAGGACATCTGTACAATTTTACACATTATATCACGTTATTGTCAATGCTGAGAATAAGTTTTGTAAAACCATAAACATTTCTTGCGCAATAGGGCTTCAAAATTATTGATGGCATTACTGACAAACGTGCTAGTCGCACTGTCCCATCGGTGGTATTCTAAGATCCGTCTATGCATACTGTTGTAGGTAATGTTAAATTTTAAATATGTGTCAACAAACCAAGGTCGACAGTTTTCACCCTTACGGCATCTTGATCTTACGTTCCCTTTCTCCATTTTAGTTCTGATGTTGCTGTGTAAGAGCTGTGTTGTTTTCACTTATCCGACACTTGCTTGCCTTTGCAAACTCGAGGAGAAGAATGTGCAGCAACACTGACAATATTCTTGCAAATGTATTATATGGTTCAGCCAAACTTAACATTTTAGTATTTAAAAAGACAATATTGTTTTAAAAAATAACCTTCTTGATATCCAGCCAACAAAGTCAAAGTGGTAAATGGACAAGAAATCGAACCTTTCGGTTAGTTCTGTTTTGTAAAACACAGACAATGTATGATGACAACAAATATGACCTGTCACAGAAAACTGGGCATTAAGTTGCAAAATGTGAAATGGAGTTTTATCCCTTTTTGAATTCCACAGATAAGTTTTTTTTTTAATGTACATAATTTGTTGAAATATCTTAAATTGTATTTGGTTTATTGCTAAAATGGAAAGAAACTTTTAAAAAGTGACATTTTGAGACATGAGGCCATTTTCATTCATATTGTTAATTGTTTTAATATGTGGGTTTATAAAAGCATTTATCTTATAATTTATTTTATAACAAAATTGATGGGACACGACCCAGACAGCTATTCCTGGCTCTTGTGCAGAATAGGACTGTGAAACTTAATACCCGTTCGCTGTGACAGGTCACAGATGTTTGACGTGGTGTACGTTGCCTGATGATTCTCAGACAGCCTATAAGTTCAAGAAGTACTACTTTTGTTATTAGTTGTTATATAACATTGTCATTATTGCACAGTGACAGTGGTAAGCAAGTAATTTACACAAAATACAAAAGTTGCTTGTAACTTTTTTGCCAGACTCTGCTGTTGTCAATCTACCGTAATTAAATTTATGTTAAAATGCATATATACTTTAGATAGATCATGTTACATAACATGGTTTTACTATAACAATTAGATGGTGGCAGTAACAATTAAACTTACTTTGGAGGAATTGTTGAAACATACGATATCTTAGCAATTGTTCCAAAGAAAGCTTAATTCTTGCTGTCTAATTTAATGTTGAAGCCATGAGCAATATCTTTCACAATAAAATTGTATAACCATAGTAAAGTAAAGATACCCAATAAAGTACCAGTTTGCTGAATAAAAAGATAGATACCTTCGAATGACGTAGAACAGGCAGATTCACCTTGTGAAACAAGATAAGTGTCATTTAGATCAGTTTTAAATCAATTAATGCAAGCGCGTAATACATGCATCCATACAGCGAGCAAAACACACGCACATGGGGTGGCTGTGGGGCTCCCTCCCATACATTTCAATGCTTTCTAAAATACACTAGAAAAGGTGTAATTTGGTTGCATATAGACATTCTAGTTCTAAAAACATCTGCATGGGGCCATTCGTAGTCATACAAATACCCACCAGGTGGAAGAATGACTGTGAAGATATCACTCACATTTCAAGAATCATCATGCAAACGAACTTCGAGTGAAAAGACAATGGCCAACCCCGATCCGCACTTCAAGCAAACTATCAGAAGCGGGGAAAAGTTTGGATGCGTTTTATACATTACCACGTATCATACGCATATATATAGGAATTCTATCAGAATTTAGCAAACGTTGGGGTGCATATTATACATGGAGGCATATCATACACACAAACATATGGTATACCCAGTGTAGTTCATGTTATATAAAATTATTTTATTATAGCAACAATCAGACTGTGTAGTAGGAACAGAACAGAACAGAAGTGAATTTATTTATCCAGAGTGTACATCCAATAATAATATGACAAATTATTATAAAAAGGTGTACAATGAGGATGATGGAGACTCCCACTAAGACTTGAAAAGAAGTCGCTTCCGTGGGAGCCACACATAGTATAATTATAGTTCAGTTTCTGTTGAAAGAAAAAAAATATGTTGTCTATTATCTAAGATATAAGCAGTAACATAAAATAAGATACATCGTCAGTGAAAAAAACAAAATAGATTATTTTATTATAAGATGTATGTTCATAGAATGTGGTGCGGTAAGCAGTATTTTATGGTGTTTGGGTCTGGGTGATATCATTGTGGTTGATTGCGTGTATACATGCAGGCATAACAGTTAATGTCTGTGCACGTGTTGTTGGAGTTATGAACAAAATGGTTCTTAGCGTAGTTTAAAAAATATGTAAACTGTGTGTATACAGTTTAGCTATCACACTAAGGGAAGTGTTGTTAATTGTGTTTGGTAAACTGTGTTTAAGACATAGTTTTTTTGCAAATGAATGATTTGTACCGTAAATGTGAATTGTGCGTTGGTTGCGTGTATTGTGACCATAAATCAGGGTATTTGTAGCTATTTTCCAATTTAGAAGATGAGCAGGTAATTTGTTATGTATAAATTTATAATTCTTGAAGGGCTCAAATATCATTTACTTTTAGTAAATGTTTTGAATAACGGATCAGTGTGAGCATAAAAATTACTCAAAGTTATTATGCATATAGCCCTTTTCTGAAGTTGATTAATTTCTTTGAGAGTGGTACCCTCATGTTGTTAAACAGCAAGTTATGTGTGGTACTAATAATGTATTATACAATATTATTTTATTCTCATTGGCAGAATTTGTTTAAGTCTATTTAGTATACCGATTATTCTGGAACATTTGTTTGACACATTACAGTGTTTTTTCCAGTTTAGATGTGTATCCAAAGTTAATCCCAGGAAATTAAAACTGTCAACTTTTGTAATTATACTATTATTGATTTTAGGAATAGGTGTGCTAAATGTTGTTTTGGGTGTGTGGAAAACCATGAATTTAGATTTAGTTATGTTAAGAGAAAGTTTATTTATTTCTAGCCATTTGTTAATTTTCTGGAGTTCTTCATTAATCAATGTTTCAACATGATTGGTGTGTGAGATTGTTAAATTGCTCATTGTACTCAGCAAAGTAGTGTCATCTGCATAGGATATAAAATTGAACAATTGACTTGCTCGAGTCATTAATATAAATAATAAACAGAATTGGTCCAATAATGGAGCCTTGGGGGGGTACTCCTGTTTCTATAGATAAGATATCAGATTTTACATCATTAATTTCTACATATTGCGTTCTATTTGATAGATAACTTTCCTTAAAGTTTCAGAGACACCCCTTCAATGCCGTAATGTTTTAATTTACAAAGTAATGTATTGTGGTCTAAGGTATCAAATGCTTTAGAGAGATCAAGAAATATGCTGGTACCTCATTATTATCCATGTAGGTTGTTATTCTGTCTACGAGGTCTAATGCAGCATATTCCGTTGAGTGACCAGAACGTAAGCCATATTGGGATTTCGTAAAAAGGTTGTTACTTTCAAAATAGGAAGATAGTTGATTTCCCATAATGTTTTCCAATACTTTAGATAAAGCAGGCAGAAGTGAAATTGGTCTGTAGTTGTTGATTATTGATGGGTCACCGTTTTTAAATAACGGAATAACTTTGGACACCTTTAGTTTTTCAGGGAATATTCCCGCATTAAAAACTTTATTTATAAGTTAAAGATTTTATTATCTTAGGTGCGATTTTGTTTAGCAAATTGCTTGAAATTAAATCAGACCCGGTACTATTTTTAGACGGAATGTTGTCTATTGTTTTTGTACAATTAGTTCGTCTACGTTGTTAAGTACAAATATGCAGTTAAAATGTTTATCAAAGTAATATCTAAAATCTTTGTTGCCTAAATATGTTATGTTATTAACCAGTTTTCTGCCAATATTTGTAAAGGTGTTAAATGCGTTAGCGATATCTAGAGTGTTTGTAGTTTCTACATTATTTATACTGAATGATTCGGGAAAACTATTCTTATTGTTTTTTCTTGAAATAATTTCATTTATAGTTTTCCACGTGTTTCTGATATCAGATTTATATTTAGCGAAAGTTGACGCAAAATAATTCACGTAAACTTCTCTTTAATATGGTACCATTGTTTTAAGTTAATACGCATAATTTCGTATTCCCTTGAATTGGGATTTGTAAGTTTCATTCTCTTATATAGTTTATCTCTAAACTTTTTGGATTTTAACAGACCCGTGGTAATCCATTTAGATGTTTTGTGTTTGTATTTATTAAACTTAACTAATTTACTTACCATATGCTTGTTCTTGGCCATTTCAATTACTTCGAATATAATGTCATAGCTTAAATTAGGGTGTGTCTTCAAATTTGTGTCAAGCAAGTTGTACAAATCAGCGAATTAATGTCATTTATTATATTTTGAGTGGCTTTATCGTTTATTGTGTTAATTTTAATCCATCTAGGGGTTGGTGGATTTACTAACGAAATTTCTGAGAGAATAAAGCAAGGGAGGTAATCGGATATCTTATTTATTAATATACCAGATGTAGTTATGGATATAGATAAACCACCTCCAGTTACATTAATAATTAGTCCCTCCCAGTGTTCGTAGGTATTTATGTTTAGTTTGACTATATGTTGGAATCTGTGATTAAGCCTCCATTGTTACTGCTACTCTTTCCTTGAGCAGTATAAGTGTACCCAGGTAGTTGTATATTTGCTAAGTCGGTTATGTTGAATATCCAACATTCTTATAAGCAAATTACATTAAATTTATAATTTATGTCCTGTTGTGAGCTGACGCATGAAATTAGTTCATCAAATTTATAATTTATAGATTGAATATTTAAGCTGAGTATTGAAAATTGTCCATTTTTATCATCAGCAAGTATCTTAAAGTGATCTATGTCATAATACGATGAATGTTTTATGACTTGCAGTTCATTAGTATCAATATCTAATGTGTTAATTAAATCGTTGTTGTCAATACCACCCAAGTGTGAAAGAAAAATGCAATCAAACTGTTTAGTCATTAATTGGTAGATTAAGAAGTATGAAAACCCATTATGTACACGTACAGGGTACTGTGTATAATGAGGGTGTTTGCACCAGAGGCAATAAATAATGTCTTGGTGAACGGTAACCGAATAATATAATTTTGAGAAGTTGCATCATTGTGTTTGTTTCTATGTTTTGTTAGACAATGTTCAACAAATAAAGCAAAATAATATGACGATGGACATGTATCAGTTCAGTACACATAGTCAACAAGAAGAAACAGAAACAAATAAAACATAAATGGCTTTGCTGGCTGATAAAAAGATATTACCATGCCATAGCTCACAACAACGAAGTGAGATATAATAGGTTAAACCAATGAACAGTAATACACTAGATGAGAGATTACAAAATAAACAAAGGAGTTACCTACGAAATATATATAAGCATTACATAGTTACATTAATGATAACACTGCTCATAAGAAAGTGGAATCGTATATATAATGAGATGCCCTAGAACAACAATGTGTTCTAGGCTTACTTAGACACCGCATTAAAATTAATAATTGAAAGGTATCGTCTTAACCAAAAATTACAGGCATGCCATCCATTATTAAACCACATAGGAAAAGACATGTACCATTAGCAAGCAATTAATGAGCCATTTAAACACTAGGTGTACAATGTTTGTGTAACATTGCAAAATTAGATTACATTACAAAATATTTATTTCAGAACGACATTAGACAATGTGTTAGTCTGTTCATATTGATATGAATGAATAAAATATATATTACATGATTATGATATATAAAGTAATTACAGTTGTTCATAACATACTAAAAGCGTATGAGGTTAATTAGTAGGTTCCGTAACAATCAGTTACTCAATGTTACACTAAACACTGTATTTGCAAGAAAAGAAAACAAAAAATTAAAAAGATGAATGAAAGGTTAAGTCTGGCTAATGAGTAGAGTCAGAAACAACGGCATCATACCACGTAACTACACGTACTAGACACAAGTAGTTTGGCAAAGTCTACTGGTATGTCAGAATGTCGTTTGAGCTTGTGATTTTGCGGATCACGTTATGATTGTCTTTGATAATAATCTTGCCGCTGGCCATCCAACAGTCATTGATCTTTTCGCCTTTTTAAGGTTTCTGGTTTCAAACACTAGTTTGGAGCGCTTTGACGGAAAGTAGAGGCATGCAGTAAAGAACAAGTTTGTTGAAGAATAAAATGATAGATACCTTCTTCGGAAGAGTCAACGTCACCTGATGAAACAAGATTGGCGGCACTTAGAATCAGCTTTCAGTCAATTAATACATGCAAGTTATACATGTACCCATACATTGGATAGAAAGAGAAGCACCTGGGGTGGCTGTGGGTCTCCCTCCCATGCATTTCAATGCTTTCTACAACACACTAGAAAAGGTGCAATTTTATTACATATAGAACAGGCTTTCAGCCAAGTACCAGTAATGTAACTTTTAGTTGTAAATGCACAATTTGGTGGACAAAATGTTATCGTTGGGGTAGGTGGTCCCTTTTCCCAAAATTCGTGAAAATGTGCAATTTGACACGACTTAGAAAACGAGTTTTCAGCAAAGACAAGTAACAGTATAAATGCACCAACTGGTTGCTAAAAAAGGGAAATACTGTGGGGTGGCTCTGGGAGAGGATGTTCCCCCTTCCCACTCACCTAAATCCCACAAGCTAGATGTGTTGTGACACACAAATGACCATGTCTTAGTGACATCAGTTTGCAATCTACAGACTTCATATTTGGCACATTACTAAGTATTACACATTGCAATTACACTGACGGTTGAGTAAAACATATTGATGATGTGACAAATATATGATATGGAGTTGCCTGACGTTTCTCAGATCGTCCACTCAGATCTAGAAGGTGTTCTTTTTAATAGTGCTACATAAAATTTAGTCGTTGCACAAACACTGGTAAGCAAGTAATTTCCGCATTCTAGCATAATGGTAGTATATATTTTTAATACATATATGCCTATTTTAGTTCATATTATATAATATTAATTTACCATAGCAATCATATTGTGTACCCGTGGTAAAGTAGAAGCATCCAGTAAAATACAATTTTGTTGAAGAATAAAATGATAGATACCTGCTTCGGAAGAGTCAACGTCACCTGATGAAACAAGATAGGTGACACTTAGAATCAGCTTTTAGTCTATTAATACATTCAACTTATACATGTACCCATATAGCGGCTAGAAAGAGAAGCACCTGGGGTGGCTGTGAGCCTACTTCCCATGTATTTCAATGCTTTCTACAGCACACTAGAACAAAGTGTAATTTGGTTACGTATAGAAAGGTTTTCAGCCAAGGACCGGTAATGTATATTTTAGCTGTAAATGCACCATTTCATGGAAAAATGTCTCTATGGGATGGGTGGCCCCTTTTCCCAAAATTTGTGAAATTGTGCAATTTGGTGAGACTAAGAAAATGTATTTTCAGCAAAGACAAGTAAAGGTATACCGTACTATCCCCAACAGACGTGCAGTGCGCAAGTACAAGACCTTGGGCAATTTATAAAGTTATTTACACATAATACAAAAGTTACACTTTTAAAGATGTAACCTTTTTTGCCAGATGCTATAAGTCAATATAATTAATATTCACCACAGTTGAAATTGCATACCATATTAACAAAAGGTTAAAATGCATATATACATACAATGTTTTAACAATTGTTCCAAAGAAAGCTTAATTCTTGCTGTCTGATTTAATATTGAAGCCATGAACAATATCTTTCATAATCAAATGGTGTATCCATAGTACAGTAGAGATACCAAATAAAGTACCAGTTTGTTTAAGAATAAAAAGATAGATACCTTCAAATGACGTAGAACTGGCAGCTTCACCTTGTGAAACAAGATAGGTGGCACTTAGAATCAGCTTTCAGTCATTTCATACATGTAAGTTATACATAGATCCATACAGTGGGCAAAAATACAAGCACATGGGGTGGCTGTGGGTCTCCCTCCAATGCATTTCAATGCTTTCTACAACACACTAGAAGAGGTGTAATTTGGTTACATATGTAGAAATTCTAGTTCAAGAAACATCTGCATGGGGCCATTCAGTCATACAAATATCCACCAGGTGGAAGAATGACTGTGAAGATACGACTCACATTTCAAGAATCATCCCACAAACGAACTTTTAGTAAAAAGACAGTGGCCAACCCTGAGGTGCACTTCAAGCAAACTATCAGAAGCGGCGAAATGGGGGGGTTGATGCGAAAAGTTGGGATGCGTATTTACATGGTAATATAGGAATTCTATCAGAATTTGGGTGCATATTATACATGGAAGCATATCATACAAGAAAACATATGAAATACCCAGTGTAGTTCAACATTATTTTATTATAGCAACAATCATATTGTGTACCCGTGGTAAAGTAGAAGCATCCAGTAAAATATAAGTTTGTCGAAGAATGAAAAGATAGATACCTTCTTCGGAAGAGTCAACGTCACCTGATGAAACAAGAAAGGTGACACTTAGAATCTGCTTTCAGTCAATGAATGTATGCAAGTTACACATGTACCAAACAGTGGACAGAAAGAGAAGCACCTGGGGTGGCTGTGGGGCTACTTCCCATGCATTTCAATGCTTTCTACAACACACTAGAACAAAGTATAATTTAGTTACGTATAGAAAGGTTTTCAGCCAAGGACCGGTAATGTATATTTTAGCTGTAAATGCACCATTTCATGGAAAAATGTCTCTATGGGGTGGGTGGCCCCTTTTCCCAACATTTTTGAAACTGCAATTTGGTGAGACTAAGAAAATGTGTTTTCAGCAAAGACAAGTAAAGGTATACCGTATTATCCCCAACAGACGCGCAATGCGCGAGTACAAGACCTTGGGCAATTTATAAAGTTATTTACACATAATACAAAAGTTACATTTTTAAAGATATACCTTTTTTGCCAGATGCTATAGTCAATATAATTAATATCCACCACAGTTGAAATTGCATAGCATATTAACAAAAGGTTAAAATGCATATATACATACAATGTTTTAACAATTGTTCCAAAGAAAGCTTAATTCTTGCTGTCTGATTTAATATTGAAGCCATGAACAATATCTTTCATAATCAAATGGTGTATCCATAGTACAGTAGAGATATCAAATAAAGTACCAGTTTGTTTAAGAATAAAAAGATAGGTGGCACTTAGAATCAGCTTTCAGTCAATTCATACATGCAAGTTATACATACATCCATACAATGGGCAAAAATACAAGCACATGGGGTGGCTGTGGGTCTCCCTCCAATGCATTTCAAAGCTTTCTACAACACACTAGAAGAGGTGTAATTTGGTTACATATGTAGAAATTCTAGTTAAAGAAACATCTGCATGGGGCCATTCATAGTCATACAAATATCCACCAGGTGGAAGAATGACTGTGAAGATACGACTCACATTTCAAGAATCATCCCACAAACGAACTTTTAGTAAAAAGACAGTGGCCAACCCTGAGCCGCACTTCAAGCAAACTATCAGAAGCGGCGAAATGGGGGGGTTGATGCGAAAAGTTGGGATGCGTATTTACATGGTAATATAGGAATTCTATCAGAATTGGGGTGCATATTATACATGGAAGCATATCATACAAGAAAACATATGAAATACCCAGTGTAGTTCAACATTATTTTATTATTGTAACAATCATATTGTGTACCCGTGGTAAAGTAGAAGCATCCAGTAAAATATAAGTTTGTCGAAGAATGAAAAGATAGATACCTTCTTCAGAAGAGTCAACGTCACCTGATGAAACAAGATAGGTGACATTTAGAATCTGCTTTCAGTCAATGAATGTATGCAAGTTACACATGTACCAAACAGTGGATAGAAAGAGAAGCACCTGGGGTGGCTGTGGGGTTACTTCCCATGCATTTCAATGCTTTCTACAACACACTAGAACAAAGTATAATTTGGTTACGTATAGAAAGGTTTTCAGCCAAGGACCGGTAATGTATATTTTAGCTATAAATGCACCATTTCATGGAAAAATGTCTCTATGGGGTGGGTGGCCCCTTTTCCCAAAATTTTTGAAACTGTGCAATTTGGTGAGACTAAGAAAATGTGTTTTCAGCAAAGACAAGTAAAGGTATACCGTATTATCCCCAACAGACGCGCAATGCGCGAGTACAAGACCTTGGGCAATTTATAAAGTTATTTACACATAATACAAAAGTTACCTTTTTAAAGATATACCTTTTTTGCCAGATGCTATAGTCAATATAATTAATATCCACCACAGTTGAAATTGCATAGCATATTAACAAAAGGTTAAAATGCATATATACATACAATGTTTTAACAATTGTTCCAAAGAAAGCTTAATTCTTGCTGTCTGATTTAATATTGAAGCCATGAACAATATCTTTCATAATCAAATGGTGTATCCATAGTACAGTAGAGTTATCAAATAAAGTACCAGTTTGTTTAAGAATAAAAAGATAGGTGGCACTTAGAATCAGCTTTCAGTCAATTCATACATGCAAGTTATACATACATCCATACAGTGGGCAAAAATACAAGCACATGGGGTGGCTGTGGGTCTCCCTCCAATGCATTTCAAAGCTTTCTACAACACACTAGAAGAGGTGTAATTTGGTTACATATGTAGAAATTCTAGTTAAAGAAACATCTGCATGGGGCCATTCATAGTCATACAAATATCCACCAGGTGGAAGAATGACTGTGAAGATACGACTCACATTTCAAGAATCATCCCACAAACGAACTTTTAGTAAAAAGACAGTGGCCAACCCTGAGCCGCACTTCAAGCAAACTATCAGAAGCGGCGAAATGGGGGGGTTGATGCGAAAAGTTGGGATGCGTATTTACATGGTAATATAGGAATTCTATCAGAATTGGGGTGCATATTATACATGGAAGCATATCATACAAGAAAACGTATGAAATACCCAGTGTAGTTCAACATTATTTTATTATAGCAACAATCATATTGTGTACCCGTGGTAAAGTAGAAGCATCCAGTAAAATATAAGTTTGTCGAAGAATGAAAAGATAGATACCTTCTTCGGAAGAGTCAACGTCACCTGATGAAACAAGATAGGTGACACTTAGAATCTGCTTTCAGTCAATGAATGTATGCAAGTACACATGTACCAAGCAGTGGATAGAAAGAGAAGCACCTGGGGTGGCTGTGGGGCTACTTCCCATGCATTTCAATGCTATCTACAAAGCACTAGAAAAAGTGCAATTTGCTTAGAATAGGTTTTCAGCCAAGTACTAATAATGTAATTTTTTTTATTAATACACCATTTTATTTGTAAATGCACCATTTGGTGATCAACCGGTGACAGTGGTGTAGGTGGTCCCATTTTCCCTGCAATATACTTTTGTAGCCAATATTCTTGAAAATGTTCAATTTGGTGATACTTGAAGACAAAGTGAAATTAACCCTTTTTATTCCCAATCTAAATTAAACATAGTCCAAAAATAGTTTGTTGCAACACCCAGCGGTCCTTGTGACATCACCGCCAGTAGCCCCGGTAGGATTTAGCATGGCGTGCATCTATGCGGGTTGATGTTTCATAAAATTGCAATTGCGAAATTTTATATTTTTATATCACCATAAAGATAATAATCTTACCTACAAATTTGTCACTGGATGCGCACAAGAATTATGTTTAATTCTTTGAGATATTGTTATTTGAACATTGCGAATACTCGCTCGCAAAGTGCAATGGGATTAACATTTTTTATACAGTAAAGGTAATAATTTTATTTACAAGTCTGTCACTGGATGTGCCCACCATTTGTTTTTAGTTTCTGAGTTATTGCAGTTTTACCATCGCGAATGCTTAATCCTGCAATGTACACGCGGCAACGGATATACTGCAATGTTGAGCATTCCCGATGTTCAAACGGTAATAACTCAAAAAGTTAGCACAATTCCTGTGTATATCCAGCGACGAACTTGTAGATAAGAATATTATCTTTATGGTGATATCAAAAATATTAAATTTCACGATTGCAATTTCATGTAGAGTCTGAAACAAACCACACCGCCGCTAGCCGTGCTAAAGGAAAGGATGTGCTCAGCGACCGTGCCTGACAGGCTGTGTGACACGCAGATTACCACTTATGAACAGGCTTAGTGACTTGGGTTCGCAATGAACAGGCATCATATTTGACACATTACTTAACAATTTACCCTGAAAAGTCACATGTATTAATTCTTGACCAATCAAATTGAAATTTGTACAGTTTGTCAATATGGGTAAGCATGATACTCCATAGTTTTAAGGATTTTTTTTGTGATGTGTTACCATGGAAGCAGCAGCCATCTTGGATTTTGATGTGTAAATCATATAAATAGCATATCGTGATAACGGGCAGGCCAAAAAATAAATATTGGTGAGCATGTACATAAAATGATAGTGATCAATACCATATCGAGATATTTGCAATAACTAAATAATCATATTTGTTTACATATTTTATAATTTTACCGTCATCATCAAAATTTCTGATGACGGCCTAAATGTTTTTATCACACTATGAGAATAGTACGTTATTTGAAAGTTAGGAGTATACTTTCAGCAAGCACAGACAACAATTTGAAGAAATAATTACACTGATAAATAAAGGATATACTCTTTTTTTAAGTAACATCTTTGAAAAAAACATTTATTTCAGAAAAGCACAACCAAAGTTTGAGCAACTGGAACATGACATTGCAATACCTAAAAGTGTACAGAACTGTATAATACTTTGTTAATAGGGTACATAGCAATATGTCTCTCGAGTAGTGTACATTTGCACAAACCCTTCCAGTGATTACATGATAAATAACAACATACACATATTACCCTCATGTCCGTAATCTGTTAGATGTAGAAAGAAAACAAATATTTGATAAATAATGTCACGTAAATGTCCCACCAGTGTAAACAAAATTCCATCTGTATAAGACGGTAATAGTAGGTTAATAATGTCAAGTAGAAATGTTCCACAAGCCTAAGACATTGCTGATGTTGTGTGAAACTCATAAATATCACTAACTAGCACTTGTGCACCTAAAAGCCTCCTGGAGCATAGTTGCTGCTGCTGTCAGAGACACGTGCCACCTTGTGAGCTCGCTTCGCCTCCTTCATGCTGGCTTGTGCCTGGCGCAACGACTGCCTCTGTCGCCACCAGGTTTCCCTCGGCAATGGCCTTCACGTGTGTTGCATCTTACCAGTGGGCATGCTCATGTTGAGATGATGACCCAGCTTCATGAGGCTAGCATGACCCACTCCCATGTCCATGGTGGCGGAGATGACCGAACTTGTCACACAATATGGCACATTGCCAGATGTTGATCCACCGAGTTGATCACTGCTGTACGTTGACTTGAGGAACGAGTCACACGATGTGCTGTAAGTGTAATGTACACATCAAACAGGATGCCGACATCACTTGGCATCGAAGGATGACCACTGTCACATTGCTGGTGCGAGTGTCGTCTTCAGTCTCGCTCACATCTGGCGGCTGACGATAAGCGAACTTCCTCTTCGTCGCTGAAGTTGGTGACGAAGGAGTTGTTGACGACATTGACAGAGTTGATTCACTCAGCACCTGCAGATGAAATATATATTTCCAATCATAACCTGTTTAGTAAAGATGTATATGTTGTTATAAACATCAATTGACTTGAACAGCAGTTTATATACTAATAATATTGTCTATATTGTCAGAGAGCACTGCCACACCTACCATAGCAGGCCCCTTTCAAGCCAAGGCCAGCATTGTTTTTATTCAAGACAATCTGTGTATGTACAGCATCATAATTATTTGTAATTATAAAGCGCTGCCCAGCCAGCATTGCCACTGGACGAATGGTATGAACCACCGACCGAGTAAGAGAATGTGATTGATATTGTCCCATTATTAGATAAAATAAAAAATACAATTCGGAGCGTGTTTATATATATTGCAAAATTACCATACAACAATATATGGCATCATTTATGTAATCAATTACATAGACTATTACCTCCAGCAATGTGTCACATTGGTCGTCTACTGTCATGCCACTAGAACCAGGCACAGCAGCCGCAGGTGCAACCCCAGGCACGGCATGGCCGTGAATCTCATCGACATGCTCCGACATCGTTTCTGCTGATTTGCCTTAGCTGCGCGTGATTTTCGCAACTTGCTACGAACAGCCCCTTTCTTCGACCCAAACCGAGGGGAATATTTCTTTCTTGATGATGGAATATCGATACTTTCTCGCTAAAATAACTTGTAAATGCTGAATAAAAATGTCCGACGCAAATGTTTCAGATTTAAGTCACTCAGATTACCAAAGACAGTTAAATAAGAGTGCTAAATATCATGACTCTGCAGACTAGACGACTGCGTGCTGACTTATTGGGAGTTTATAAAATATTCAATGGGTTAGACAGTATTCTTCCTGCAGATTTATTTGTTATGGAAAATAAACTGACCACAACAAGAAGGCACGCTTTCAAAATAATCAAAGTGCACTCAATATTATATATACGCATGTACTCCTTTACTCAAAGGATAGTTAATGACTGGAATAGACTTCCGGGAGCAGCAGTGATGTCCAAAAACATCAACCAGTTCAAGGGACATATTGACAAATATTTACGCAATAGGGCGGAGGACTACACGAGTCAACGTTTGACTCCCTTCCTCGTCAACTCCTTGATTACTACGTAGAAGAGGAGGATTCAAAATAAATTCAAGGTAATCCAAGGTAAACACAATGAGCGGATATGGGTTCAGCTGAGGGGTCAGCCAGAACCAGCCAATGAGGTGACGCAAACAAGTCATGTGATGACAAACGCTGAGCTCTTTGTTGGACAGTGCCTAATTTATTCCCGCCTTTACTCGTGATAGGTCGGGTCTATCGCGAACATATGGATTGCATATTGAAGGGAAGACACTGGGCTTTCTAAGGTGGGAGATATGTTACTGTTGAATGTCGGAAGCGGCGCAAAAACATTGGTTGAATTGGACGATGTTTCGATCACTGAGTAAAAACAAAATACTTTGAAGCGATAGGCATCATATAAAACCACAGTTTATTATATGAATTCGTTCACTTCATGATAAAAAACAAAACAGCAAAGGCTTGTTGAATAATTTATTTAGCCAAATACATCAAACACATTGTTTATTTTCAGTCAATTTAACGATCTCTGACCAGTCAGTTACCTTAATAAGAATATTAGCTTATGCATGCAAATTCTTTTCAAAACATTTATAATTTTATTTCACTTAGTCTTTAAAACACAACTTGCTGAACCGAGGACAATAAATGAAGATTGAATCCCCGTATTCATATGTGAACATGAGTAAATATGGTGTATATTTCTTTCACTAGGGTACACTAGGTCTACTCCACAAGGGGCTGCGAATGCTCCTTCCCTGTCTAACTTAAATAGTTAGTTCACATATAATCATTATACGCCAAGGGTAGTTCATATTATATAACATAATTTTACCATAACAACAGTAAGACTGTGTACATATAGTAAAGTAGGGGTACCCAGGTAGATACCTTCGTCTGACGTACAACTGCTTGCTTCATCATCCATTTCTTGCAAGCCACAGCAACTGCTAAGCAGCACCTCTTCAAATGCCTGAATCAGATGAACACATTTTATTATCCGAGTCAAAACACACACACACCCGCGCACGCGGATGCATGGACGCACGCACGCACACACACCAACCTGTTATGTATTTATTTATGCAAGATTTATTTATGTTGATAATATTGTTACAAGATGTATATTAAATGATAAGATTGGAAAAACAGAACACACTTCAAGATGAAGTTAACTTAGCAGACACACCGATTAATTCAAGTATGTCATAATGTGTAGATGAGTCATCAATAAAAAGCTAGATATATATATATACCTTGGGTATATATATATATATATATATAAACACACACACAGTACATACCTGTGTGGTCTCATGATCTGTTGGGTACACAACAAATCGCACATCCTCCACTGAGGTTTGCGGGTAGAGCTGACTGAATTTGACGAGTTCTTCCAACATGATTGTAGCAACGAAGTGTGGTGGGAACTTCCTGTGTCCAGTGCCAATGGAAGAGAACGCCACAGATGAGAAGTTGTTGCTGTGAACCTCCATCAAGACATTGGACATCAACTTCCTCAGCACCTGAAACAACAGATTTAGAACATGACTAGTCCTAACATTAGTCAGACCAGTGGTCTTTTAGAACTAGGGGCCGGTTTCATGAGCGGCAAAGAACATTCTTAGTGCTAATATGATTGTCCTAGTAAATTGGACATTTTAAAATATGCAAACAGTAGTATACGCAAATGCTAAGTAATTGCATAACAATAAGGTGTACGTCATGAAACCAGCCCCACCTCATAATGGCAGTGTAATGCAGACGTCGAATTTTATGGCTACTTGCAGCAATGCCTGTGCCTTGAAAGCTGAAATTGGTTGTGTCTTAAAATATCATGAAGCTCCAGCAATCTACCATAGTCAAGGCCTATCTACAGATCGTATACAGAAATTGACAAATTTGATGTGTAATAAGGTTAGCACACTGAAACATGCACCGCTGAATGATGAAAAAGAGACACTTCATCAATGAATTCATAATCAGGAAATGTTTATGTGTCCTAAATAATTTAACTAAAATAGAAACAATACATGAGGGTCATTATTCGATCATGGTTACCAATTCTATTAGTTCGTATTATCTATTTTAACAAAAATCCAAGAGTGTTGACCCACCTTGGTGGGTGTGTCAGAACAGACACAAATCAGTATTGTAAGCACAATGTATCGAAAGTAACACTACAAAATGAAATGTTTGGATACAATCAGGTGAAGTGGGTGATGTTCTTGCAGTTAAGTCCTTTGGATAGGAAGTATTAGCGTCAAGAAGACAAAAGTGTTGGATGTATATGGACGGATAACACCGTCGTATTTATCCATAAATCTGATGAGATGTTGGACTGATCGTATCTCAAGTTGAAGAATAAACTATTATTTATCGATGTAATGTTTTTGTTTCAGTCTAAAAGAAATATTACAACAAAGAGGGAGAGATTGAATGTTGCATAAATATGTTGGACAAACAGTGGACAGACAACGCCATAGTTGGATGAATGCATGGACAAACAACACACTTCAACTTTTGTTCAAGGACATACTGTGGTCAGACAATGACATAGTTGGATGTATGCATGGACAGACAACACACTTCAACTTTTGTTGTTGGGTGTACTGTGGACAGACAACGACATAGTTGGACTATTGTACAGTTTATATGTGTAGTTTTTATATATTCAATGCTATCGTAGGGAGTCTGCAAAACATTGCTGTCGTATACGTTGCCTACTTGGTGTACGTCGTATATTCGATGGCACTGCTATATTCGGAGCGCATACAACTTTGAATTATTCCTAGTAGACATAATTATGTACCTTAATTAAGTCACAGATATACAATGCCATTTACCGACAGCATTGGTTGTGGGTGAAATCATAGTTAAATACCTGAACACTTGGCTGTGGCTTCCATAATGGAGTCCTGTGTAAGCGGCTTCTCGGCATCTGGCGGTTGCAGGTAGATGTAATCAATCACGTCACCAGCTTCATTCACCAGTGCCTGTCCCATCAGATCCATTATTCTGTCAACCACGGGGTGGCCAGTCTCGCTATCGATCACTACGTCGTCTGTCATAGGTCTTCTGTCTCAGCCAGAGACAGTAGCAAAACCGCACTGAAATGGTTTGGCAGCCAGTGTGCCGGCATCATGTCATTTCTCGTACTGGTCCACATGATGTGGCACGTGTCTTCTGGTGCACCGACACCCGATCTTGATATGATAAGGCGGTGCAGATCCTTGCGAACCTGCTTCCCCAACGGTGGGTACACTGAGAAGTTTGGCCTGTTAAAGACACTACTGGGGACAAAGACCTGCCAAATTCCCATGAATTCAGAGGGTCTGTCATTGCCACAGGCTTGTAAATACTCTTGATTTGCAGTGCAGTAAGTATGTCACCAAGTGTGTAGCAGTCTGAGTAATTTGCATATATCTGTGGTAGTTTCATGGCTTCATGATCTGGAAGCTCAGAACCCATTCCCAACTTCAAATGGTCTGGATTCAGGTACTCACTATGGTGGAGGATTTGTTCTACAGCAATTCAAAAAACATTTCCTCATGGCATGATTCATTGTCATAGGCAAACAGGCTCGCACACCGTGGTAGGCAGTTGCTATCCGTGGTGACGGCTACAGGAAATTTCTCTTTGCCGGGAACATCGTCTGGGTAGAGGTTTAGTGACATGCGATCCACCATACCAGACCCACTATGTCAACAGGGGAATGCCTCCATGATAGCCTCCTCTATTGCTGCAGGTTTTGATGTTTTTCAAATCTCGCAGATCTTTTTTGGCATCAGCGAGGTGCGGTATCAGAGTGTACGTATATATGTTTCCCAGTTGCACCTGCCTTCTTCTTAGACCTGGACCGGCTTGCAGTAGCATCAGGTAAGTCGTCATGTTTCTCGGTAGGTAATGCCTTCTTCTTATACCTGAGACGACTGGATTGATTCTGTCTACTTCACAAGCGTATACTCTTTCCAACTATCTACGTGTTCAGTTTCACAAAGCTTTCTTTGCATGAAACACAGTAGCAGGATAGGTTCCTTGTCAGGATCATCCAATGGCTTGTAGCTTTGACACAGTGCACCTTTCTTGTCCTCAGATAGCTTATGTCACAACCAGCTCTCTCTCTCTGTTGATATCTTCAAGCAGAAAGAAATTCCTTTTGTACGTTGCGTCTTCTTTTGTGAGCGCTGTGACGCAGAAGTTGTAGACTTGTTGTGCATTGCCTATCTTCTCTTTGTTTCCAGCTACTGCTCTTCGGACAGCCGACGACTTGACCACTTCACACGGGCCATCAGCGTGACCTTTCCCGTGTCGTGACCCAAAGAAGTTCCTGACGACATTTACACCGAGATCATCACGGGATGCACCGATATCCAGGAATAGGATTTTGCTCTTGTATTGGAAACAACATCCATCACAAACCTGATAGAGCGTTTGGAAGTCGAGAGACTCCTTCAAGAACAATGATTACTGTTTTCATGAACTGTTGTACAGCAAGATCATCATACGTCCTGTCACTGGATATATTATGTCACGTTGACAAACAACAGATGCACCCTCTGACTGATGATCGTCCATTCGATAGTAGCACACGATCGGTGACTTGTGTCTTCTGTCAGTAGTTACCTTGAGCAGCGTCTTGTATCTCACAAGTATAGTTCTCTGCGAAATCCAAAACTAACACAGCGGAATTTGCCAGGGGATTAAATGTAGAATTAACTGTTCATGCTGCCATTTAGCAGTAAAAAAATGGTTCGCGAATGGTGTCAACGCTGCTGCCTCTGTCTCGGATACCAACTGTTCAAGGTTCCCTGTTTTCTCCACCAACGTCATCTGGCTCACTACCTTTCCATCAATGTTGGTCTTTTAAGGTTTACCATTGGTTCCAGTTCATTGGCAGCATGGGTCCTTTCTATAAATACGGCTTCATCTGAGCTCTAAAGCAGGCCATGCCACAATCCTTACATTTCCGTGCAAGGCATTTGCTTTTGTATAGGGTTGCACAGAATGGATCCATTCAACTGGAACTTGTCCTTGAATTTTCAGTTATGACAAAGGATGGCTCTATTAAGAGCGATCTTCTTCAGTTCAATGTGTGTACAGTACTCGCAGAGACATCCACAATTTTTTGCCATGGTCACACAGTGGACTCCGGTCGGTCGAAGTTTGGAAAACTTTGAGTAAGACATCTTCACATGTATTGATTCCAGATAGTCTCTGTGTGCATGGGCGATAGTCACATTCAGGACTTTTTGTTGCATGGCCGCATTGACCGATTTTGTTTCAGTAATGTTGTTGACGTATGTGATAGACTGTAAAACTCAGTCACATCATCAACATCACTTTGTTGCAGTGCAGCATTTCTTTTCTTTCTTTGAATCCTGTCTGGGTTCAACTTACTACAGTGTACCATATTTTTCCAAGACGTTTTTCCTGTCGACCATTGAAAGTTGTGCATCAGTCGCTTCCTCTTCACCGAGTTAGCCAATTTTTAGACAAGTTTTTTCCTGGCCAGCCTGTTACGTTCTGTTTTGCTTTCAAGAGCCTTCATGTCCTTGACTTGCTCGAAAGTTTCAGCAAGTATTTTCCTGTTTTTGCATGAGTCTGTGCCTCTGTCTGCTCGTGCTTTTCATTTCCTTGCAAAACAACTCTCAACAAGCCTTTCCATTACTCCTGCGTACTTTATCAGTTCCTGTGGCATCTGTTTTGTTGCCCGATATTCATAATCTGTTTGGTCTGCGCTTTTGCCGAGGTGTTTCCCTTTGGTTCTTTTGTGATTCCCTTTGGTTGGGGGAGGCAACTCTGTATTTCTCCGTTATTCTTCTTTTCTTCTGGGCATGTGTTGGGCAACTGTTGGTGACTTGTTCTTATATGCCTTCATGATATCTTCCCTAATGATTCTGGTTTGTTACCCCTCTGAATTTAGGTTCCTGAGGATACAGGTGCAAAATGTATGTTTGTGACATGCAATAGTGCAAATAATATTTTATGAGGCAGTAGTAATGTAAGTAATACACATATGATGCAGGGATGCAGAGTTGTGATAGCGGACATAATTTAACGTGGTAGCTGCATCCCCTGGTGGATTAGGCCAGCACTAGCATGTGTGTATGAATAACTGTGTACTGCCATGCACGGTGTGATACCTAACGCCACATGATGCACAGAGCAGAGTTAGTGTTTGCAGGTAGATCTGATCTGCTTGTGAGATCTTGGCTTGCTATGTCATTCCTCATTGTTGGATTGTTATTTGGACTGCTAAGCGGATTCATGGTTTAATAAGCAGTTGTTTGAGTGTGTTTTACTCATTATTGACGGGTCATTTGTAAGTTAATTTATGGTAAAAGGTTGCCGTTCGTATTCTGTCAGAAGAATCCGCCATTTTGTTTTTTCGATGTACAAAAATCCAGATATTCTATAATCGGGTTTCCGCGGCAGTGGTCATATGGACATGAGTATTCTTTTGCGTTGCACTATTCGATATACCTATGTTTCAAGTTGCGGTTGATACTGGTCGCTGAAAAAAACACCGGGTTGGGTCTTGCATGGGCGATAACACAGGATATGCTACGTAGGCCTAAGCTTCAGTCGATACTGAAAGCAGTAAGTGTGGAATGGAATCTTTTGGGAATTAGGTGATGGCCGGTAGTGTTTGGTGTTTCTTCAACATTGTAGTATTGTAATGATCAGGTTTGTTCTCATTATGAACAGTAAGAGTGTAATCAGTAGTGGTGTGAGGTGAAGGCTGGTAGAGTTGGGTGTTTCTTCAACATTGTAGTATTGTAATGATCAGGTTTGTTCTCATTATGAACAGTAAGAGTGTAATCAGTAGTGGTGTGAGGTGAAGGCTGGTAGAGTTGGGTGTTTCTTCAACATTGTAGTATTGTAATGATCAGGTTTGTTCTCATTATGAACAGTAAGAGTGTAATCAGTAGTGGTGTGAGGTGAAGGCTGGTAGAGTTGGGTGTTTCTTCAACATTGTAGTATTGTAATGATCAGGTTTGTTCTCATTATGAACAGTAAGAGTGTAATCAGTAGTGGTGTGAGGTGAAGGCTGGTAGAGTTGGGTGTTTCTTCAACATTGTAGTATTGTAATGATCAGGTTTGTTCTCATTATGAACAGTAAGAGTGTAATCAGTAGTGGTGTGAGGTGAAGGCTGGTAGAGTTGGGTGTTTTTTCAACATTGTAGTATTGTAATGATCAGGTTTGTTCTCATTATGAACAGTAAGAGTGTAGTCAGTAGTGGTGTGAGGTGAAGGCTGGTAGAGTTGGGTGTTTCTTCAACATTGTAGTATTGTAATGATCAGGTTTGTTCTCATTATGAACAGTAAGAGTGTAGTCAGTAGTGGTGTGAGGTGAAGGCTGGTAGAGTTGGGTGTTTCTTCAACATTGTAGTATTGTAATGATCAGGTTTGTTCTCATTATGAACAGTAAGAGTGTAGTCAGTAGTGGTGTGAGGTGAAGGCTGGTAGAGTTTGGTGTTTCTTCAACATTGTAGTATTGTAATGATCAGGTTTGTTCTCATTATGAACAGTAAGAGTGTAATCAGTAGTGGTGTGAGGTGAAGGCTGGTAGAGTTGGGTGTTTTTTCAACATTGTAGTATTGTAATGATCAGGTTTGTTCTCATTATGAACAGTAAGAGTGTAATCAGTAGTGGTGTGAGGTGAAGGCTGGTAGAGTTGGGTGTTTCTTCAACATTGTAGTATTGTAATGATCAGGTTTGTTCTCATTATGAACAGTAAGAGTGTAGTCAGTAGTGGTGTGAGGTGAAGGCTGGTAGAGTTTGGTGTTTCTTCAACATTGTAGTATTGTAATGATCAGGTTTGTTCTCATTATGAACAGTAAGAGTGTAATCAGTAGTGGTGTGAGGTGAAGGCTGGTAGAGTTGGGTGTTTCTTCAACATTGTAGTATTGTAATGATCAGGTTTGTTCTCATTATGAACAGTAAGAGTGTAGTCAGTAGTGGTGTGAGGTGAAGGCTGGTAGAGTTTGGTGTTTCTTCAACATTGTAGTATTGTAATGATCAGGTTTGTTCTCATTATGAACAGTAAGAGTGTAGTCAGTAGTGGTGTGAGGTGAAGGCTGGTAGAGTTGGGTGTTTCTTCAACATTGTAGTATTGTAATGATCAGGTTTGTTCTCATTATGAACAGTAAGAGTGTAGTCAGTAGTGGTGTGAGGTGAAGGCTGGTAGAGTTTGGTGTTTCTTCAACATTGTAGTATTGTAATGATCAGGTTTGTTCTCATTATGAACAGTAAGAGTGTAGTCAGTAGTGGTGTGAGGTGAAGGCTGGTAGAGTTGGGTGTTTTTTCAACATTGTAGTATTGTAATGATCAGGATATGTGAAGGCCGGTGGTATTGGAGTGTTCCCTTACCATACTAAGTTTGGTAACGACCAGTTCATCCTTGCTGGAAACAGCAAGTGTGGGGTGTAATTGTCAGAATTCAGTAACGACTGTTTGTCCTTACTGGAAATACTAAGTGTGTAATTATTAGTGGGGATATGTGAAGGCCGGTGGTATTGGGGTGTTCCCTTCCCATAATAAGTTTGTTCATCCTTGCTGGAAACAGTAAGTGTTAGGGGTAATTGTCAGAATTCAGTAACGACTGGTTGTCCTTACTGGAAATACTAAGTGTGTCATTATTAGTGGGGATATGTGAAGTTGGTTTTGGGGTGTTCCTTTATCATAATAAGTTTGATAATGACCAGTTCGTCCTTGCTGGAAACTGTAAGTGTGGGGGGGAATTGTCAGAATTTGTATCGACTGGTCGTCCTTACTGGAAATGGTGTGTAATTATTAGTGGGGATATGTGAAGGCCGGTAATATTGGGGTGTTCCCTTACCATAATAAGTTTGGTAACGAACAGTTCATCCTTGTTGGAAACAGTAAGTGTGAGGGGTAGTGGGTAAAAGTCAGTAACGACAGGTCATCCTTACTGTGGTAACAGTAAGTGTGAAATATTTAGAGGAGCTATGCGAAGACCGGAGGACTAGGTCTTTACGATCAGGTTCGTCCTTGCGGGAAATTGTAAGTGTGAAAGGTAATTGTCAAAGGTCAGATGCGAATGGTCGTCCTTACTGATATCAGTAAGTGTGGAATTATTAGTGGTGTTATGCATTGACCGGATCTGTTGGATGTGCTGTTACCATAGTAACATGTATTGCGACCAGGTTCGTGCATACTGGTAACAGTAAATGGGTACACGCTGGGTGATGACGGGGTTCGTTAACCATTGCGGTAACAGCTAGTGTACGATTAATACTGATGTTAACTGACACTAAATGCTCACCGAAATCCTGAGCAGGGCCGTGTCAGAGAGATTGTATGCATAATACTTGTGGGGTAGCAGCTTCAAAAGGCACTCACTCATAATAAAATCTATTAAAACAAATTGTTTTGTTATATAAAAGGAAAGAGTATATGCATAAAGAATACATTATTTTTTACTTTGGGTAGCTCCCACGATAGCGACTAATTATTGGTCTTGGTGTGGAGTCTCCCATGTTTGGTATCTTGTTGATATTATGTAAATTGTTATTGTAAAATGTGTATCTTAATATGCGTAGGTATATCTGTATAATTTATGTTTCTGCTGTTGGGATAAATAAAATGCAATCAATCAATCATATTGTAAGTTGCAAATACAATACTATTCCGCAGAACAATAAGTTGCGAGGCCTTGGAAATGTATTCCAAGGTAAAACGAATGTATAACCAAGAATGGATTGACCTGTGGGAACTAGCCGCTCAGATCGGGTTTCTTCTCCGGCAGAGTTAAGGGGGATGTTGTTGAAGTCTGTTACAGTGGCTAACGAAACTTTTGTTGACAGGGTAATTAGGAAGGTTGGAACAGGCAGTGATCGGGATTAAAGGAATTGAACGATGCTGATCAGTATTGTGGCTAGAAAAACCGACACGGTTCAATAGTGGTTGTGGAAACCAACGTGGTTCGGTAGGTGGTTGAGGAAACCATCATGGTTTGGTAGGGGATTGTGGAAACCAACGTGGTCCGGTAGATGGTTATTGGAACCAACGGGCGTCAGGATAGTGTTGGTTTGGGGATCTCAGGTGGATGTCCCCGCCGTCATCATCATCCAGGGTGCAGTATGAACGGACATGTCAAAACCGTATACTTTGTTTTTTTCTATACCGGTATGTTATTATGTGCGTGTATACCTGGTATGTACTTCATGTTCTCTTTTCTGCATTTCTTAACACAATATTTTGGATATAAGGCGCCCAATAAATACACATTATTAATATTGCGAAGAATTTTATTTGACTCTAATACGTTGGCTGGGATTTGAGACCTGGGTTGTAATGTGTTTAAAGATCGCAACATCGGAATGTGATAGCCACATTGGTAGCATAACATTTAAGGGTTCTTTGTCCGCTTCCTCATTTATAAAAATTTTTTGTTTTGTACCGTTCTTGGCAGTAGAACGTGTATAAAGTTGTGCCACACGTAGGTTGCATTAGGCAAGCCTGAGACAGTATTTCATGTGCAAGGGTGGCGGCATTGATGTGTGGAAGTGGTGAACAAAGCATTGATATACCAGGCAGTCGTTGTCTCATGTTATTGACACTTGCTGTAGCAGCACGCTTCCCTGCTTACAAGTGCGTTGGAGTGACGGGTTCTCACACGCCCGGTCATGGATCGTGCCATTGATGTAGGGATCGTCTTGGTGGCAATTATCACCCGTGACAGATTATGGGTGACGGCACAAAGAGACTGCATTAAAAGGGCGAGTCGGACACGGATTATGGCTGCTGGAGGGGCGTGAAGTAACGTTAGGTTATATATATACCCATGTACATCGTAAATGTTACAGGCAGGACCCACTTGCTATGGGGATAAATTGGGCTGTAGATTGTTACGAGTACGGCTTTGGGAATATAGCCGTGTTTCTGACAGTGGCGAAGATAACAGCTATATATCTTTATGGTCATCAGTTGCGTAAGTACATTGTATATGATACAGCCTAGAATATGACGGGGTGGAGACAACAGCTATGTCTTTACGGTCATGAGTTGTGTAGATACATCTGATACAGCCTAGACTCTGACAGGGGCTAGCTGAGACAACAGCTATATCTTTATGGTCATAAGTTGTGTAGATCTATACATCTAGTATATCATACAGCCTAGTCTCTGACAGGGGCAGAGGCAACAGCTATATCTTTACTGTCATAAGTTGAGAAAGTTCATATTGTAAGATACATCCTAAACTGTGACAATGGCGGGGTCAATAGGTATATCTTTATGGTCATAAGTTGTGCAGGTATTATTGTATGATACAGCCTAGACTCTGACAGTAGCGGAGTCAATAGCAGTATCTTGTATGAATGTTTTGTGTGTATATATATACAGCGTACCATGTGATATATATATATATAATAAGACAGGGATAAAGTTGATAGCTGTTATCTGAACTGGGGTCCCCGGAATTACGTCAGACTAGCTGGCATGCGTATAAGGTTAGTTTGGTGGGGGTCGGTCACGTTTGATTTCAGGTAACCTAGTGGCGGAGTGACCCCACCGATACGGTGTGAATAGTAAATACTAGTCAGTAGTGATATAGTTAGTAGTTGTACCAGGTAGCTGCCGGAGACAATTAAAGAATATTGTTATAACTATTGGTGAGACTACTAATAGGTCGATGAAGTAGGCAGGTATTCTGTAGCAATACCACTGGGGCTGGCATTCTTTTTGTGAATAAATGATTCGATTATTGTATTGATGGATACATAATCTTTGTTAATTAGTTAAAGTAATTGTTATTAAATTAGCCTGTTTGGACTTGTGTTGTTGTTCTGCATACATGTATTATATTATTATGATCAATCCAAAGTTACCTCTTTGCACGTGTCGACTCCTTCGTCCCAGTCGCAACAGGCGCCATGTACAACTGCCTCACACTCCAGATTTCCACCAGATGTCGTCACCGTCTCACCGAACTGAATGCCTTTGGGGGCTGTCTTGTTGCATTCGTCCTGGAGTACATTCCCTGCAGCTTTGAGCAGAGATCTGGTGACGATACCATATTTCAGGTTAAGCTTACGACCTGTAATGCTGACGAGAACGTCCACCTGCAACAGTGTACATGGACAAGAAATAAAGAATATCTTGACGTTCTAGCATGTGAACATATCATAGCGTTTTGCTGGTACACAGTCAGATAATTTTGAGTGTAAACTCAAGTTAATATCAGGGTTTAATCTAGGCTCTTGGCCAAGTGGGCCAATGATCCACCTAGATTGTAGTAGGGGGTCATTCTGTTCACAGTGCAAGTTACAGACCACTTTTTATCAGGTGTATTAATGATTTACTTTATTTAGAGGTAAGGCCCCTGACGTGCACTAAGCCTGTATTACTTCATTTAGTTGTCTAAGGAGATTATGATATTGGATGGTCTTTCGTAATTCTTAGTAGTTATATGCCATATTATGCATACATTTCAGAAATGCTGACGACTGAAATTTAAGCAGGGCTGCCTACTTGAAAAAAAGCTATTTCCGTAATGCCCCCGCCCACTGTCATTCGCCCACCCCACCCCATCCAATCCCACGTAACGGTACACTTGGTTGCAAAAGTCTCAGTGTCACAACAAATTATATAGTTATGCCAGGACAAATGTTCATGAATTAGAAAATATGCATATATACTATACACACCCTTTCCACTGAACATGTTCTAAGTGGATTACAAGCATTTCCCACATGAACTATATAATTAGTCAAGTAAAAAATAAAATGTGTCTAAAAGACAATTATGTTAAATTAATAAGTTAAATTAATTAATTAATTACACATAAGCCAAACTGAAATGTCAGTTTTACTATCTAACAACATCACTATAAATCACTATATTAAAATGTGATTATTATGTTAATTGTGGTTTATTGTATTATTACATAGGTATATTGATCATATCATTGTTGATTAAACTACCTGTATATATATATATAGCCACTGGTGTGTCAAAATAAGTTTTACATTAATTGTTGTTTAAATGAGATCTCAAAAAGTTCCTCAGATTATTAGCAGGAACAAAAATGGGTAACTGTTATTGACATATTGCCTATCGTAGGACATAGCCTATGACTAGGCGCTTACCATGGTCTGGGTTAGTCTTAGAAGCCCGAGTATGCAAGTGGCAGACATTTCATTATACTTTTTTGTGCTGGCTTGGATTAATTATCAGTTGCCGTCCAAAGTGATTGCAGCACAACATATTACAATAACATTCTGAAGAATTCTTCCACGGCGTAGTGTTTGACAAGAGTGGTAGTCAGTATTTCACTGTAACTGACTTCAACTTGTCAGTCGTCTTCAAAACTTGGTGTCGACTGTGTTGTGACAGCCCGGCTGATTAGACTGTTCTGTAGCCAATATCAGAAGTTTCCACTCATTGCGTACCCATCTTGTTCCTTGCTCTTCACATTGCACGATAACTGTGAAATAGTTCAGTGTTATTCTTCATTTGACACAGCTCACAAGGTAATTACTCTGTGGATGTGCTGTTGATTATGTGTATCCATATCTAACCGGATATATTTGGTGCATGACGGTGAAAAGACGCACGCAGTGAGACATGTAGCATCAAAGCAGGGGAGCAGTTAATTCAGGGTATTCTACATAACTGTGGCATTATCTACCATGGAACCCAAACAATGCAGAGGTATTTTGATAGATAGAGCCACGTCTAGTCTGACACTAATATGTTAAGTTCTTCTGGTGACCGGCCTAAGAAGAATTGCTGAAAAAATAGTGGATTGTTTCCTTCGTTTGATTACAATAGATGTTGACATGCCTTCTTGAAGTTGCTGTATATAGCCCGCCAAGGGCCGTTGCTACTAGGATACAAGACTAGTAAGCTCTAATGTCCCAATATACATTCTTTCAACATATTATGTTGTTACATTGTAGCTTGCGAAACAAACATCAAAGGGTACTTGTTTTGCAACATCCAATAGGTTACATTGTTGACTGACTGTAGCAGACTAAAGGCCCTATTACACTGCTCGACGGCAACGGCAAAACCTCGATGGCAAAGCGGCAAACCGCGAGCAGAGCCTAGTACACAGAGCGCGGCAATCTTCGACGGCATATGTAAATTTGTCAAATATGGCGTGCAAAAGAAGGAATCGAGAGGAGGAAGCATTACTCCTACTGTTGTTAGTCAGTAGTCCAGTAGAAATCAGCACAGTGGATCTATATTCTAAATAAATAACAGCTATTGTGTTAATTACTTGCTTACAGATTGTTAGAAAAGTTATAATAAATTTCTGTACTGATTGTTCTGGATTATTATGCATTATATGCTTAAGCGATTTGAAAATGTGTGGTATGGAAAGCCAAACATGACATTGTTCATAATGTGTAGCTAAGGCGTAACGGTAGATCTTGGCTGATTTATTAGTGAAAAATTCATAGTTGGTAAGATAGCATGTTAAATCCGAAATCTTTGTTTTAGTAATTACATAAAGTAAAGTTAGCAACTGCTGTTGAACATATTACCAATAATAATAGTACGCAGTCACATTATGAAGATTGCCTTGAAAATAGTCATACATCTTTTTCAGGAACGGGTCACTGATATGGAGCAACGTGTCATTTGTTAAGAAGGTGGTGGTGGCTTAATGGTTAAACTTAGAAAGAAAGGGTTATATTCATTGGTGGCAGTAACAAAACTATGAGGTGATGGGTTGGCTGAATAATTCAATAATGCAGGTGATCATTATGTCCATAAAAATGTGGAAAAGACTTACATTGCCTAAAAAAATGTGACTAAATCATCTCAGGCAACAAACCAAGTTGTCGCATCTGAATGTATGCCAACTCGTATGACCTCGAGAGGTTACGATTATAAAAATGACTGTCGCATCAGACAGGACAACATCGATCTGGCCAAATTCCTGACATTTCTACGAAGTCACAACCCATTTTCCACTGACAATGACGAGCATCTGCAAAATCTTGCTACTGGGGTCATAGCTGATGAGAAAGTCAATGTACACCAAGTTGTGGATATTGGAATGAAAAACACCTGAAAATCACAGATCAGAAGTACGGAGACATCGTTCTCAGGAAGTCAGACCGAATGAAAACCTTCGCAGATATGAGGCAAACTATCAAACTGAAAGATGGAAAAGAAGTACGCATGTCGTCGATGGAGCTGCACCAGAGACTATTGGCCAAGGCATATACTTCTTGACCACCAGATCGCAGTGTCTTCTCACATGAGCTAGCAGCCGTAGCCCCAGCGTTATTCCAGACAACGGCACAATGCGAAGGCCAGTGAAGTCTAAATTAGTTTCATACATCGCTACTCTCGATCCCCATGTTGTCTGCAATGATGGAATTTATGACAAAGCCACAGTTGTGGATGGATGTGCCGTTCTGCATCAGATACCCTGGCCAAAAAGACAGGTACCTTTCATGAAGTGTGTTCATCTTATGTGATGCATGTTCTCCACTTGGCAGCATACTATAGGGCCTGGTTCATGGTGTTCGACAGCTATGAAGTGCTCACCACCAAGGAACCCGATCAGAAGCGACGTAAATTGGGCAAGATCCTTTCCACTGATGTGTTAGTTGGACGTAACACTCCAGTGCTTTCAAACAAAAGTAGTTTTCTTTCAAACAAGCACAACAAACAGCAACTCATTAATCTCCTCTCTACTTACCTGCTGAAAGAAGGTATCGAGGTGCGTCACGCTGGCGAGGAAGGATATGCGGATACCACAATTGCGAAGCGTACCCTAGAAGTTGCAGAATCTCATGAAAACGTATGTAACCGTTTGATGATACATATCTGCTTGTAATCCTGCTTTACCATACGCCTGAGAAGTCCTCTATTTACATGCAAACCAAACAAAGACTAATCAGTATCCGCACTGGTCAACATGCTCTCAGAAAGGAGATGTGTAAGTGCTTGCCATTTATACACGCTATGTCTGGCCGTGACACAACGTCAGCTATCTATGGTATTGGCAAAATCAAACACACGAAAGTTCTAGGATCTTCAACAGAGCTGAGAACATCCGTTGCCATATTCGGCAGTAACACTGCATCGAGACGCGACATTGTAACAGCTGGGAGCGGCATATGGTTTCGCTTTACACCAAAAGCAACTGAAATCTAAGTCTCGACGACCTACGATACATGCACATAATTTCATCAAAGTATGTTGCCATTGAAAGAATTCTATCGACAAGTCGAGCATGCTAATACCATTCACTCAGGGTACACCTACAGGTTTCTACTTGGGTTAATCTGAAGACGGTATTGGACAGAAAGAAACAATATGTCTTTCACTGTGACACACACTCCGTAGTGCACATTAGCACAGACACAAAACCAGCACCCGATCATCTTCTACATAAGATCCATTGCTCTTGCAAGCACCAAGATAAATTGTGTGTGTCTTGCAACTGCCCAAAGATGCGTCTTGCCTGTGGCGTCCACTGCAAATGTCAAGGATAGTGCGCAAACGGCCCAACTCTTGTACAGCTACCCGACAGTGACGATGATGACAATGCTGATGATGATGTTTAACAAACGATATATTAGAAGATTACAGGTAGAACATTTATTATCTCTCCTGGGGTATAAGTGACATTCACGTGATCTTAGTTAAGATGTTAATTAAATCCCAGAACAACATTGGGACGGAGTGCTATATAAGAAATATATTACTAATTAATTAATTAATTGGTTAATTACTTAGTTGATTGATTAAACTCCATCATTAATGTGTGGCTTAAAAGACAAGTATACATATCATTACAAACATATTAACCAATAAATTAAACAGTTAAACATATGATTAACAAACGCAAACAAAAAGTGTTACTTCGAAATTGAACCGAAACACTCCAAAACAAGGATTGGGGTAAAGACAAAATTCTCCAGGGTTGATTTTGGTTGGGTTTTTTTGGAGGTTCAGGAAACCCTACTGGTCACCTTAAAACAAAAATTGGCTTTTTAACCAAAATGTCCGGGTCATCGTCAATTTCTACTGGACTACAGAAGGCATAAACAACCATCGACGATGAAAACGTCATATCTGGATACACAAAACACTCCAGAAGAGGAACAACTATGAAGAATTCCATAGGTTTGTCCTTGAACTGGACAGTTACGATAATCGTTTTTTTTTACCTAAGTGCACGATTTGTATGTCACAAGAGCAGTTTGCTGTACTACCAAGTATCGTAGAAGAGGCAATCCGCAAAACAACAACCAACTGGCGGCAACCCATCAGTCCTGCTGAAAGACTTGCACTTTTTACTGACATTGAAACGTATGTTGCATTATTTGTATTAATTATCACGTGCCAGTCATGTCTTGCTTGGCACCATTGCTTTCCCACACGGCCAACTTGTTCTTTGTGTTTTTGTAATCAGGATGGGATGGAGCAAATAGCTATTCCCGTCTCTCTACCTCTATGATAAGTTTTTCTGCCGACATCATGAATTTTGTCAGGGCTATCAACAGACAGCGCTGCTAATTCAGGGTTATCAACCACTGTTATCAACAGATGGCGCTGCTAATTCAAATCCGTTTTCCTTTATTTTAAAGTATTTACATCGCTATATTGGAACATGTGCAATCTGACAAGTGTGCTTTGACGTCATGCCAAAACAACAACGCTGATTGATCAGAGAAAAATTTGCCGCGGGACATTTTCTAAAAAAATCACTTCTGTTTCGATTCTCGACGGTTTGCCGTCGAGCAGTTTTGCCATCAAGCGGTTTGCCATCGAGCAGTGTACTAGGGTCTCGGTAATTCAATGTACAGGGGGTAGAGTGGTTTTTATTTTGCCGTTTGCCATCGCGGTTTGCCGTTGCCGTCGAGCAGTGTAATAAGGACACTTAGACTTCCTGCTTGGTTACGAAAAAATGTGCAGTATATTTTTTTGAAATGATTTTTTACAATATTCATTTGCATTTGATTTTACTAAGCGGAAGGGTATTTGGCAGCAATTTGGCTAGTTGACACTTTAGCCGGATTACATGCCTGCATCCATTTGTAAATATTGACGGGTGTCATACATACAGGCATTTTATAAGAGCTAGAAATATTAGATTTTGACTAAACTCGACAAGCATGTCAATGAGATGATGACAACGGCAGGTGAGAAGTTTAATACATTTTCTAGGGCACGTTTTCTTACAATCAGACAAAACGTTAACATGGTCGCCAATGGGAAAACTATCAGTGTGCTGTCCCCGTTAATGTGCCCACTGTGGTCATTGGCAGGCTGCCAACTGTCAAGTTGCAACATTTTATACAGCATTGGATGAGTTCAGCTTTAAAAAGTACTTTGTAATGCCAACTTCCTAATCTATAATCCAGTGATGTAGTTAGCATATATTGATAGATTGTAATGAGTGAATGATGACATTGGGAGTGGCATTATTTATAGATTTAGCAGTTCTTTAATGTGTATCATTTTTGATATTTTTATTTCCATATTATCGTGGCAGTTTCCGTAATGCCATAATGTGAGGTAAATTTTCGTAATGGTTATGGGAAATCCCACTTAAGTGAAAATCGAAGGGTCTCGTGATATCAGAGAATTGTGCATAAAGCCGGGATCTCAATGTAACATAGAATTTTGCTTAGATCAGAATATTTCACGTTTTTGCCACTCATGAAAATTATAATAGATCAGCTTTATTTTCAAATGTACTATTAAATCAATGGCATGTTAATATGTATTTATTGGTATACATTAAACATATTCAATATGGTACCATAAAATGTTTCTATGGTAGAAAGAAGACACACAAATCAGCATTTTCTTTATGTTCTACGCATATCATTAACACATTTGTTTGTTTCTGATATATAATTATTATGTTGCTAAAACTATGCATCCAGGAAGTAGCTACATCCTACTTTATTAATACAAGTAACATCGTATTTACAGGATGTTTTATATCACAGTGGCAACATCAACTTTTTTGTCATTCCATTTACAAGATGAAATATATTCAATAATTACACATTCCTCTACCTGTTCATCAATCAAGCTTGACTTGTGCAGAGACAGAGCAATTCCTTCACGCGTCTTCAGTGTGATGTCACCGGAAGAGCAATCGTCTTTCAGCAGAATATCACTGAAGGCCTGAACAAGAAACAAATCAGATTTGGGATGCAATAGCCAATAAGTTAGAACATCAGAACTCTGCTCAAAATCTGTTGTTGCTGTTTCAGTTCTTGAGCAGTATCATTCACTTCATGTTCACTCACTGCTAACTACAGCATGACTGAATCCTTCCCATAGTAGGTGAAATGGTGTTTGAATAAACAGCTCTGCCAGGGGACAAAGTGTACCCTGAGCAGTTCTAGGACTGGATACTTGTTTGTATAAGTAACATTTTCTTTTTTGAATGTCTGACCAAAGAACAGTTAATCGCTGAATGCCTGTATATGAAACATGTCTCACTTAAATTATGAATACAAATATGCATCACTGAATGTATGAGTATATAACTGTGCCACTGAATGCACAAATGCATGTCACAGAATGTATAAACACAAACATGCATCACTGACAGCCTGAATACATGGAGCGCCATAATAATAATAAAATAATGAAAGTACATATATAGCGCCGATCAACTGAAATTGCTCTTGGGCGCTTTACATACATACACACTTATATAGTAGTATTTTACATAAAAAAGAAATGCTAACTAAGAAATAAACATGTAAAAATATAACATTACCTGAAATATAATTACTAAAAAACAATTTTAAAAAGAGAGATCATTAAACATTGTTAAAAAAATACGTATACTAAGTCTAAGACATTCTTAATAAATTAACTTTAAATACATTCATTTATACAAGAAAAATAACCATAAATATGCTAAGAAAATAATCAAACAAAATATATTTATATAAACAAAGCACATAAAATGTCCTCGTTGGTGAATTGACGGGGTCGGTGCAGTATAATGCTAACCCATACATTAAAAATTGAGTTAGATGCCCCAACATAGTCAGCGTTCGAAATAGCACTTGTCCGTTTGTCCGAGACAAGTGATTTTTGGCCCAGACAAGTATAATAACTCTACATGGTTATCCGGTGGACAAGTGGAAATTTACATTAAATAGTGACGCGTGCAACATTGCAAACTTTTTATCTGAGGTAATTTAAACGTAAATGAAGTTCACTAGCAATCGTGCGCGTTCCAATTTTGTTAGAGTGTCCGGCGTCTTGTCGTTCCGCCGCCAGTGTGTTGTACGTCAGTGTTCGACCGAGTTTAGTGCCTGCGTTAACAGGGTCATCCGCTGAGCGCACCGACCTAGCTGTCATACGCGTAGGACATACTCCGCATCAGCCATCGTTGATCGAGGCTGTATTTCACACAATCGTAAATTGTTCAGTTTGGCCGACGTACATATTTCTTCCACTCACCGGTCATATTTGATGAACTTTGGAAATAGTAGACGTTGTATCGCTACCTGTTATTTCAATAAATATATAGTTTTAACCAGTATTACGCCTAACCCACGCAGACTCGGCTGTCTTCCAAGTCATCGACATCGTCATCGAACGTTAGCCGATCCAGATCGGTGACAATTTTCAAAACGTGTAACTGGCTCTCCGGTTAATCTATAGTGCTGGTTGATAAACGGAATATTAATGAAATTTCAGAAGTGTTGTTGTATCTATGTAACATTTATTTTAACCATAAATTGCAAGTTTTCGAAACCGAATTATGCACGCGGCAGCAACGTTACGACGTAACTAAATCTATAAATTATTTTCCGCCTGGTAAATATAATTCACGCACCATTAAAACTGTCTTATCATCATTGAAATGGTAATATAACATTTAGGAAAAAATATACGTTTGTTTGCTGATGATCAATTGAATATTATCTTCGTTTGTAAAATACAGAACTTTATTAATATTGAAGTTCATAGTCAGAATATATAGTTTATTATGAATTTTGTGACAACATTTCCTGGCTTTGCATTGGTCGTGTTCCAGGATGAGTAGCATCTTCAATGACAAACTGATGCCAAAATGTTACAGCAGTGTTATAATATATATATATATATATATATATATATACCATATTAAACATAAACAGTTTATGCAACATTATAAAAACAAATAGCAAGGAAAACAATTGTCTCATTCCTATCATCGTAATATTTATTTGTTATTCATAAAAGCATTCATATCAGCATCACTAAAATATTGTTGTACATCATGTAACGTGTCTACTTTTGATATTCGTGATAAATAATAATGGACCGGAAAATAGTTGCAAAAATAATTTTGCAATTTCAAAATTTTAAGATTCAATGAAATTGTGTCTTTGATCACAAGTCACTCAGATGTACATGCAACGAAACAGCAGGAACATTGTGTTGTTGTCATAAAAATAAGACAGACTTTTTACGTTTTTTCCGAAGCTTTGCTTCCCCTTCACAACCACTGGGACAAGTTATAATGTTGGCGGACAAGTAGATTTCAAAACTTACTTGTCCGCCGGACAAGTAAATATTCTGGCTTATTTCTATCGCTGATAGTGCTAAGCCACATATCTACAAACCCAAAGTTAGATATTACAAAGTATACTACAGAGAGCGCCACAATACTTGCATATTCTTGCCCCTAAACATAGGCAGTGAAGCCATCAAACTTAAAAACGTGATTATCTCAAAATCAGCATGTTGTGGGTTAGCACTATACTGCACCGACCCCTTAATTATAAAATGCTTGTTTAAAAAGGTGAGTCTTCAAAAGTGTTTTAAACACTTGTAATGATGTTGCTGTCCTGGGCATAGGTGGCAAATTGTTCCATAGAACCGCAGAGCAAACCACAAAATGGTGATCACCGTGAGTGACAGTTTGTGAGGCCGGTACGAACAAAAGGCGATGCTGCTTCGTAGAGTTCTGTTGATGGGCTAATAGCTAATTAACTCACTCAAGTCGCCCGGAGCAAGACCATTCAAGGCACATTATATAAACAGCAGTACTTTAATTTGTAGGTCGGTGTGTATGGGAGACCATAAAGAAATGCATTCCCATAATTTAAACGGGATGTCACTAGTGCATGAACAAGTGTCTTGCATTATACTTCAGTCAGATGTGGCCGAATTCGTTCAAAGTTTCTTATCTTATAGTAGCAACTTGTCGTACAGTGTTGGCAATCTGCTGCTTCATTTTCAGATTGCTATCAAATAGCACACCCAAACTGCGCACACACGGTGAAGGTTGAATTCAATGGCTGGGTACTGTAGTGTATAAATTGGTAGACAGACCGTCGAGTTTCTTCACTGTACAAAAGCGATCGCCTCGAATTTCTCTGTGTTGAGTTTTAACTGGTCATAGCAGGTGTTGATGACACAGTAACAAGTGTACGCAGGGTTTTTAGGGCGGAAAATAAAGTAGGATTGATAAGTAGTCGTTTTAGTCGTCGAAATGTTTGAGAGGCATCTTTAAAGTAGGTTTTGATGTATTACCTACCGCGATTCCAATGTAGTACTTTATACTGTGGTCCAATTTATAGATTGTACATGATGGGGGGAAAAATGGCCGCCCCACCTTTGCTAATCTGATTGTCATTTAATAATTGTTTGTGTAGTACCTCGATGGGAGTATGATTTGTTCTGCTTAATCTCATTGTGTATGTGATTTAATTCCTGTTGGTACAATTATTAAATGACCTTTACCAACTACATCCACTCTTGTTTAATTTGTATAGCAAACGAGCTCAGGGTTCTGCCATTGAGCATCAGCAGGGCATAAATACTATGTCAGAATACAACGTGTCATCGCGCCCCACTTATAACGCCGAGTCATTTTGTGAATCCCGACTACCGCATTATAATGAGGCGCGACTGTAAATCACTATAATAGTTGGCTTTATAATGTTTTACTTTGTACATGTTACTTGACCTTTGAGAGGGTGGGTAGGTTATCATAGGGTGGGTCCAAATATCATGAAGAGATTTGGACACGCGGGTCCAAATCTTATGATATTTGGACACGCAATTCAAAATATCAAGTGGTCGTTTTTGTCAATAACTGGTGTAATGTATCTCAACGTCATACTTGACACCAGCTATTAACAAAAACACAGTGCAGCACCTCAAGTTAAATGTAACTGAGTGATTTCTGGATTAGTGACAGTTGGACAGCACATAGGAAAGCGATGTTGCTTCATGTTTTTCATGCTTACTTTTATGGTCAAATGATCTTTTGGTTGCAGGACAAATCGCACATCACACAGTAGTGTATCTGCATTAAGGCTGCTGAATTTGAGGACCGCTTCCACCATGATTCTAGCAACGATATGTGGGGGAAAGTTTCTGCCACCAGTGCCAATGGCAGGGAATGCAACAGATGACACACCCATCTCGTCTATCTTCGACAAAGTGTTGGCCATCAATGTTCTCAACACCTGTTCAAAAACAAACTCAGATTTTAGCCAGTAAACAACTGCCTATGAGCACATATAATGGGCAAAGGTATTGTAAACACACAACCTATGAGAATGTCTTTTGAACACATTCTCACATCTATATCTTTATACACTAACTTGGAGGTGCTGTAAGTGTATCTCTTCCCAAATTCCAAAAGTCATTCACTTTTTTCACCGTTCAGTTATATCTTTGGACCATTGGTCTCTGATCTACCAGCTAGCGATGTATATCAAAAAAGCTTTCATCTTGACAAATTTAATGTTCAGCTAGTCTCCAGGGGGCACCACAGTTTGCTGCTCATCCAAATATGTAAGCAATTTAATGCCTAAGAATATGTCCTGTGAAGAAATATTCTGCAAAAAAATATCCTGAGAACAAATATATACAAATGCCACAGTACCTGTTTAGCAGTCTCCTTGCCATTCTTCCAGTCACAGCAGGCTGCGTGTGCAACATACTCACACTGCAGGTTACCACCAGAGGTCAGCACTACCTCACCAAACTTGATGCCTTGTGGAGCTTCTTCGTCACATTCTTCCTGAATGATGGGGCCTCCAATCTTGACAAGTGACTTAGACACTCTGCCAACGTTCAAACGAAGCTTACGTCCTGGGGCATTAACAATTGCACCAACCTATAAAAGAAAAAATGCAGTGTTATAATGCTCATTTATATAATTATGGAATTATATACACTTACTTAATTTATAACAGGAGCAATATATAACAGTAATAATAAAATAAACTTATTAAATCATAACGAACTTAGCTCAAAATGTTGCAACATGCCAGATTCGTTCAGAAATATCATAAAAAGAGAAACACAAAAGTCATCATCAGAGTGAGGATTCGCTGAGGATATGCAATTTGGAATAAATATGTCCTACGTTTATTGCAGAAGGTGACGGAGAGTTCTACTACGCTACAGAAAACGTGCGGTAATTTTATGAACAAGGTTACACAAAACAGCTATACATATTGATGCATGCGCGCTGCAAGGAGATACAACAAATGCTATAACATTTTACCTGTTGATCTGCAAGTTCCGACTTGCACAAAGATACGATAATGCCCTCCTGTGTAGCACCAGCAATCACAACTGTAACAAAAGTGGTAGATATTCATCTTATGTATATCAGACTGGTGCTCCTTCGCACTCATAATTTCAGTGTCACGAGCACAACTGACCACACTTGGCTATCACAATATCTGATGTATTCTTAGCATCGATCAAATGATCTCCCCCGGCAGTGATGCGTGTCACCATGGCGGCCCAGAACGCATCCAAGCCCCAATCCATCCAGCTCTGAGATTTTGTCTCCTTGACGGATGTTTTCAGCGATGTCAAAATGACGGAATCTCCATACGACTGACGGAGAGTTGACATGTATGCATCCCTGACAGTTTGTACTATTTATGTCTGATGACAAATTAATAGACGGGCACACAAGCCCTTGCCCTTGTGCACTGAGCATCTATTGGGAACAATATGGTAATTTACTTCAAAATGACCAGTTATTTGCCCAAGTGAAGTTTCAGGACTTTGAACATCCAAAATTACATTAAATTGTGAATTCATCTGCAAAATTTCAGCTAGAGAAAAAAACAATTAAAAAAAAACAAAGAAAATATGTACAAAAATGTGTCCTATTAACCATACGCCCAAGACATGGTGATACTTCCCTAGGTGGCCTCATGGGGTATTTACACAAAATATGGCATCCGGTCTCAAGTATAGTGGTGTACGTGGTGTTCTTAGCATAATACACAGTTTTGTCAACTATTTATGATTACCATTTGTTTAAAACAAGTTGTATGAGCCAAACATTGAAGATAACTAGTAATATTGAAGGAGGCAAAGAGAATCACTGTGCAATCTACAATACTGATATCATATGCCGGCTGGCCAGCAATGTGCATACAGCCATGTCAAGAGACTCAGATGTGACTGACAAGGGATCTATGCATCCACACATAGACAAGATAATACCATAACACCGTAATGACGGATAAGATAGATCTTCTGTATTCACCAAGCTTTGTATTTAATCAATTAATGTAACCTTGGTAGAAATTAAATTACAATAAATCACAGATTGTACACTCACGAATCAACAAACTTCTCATATCAAGGTTGGCCCTGGAGAAGGCTGTCACAGTGTGTGGCATTGATAAAAAGGGGATGCACGCTTACTAGGACAAGTACGCTTAACAGAATGAATATGGTATGTAACTTTGCGAACAACAGCTACAGATTATGTAATCGTTGAGTCTGACTAAAACAAATACTACAGGAAATTGTCCGCTGTGTCTATGTGTATGCAGCGCCATCCAGAGGATGGGTGTTTTGACTGTTTTCACTAGCTGAAATAATTGCCTGAGACCATCAGGTTTTAGAGATCATTATTTATGTATAGAAGCAAGATACTTTGTGATTACCTGCACCGTCATTCTCAGTTGATAGCTTCTTGGATGTATCTTGTAAACCAGCACACATGTTATTCAGCACCTCCTGAAATGCCTAGATCAGGGATATGCACATGTTAAAGGAAATGTAATCAAATAAAATTAACATATATGGTATCCAGTAACGCAGAAGACATTTCTGCCACATTATTTAATGAGCAAAAATTGGTCATGTATATTATAGTCCTTCAATAGGATAAGTGTAATACGTTTACAAGTCCTGTGGGTAATATAGTTATAGTAGCGTGATCTCTTAGTTTGGAAGCAAGGTGTCACTAAATGCAAAGGGACAGTTTGTTTACTGAGCATGTTGTATTCACTTCACAGAATGTCGTTTGATTACTTGGTTTGAAATTTTGGACAATTTGTGAAGGCTTCTTAAAAATAAATAAAATTATTCATATTTCACAGGTTAACAAGTATTGATCTAATCAACCTGCGTCAATGACATTTTGTGGAATTGTTCCATATGACGAAAATCACAAAAATGTAATTAGGACATAGATGCAGCTTATGATTAATGTAAACCAAGCTAATAAATGATGATGATTTATTCAAAAATCCAATAGGCTTGCCCATCGGTCACCGGAATCTCTCGGAAAACTTCGGGAAACTTTGACCTCGGTTGACATCCCATTGCACCATTAGGCAGCCAACCAGCGGTCTCGCTGATAGAACACTTTACATTAACCCCCGTTACCGATTGACGTAAACAAAAGGTTTCACTACAATAGCACGTGAGTTTCGCCAAACCCTCTGGTAGTCACATTCATTTATATATGCAAATGGATTGCATGGAAATATTACATGCATGACATTCAAATGTGGCACACAGTATGTACGTTATGTTGCAATGATACACTGGAAGTACAAATGTGCTGCTACAAAAACTTATCACGTTATGCAAGATTATGTCTGTATGTGTAAAACTAAGGACATATTATTTGAGAGCAAAAGGTAGACTCAGTGTTTGACACAGTTTAAAACCTACAGGCAACTGTCCAGTTTAACTGGGTTAGTGGCATAATGCTGTCTGTTGACACAAGCTTCTGCCAGTGACCTATTACAGATTAGTCACAGTTTTCATCTCAAACAATAGCAGGCAGAGAATCTTAGCTCCACAGCTTTTTGTAATACACAACAAGTTATAAATATAGCTACTCTGAGGTAGACAATTCATTTTAGTTAGCAAATTTAGCATTTTAGGGGACCTTTGGTGCCCTTAGAATGATTCAATCAAATACAGATGTATTGTGTATAGTGGCACTACCACATGAAATGTCTATAATAATAAAAATGAAATGTCTATAAAAACGATTTTTGAATAAAAGGCAAAATGTGAATTTTTTTCCAGTTTTGGAATCCTTTTTGGGGGGCCATTACACATAAACAGACCATTCACACAAGATGATATACTAATGCAAATCAAAAAACTCAAAAACAAAAAGGCATGCTGTATTGATAATGTTATAAATGAGTACTTAAAAACAGCCCCACAGAACAAATTATTGTTAAGATGTTTAACCTAGTTCTATTATCTGACATTGTGCCAACAGATTGGTGTATTGGGATCATTAAGCCTATATATACAAACATAGCAGCAGACACTCTGACAGTGTGACTGCTGCCTGGCTAAATGGATGCAATGTTGCTTTGAAGATAGTTCTTCTGCCAACTATCCTATAGGCTTAGTGGCTGCCAGCACACTACTGAGCCTAAACTACCATGCAGGTGTGAAAAATGTCCTGATGTATTTGAACTTGAGCCACTAATTAACCATCCACCAAGCAGTAGCAGAGCAGTTTTATAATAATAATAAGCCACAAGTTAAGTTAAGTGGCAGTGATTTTTGCTTTTATCATTTATATGATGTTTATTGTTAGCAGGGCAGACAATTGGTTATCATACGTAGACAGGTACAGAAAGAAACTGACGTTTTCTATAAAAAAAGACGTTTGCCTACCAATGGCATGTATTTCCTATTGTTGCCGTTTCTGCCAGGCAGAAGCACTTTCTGCCCGGCATAAATCAAACAACCCTGTAGGTAGTTATTAATCAAATGTTTTTTTGGTGAATCATAGTTACAGATCATTAAGGGTTATGATGGAAGTAAAATGTTGACATGTTTATTGTTCACTTATTGCACCACGTCTTGCATTTAGAGGAATAATTATAATAGAAAATAAAATGTTGTGGCACATATTTTTAAATACATGCATTGATAAGAAACCGGGAATTACTTTTCTGTGGCCTAAGAATAACTAATTTCAATTAACTTTCTGCTTATATAAAACAACTGCATAAAAATATATATCCATACAAGACACAGACTCGACATGTGACAGATGTTTTGGGAAGGGGAATAGTGTTCTGTTTCTGGTACAATACACAAAATCTACTGTTACGGGATATTCTCAAGGGCCCTTCTCAAAACCACATCACTAGATAGTGAAACATTTAGCATTTTGGGGGGCTGTGTCAGCCTTCTTCTCATGTGATGTAGAGTTACCACAAGGAGAAAACTTGTCTCCTTTGTTATTTGCTATTTACCTGAATGATTTTGAACACCGTTAGTCATAATTATAAGGGACTTGACATGGCAGCTGGTGAAATTTACAACAAACTTAGTGATGATGATGTAGACATTTTTTGCAAATGTACGTTCTACTATATGCTGATGATACTAGAATAATTCAACGTAATACAGATTTCTTGTGTATAGCAGAACTATGTCAACTCTTCTAATAGTTGACATTTTGTTGTTTCAGGATGACCCCTTAGAATGTAGGCCAAGGGGTCTAGTGGGCACTGCCTATTGGCTCAAGCCTCTGCCAGTGACCAATTACAGATTAGTCACGCTTTGCACCAGCTAGCCACAGTGAGGTGTGACAGATGTTGTGGGAAAGGGATTAGTTGAACAAAAGGACTGAAAGCATGATAGATCTGCTGCTACAGTAGACCATTTAGTTAGCAAATTTAACATTTTAGGGGGCCTTCGGTGCCCTTAGAAAGATTCAATCAAATACAGATTTATTGTGTACAGTGGCACTACCACATGAAATGTATGTGCAAAATTAGAGAAAAAGTTGCGGAACAGTTTTTGAAAAAATTGGTAAAATGTTCCATTTTTACCAGTTTTGGGGTCCTTGGAGGCCCTAAGGAGCCCTTAGAATGATTCAATAAAATACAAATTTCTCATGCATAGTGGCAGTGCCCTAAGATATGTCAATGCAAAATTTGAGAAAAAGTTGCTGAACGGTTTCTGAGATACGGCAGCTAACGGCGGACGTCGGACAGCGGACGCAGAGTGATGGCAATAGTCCCTTAGACCTTCGGCCAAAGGACTACAAATGTTTGCTTTCCCTGTATATAAAGACAGGCAACTCTGAGCTATTACACATAATAGTTTTGATTGCATCTGCATATATACATGGAATGTTCCATAGAGATATGTAGTTGGGACCACCATAAAGAGATGAATGAATTGTGGATTGAATTGAGACCTTCTAAAATGTTAAACCTGAAATCCAAGATTATTTATGATTAATGTTAGTATATATCATATAAATTATCAACTGTGCATGTTATGGTTATTTTTATCATTAAGCTAATTCCGCACACAAAAATGAAGTCAGATGTCTGATGGTTTCGTCTCACCTCAAAGATCTGGTCATGTTTTGGGTATACTACTCGGATGTCTCTCACTGTGGTTTGTGGGTATGCACTGCTGAATTTCTGGAGTTCGTCCAGCATGATTGTTGCCACAAGATGTGGTGGGATCTTCTTCCGTTGACCAGTGCCTAGGGCTGGAAATGCCACAGACTTCAGTTTGTTGCGGTGTGCAGTCTGGAGACTGTTGACCACCAACTTTCGCAGTACCTACAACAGTGGCATACACACATTTATGATAAGGTCACAGAAACATAGCATTATGTATGGATGGGTGGTAGTTAAGTTGTGGACATCTATACAAGGTAGCATTTTTATCTACCTTGTATAGAAATCAGAACCATCAGCAATATTCATTTTATTATGCAAAAATATATGGCGTACACAGACACACTAACTGAAGAAACAGAACTGTTTTGACGGAATACATTTCGTGGGTGCATATATCTACTATACTGAGTGTGATGTACCTGTTTACACATGTCAGGTCCATCAGACCACGAACAGCAAGCTCCGTGGATTACATTTTCACAGTTCAGTTTCCCACCAGAGGTCAGCACGACTTCCCCAATCTGGATTCCATTTGGAGCTTCGTCAATACATTCAACCTGAATGTCTTCCCCTCCAGTACTAAGAACGGCATTTGAAATGCTGCCCTCAGTCAGTTTAACGTCACAGGGACAAGGATTGACAATAGCATCAACCTGCAAAATATAATGGCTTACAAGTCAAGTCATAAACCAATGTACAAATCATTCATGGTGTAAAGCTTTTTACTAAGAGCTGGCTCACTCTTGTAAAATAATTCCTCTATATTAACACAAATGACAGACAGACATTATTTTGACTATTTGGATCATGTAAACAATGCAATGTAACATTTGTAGTAAGGTCAGGGAGATGCCCATTCAGACAATTATAAGTCGCTATTTTGGGAGTCACTAATAATGTAACATGTAATTATTATATGATTACCATGTGATTAGCTACACATACACACTTCTTCTTGCTCTTTGCTCCCATGCAGAGTAGGGGCCATGTCATTCAATTTTTGTAGCTTCTATCTTTCTTGTCAACTCTCTCACATACATGCACGTATGCCTACCTGCATGCCTGCCTCCATGCATGCTTGCATGCATATATACATACATACAATCATACAAAATGTTACATATTTTCGCATTTCTAATATTATTAAATGTACTGTACACTTTAAATAGAATGAATACGGTAACAGGACTATGACAACATGATCCATAATTCCTGACAATTGTTTAGTATGTTGACAGTATAAGTGGAAAAACCACTGTATATAAGATAGCTAGCATTGTTACATAAACACAATAATGCACTCGCAGATACTTGGTGTATGACGAAGGTAAGAGAGAATGTGAAGTTCACATCCTTCGATATGCCCTACTCATGATTGTGTTTAATTAATTGTCAAATACTATTTGTGTTGCCATGCTATTGGCATGAGGGTAGATATAAGCACCGAAGCATATGCTGCAAAAATGGGGGTGTATGTTAATTAGGGTATGTACACTTTTAAACTAGTATAATATGGTTACTGTATATTGTATGTACCGTATTCATTCTTTTAACGTACAGTACACTTATGAAATATTTTAAGGTTAAAAAAATGTTTCTCAAACCAGTGTAAAAATAATAAAATGGTGGCGCCACATGGTGGCACTTATTAGTATATTTTACTGTGGCTTCACTAGATCATTTATTTCCATTTTAAAGACAAACATGGCACCATTGACATGCATATCACTCTAGTCTCGCATAACCAACTCTTGCCTGGCTGCGTGACTTCGCCTGGAAGATTGTCTGGCTCAGAATAGTCATTTGTCTGGTCACTGCCAGTTACCACATCTATCCCCTAGATTGTTGATATATTATGCATGTTTCCGATAACAAAATGAAATTTACGAAATAGTGCCCGAAATAGTAATTATACAAAATAAAAGAATCTTAAATTAAATGAACACAAACAACAGTTTCGAGTACTCTACGGGATTCGAACCGAGGACCCTACAAATAGTTGCTCTAAACGCTACCGACTCAGCACGTTTTGGTTGTACATTGGTGACTATATCTCATATTTTTTTATTAGTTAGCAGTCTGACCGTTGCGCGTGAAATCGATTGCACTTTGTTTAGTTAAATTTGTCCTTGTTTAGTATTTATATCATGCTTATTAACTTTTTGTCTTTTGTTTCCACCCAAGCATAAGCAAAGAACGTCAATACGGAATATTTAACAACTACAAGAGCTGCCACCTAGTGAATATGCATGTGATTAAATGCACTAAACTACGAAAAAAGTTTAATGTCGGTTTAATTATGTTTCAATATAAGTTTAATGTTGAATAGTTGCTATAGTATAGTATTATCTGATAAAACTGTATCCTTATTTAATTTGTTATTTCATAGTTGGCCTAAGAGCCAATCATCGTATCTACCCGTATCTGGTGTAAAGCCCTTTACTGGTAACACTGGCAGTGCCTTAACATTCCAGGCCGTAGTGAGTGGCGAAAAAGTCCTGCCACCTCACGGCGCCTGTGTAATCGAGGCTAGTGGCACTCTGACTTAGAAAACACATATTATTGTGAATTATTTATGATTATCACGTATTTAAAACTACTTCTCATTGGAGAGATATGTTACCAGTGGACAGCAGAAAACAAACTATCTGCATAACAGTGGTGCAAAGACACGGTCTAAGTCATAGAGCAGACCATGCCATCCTCTGCATACAATACATGCATGTTTGTTTATACTTAGTTCAGCCGACAAGACACACGTCAACATAACTGACGCTAACTGAAAGTGATTTATAAATCCACCTGATGGTGATTTTGTGGTCAAAGGGATACTGTAAATTTGCAAAGACTCCGGATGCAGGTGGAACTTTCTTTCCCAAAGTCATATTGTCAATGGTTGACAGAGAATTACAATAACTGATGGATCCAGTGATCAGTTTTCGTCATACATCAACGTCAGACGGTGCAGATAAAGGGGCTGTACGCTAATTAGGGCATGTATGCTAAAAAGAATACGGTATGTATATAGATATGTATAGACATGTATATAAATATATATATATATATATATATTACATATACATAGCTTGTGTGTGAGTTGTGTGGTGTGAGTTGTGTGGTGTGAGTTGTGTGGTGTGAGTTGTGTGGTGTGAGTTGTGTGGTGTGAGTTGTGTGGTGTGAGTTGTGTGGTGTGAGTTGTGTGGTGTGTGTGTGTGTGTGTGTGTGTGTGTGTGTGTGTGTGTGTGTGTGTGTGTGTGTGTGTGTGTGTGTGTGTGTGTGTGTGTGTGTGTGTGTGTGTGTGTGTGTGTGTGTGTGTGTGTGTGTGTGCGTGCATGCGTAAGTACATTTTGTTCGATGCGAGAGTTACACTAAAAATGATTAATGTTGTACCTGTTCATACACGATATCTGCTTTGCGTAGCGTCACTACAATCCCCTCTGGTAGCTCTAGTTTGATGACCAGCTGCGTAGCTGATGAAGGTTGGCTGCCCCCTGTAAAAAATAACAACTTTTAAGTAGCTATATAATATATGGACTAGTTATAATAGTTAGTCCTGTTGCAGCATAGGATTAGTGGTGGATTAACTCCAAATCAATCATTATAATCATTTTATAGCACATTGTTGTGATTTCAAACTAAAAAAACTGTTTTACACACATTGCTACGGGTTCAGTTCTATCATAAATATTATTTTCTATGTACTTCAAACCAGCAAAGTTTGTAAAACTATGTTTATTCTGAAATCAATAGAATTATGATAAAATAGCTATTGGCCTTAAAGGTGCTCAATCACTTCGTTTGCCCATCGCCAATCCGGTTCTTTTATGTCCAGATGTGTAATGTGTGAATAGTTTAACTAGTGCGCACAGTCGGTTTAATAAAAAAAATGCGTACTTGTTTTTTAATCGTCAAAAAAAGATTTGTCGTTACAGCGGGTATCGCTGGCGACAGTCAATTGCGCTGTCTGCCTACTGCGCCACTTCGGTCATGTGGTTTACGCGAGATCGGCATCCCAGACATTCGAAAACAATAACAACACACACGTGCTTTAACGTATCAAGATGAAGATTATAATTCCAAAGTGTACGAAGGTACGTATTACACTATCGCAGTTAGCAACAAGAACGCGTAGCCGTGTATTAATTCAACGAGAATTGCAACTTGCGAACGTCTACACTCGACTCGAGCCTGTCGAGGCCGACTTTAAGTTCTAACTCAAAACTGCCAAAAGTCTAAGTCTAAGACTAAGACAGTCACCATATCAGCCGGAGATTCAGTCAGAGAGTGACAACGAGCATAATATTTCATTGGTATTGTATTTGGTTACGCAGGATGTTGTTAATAAGCTGTTATTCCGACAATACATATTGAGAGTAGATGACGTGAGGGTGCGAAATGACAAGTAACATTGCTTTGGCAGCAGGCCCCTGCTGTTCGTGCGAGTATCTTAGTCAGGGAGCATCCGTAATTTCGTGCAACAGAACGTCAAACACGGGAGTATTATGTTGGTGATCGTAATTATTTAAACATTTTTTTTTTGACTCATTTTGTTATACTATTACTGCAGAATATTGTTGATTTGCATTGTATTTTATGCAAAATAATTTAGATTTTTATATGACAAGCATGGTGGTGATGATTTTATTCAATATAAAAATGTAAACGTGTAAATTCATGAAATATCAATACATCTAGAGGACACCATATATAAGGATTACACAAGAAAATGGACGCACTTGTCTCCATTGTGGTCCTTGATGCCTGGCTATAGTGTATGTAAAGCATTAATTGGTATCCTGTGATACCTTTCAACTGACATATGCCAGCTATTCTTATGTATTTACCAATATATGTATATATTCTCACCACAGCAATATATGAGTACATAATAATACATGTAACTTGAATTATGATATTGCTAGAGACCACACTGCAACCCATGAATGAGAATGAAAGGAGGGGCTAGAGGCGGTTACCCGGGCCAGGCAGACACAGGGATGATACATAGTCTGCGGCAGGCCCATATTTGATCAATCCAGGTAATTTCAAATTTATAACAATCAACCACGTAGAAGTTATCAACAAGTTTTAATGTGCACATTTAAATATACCACATTTGTTTTCATACACATTTTAATAATAACATATTGGGCATAGAAAACTAGATTGACTTCTGCACTTGTATATTATACGCACAAGTGTATCAACACAGACATATTAATACACCTTTAAACAATATTTAGCATATGGCGATGACTCTGAAATAAGTTTATAAAATAAATTAGTCATTCTTAAAGAAGGTAGACACACATATTATGAACCTTTGAATACTTGACGAGGAAAATATATTGTTAGCATCACAATAACACCTCATTCTGTCATTTCCAACATTCACCTTGACCATTCAACCTCAGGCTTAAAATGTCAAACATGAATATGTATAGTAGTTACACATGGCAGACACCGACATGAATTTGTATACTGAAAACAAAACAAAAAATATAAATGTGCTTTACTGATGATTTAGTGATTAGCAGAATTCAAATCAGTCTATAATATTGACCAAGATCAGGCGTCACTGTAATGAAATTGAACACTTTTAAATTCATGTAATGACAATGAACACCTAGTAAAGAAAAATAATTAAAATTGTTCACCGTTTTGAGTTGCATATTCCACTAATGTCTGCATGCTGTATCAAGCCACCCTTCCCCGGAACAACCCTGGTAAACACTGACTGTTCCTAAGATATCAACATGTATAGATGCAGCTGTAGTAGAACATTTCTTGCTGCCTTTTTTCTTGTGAAATGCTGCAGGTCATACATACATACATACATGTATGAAACATTATTATATACCGATTATGACAATGAACACATCATAATTATTTACTCCCAACACTACTATGATGTCTGTTTTTGTTTACTGAATATATGCTTTTTTTACAGGAGATTGATCTAGTGTGCTTAGAACCACTAGCTCTCCAAGTTAATATGGCATACTGGGCAGTTGTATTTGTCCAGGATCTCGGACAAGATTCTACAGCTATGCAACATGCTGCATAATAACAGTTTGTCATATGAATGTCCACCGAGTGATCCCAATTGTGTCGTGTGTTGCATCCGTGACAGATTCCCCAGTGCTGATGGGGGGTACAGTGGCTTCCAGGTCAGTCAGTTAGCTTGACTGACTGGAAACCAATGTTGACTGCAGGTTGCTCGACATAAGAATGTGGTGACACTTGACTGGCTCTGCAGTTGGTGATGGAACGGTGGGTGCCAAGGTCTGCAGATATGGCAACAACTTTCGATGCTGTCAGACAGGTTCAGTGTCGAACATTCTTCGGTGAACTGCATCGGTTTAGATATCGATGACATCACTGTATGTTTTCGCTGTCTTTGATGGTACAGCATACCAGCTTCCTGACTTTTTGCTGTACGTCTGCATCTACCTATACCGGAGACAAAGTGACAATTAGCATGGCTCTGACATGTATATTTTTATATGTGAAGACACATTTATCAAAAGTCAATAATATAAGGTATTTGTATTTAATTCAACTATAACTTTTACCAGTGTCCATGAAAAAATACATTAATTATCAAGAATTGTTACAATGGTAGGGTTTCATTGTCTTTGTGTTCCTGATAGTCAATGGGAGCCAGCTGAGTTCTTGCAACATACACCAGACACAAGTTTATGATGAAGTAATAGTATTGAAAGCTTTTCACATTTTTCAACAACAATCTGTTGATACACTGACAGCAGCATTTTACTTGTTTAAATTCTCTGTGTATCACGAGGACTGTTATATGTTTTTCATGCCATGTATAATTTTTCTAAATTATTCTTTTTTTCACTTTTATATTTTCACAAATAATTTACATAAATTTTCATTTTGCATGATAATTAAATAACAATTGAGTAAGTTTAGTTCTGATATGGTGTAGTATCCAGTCCTCAGGATTACTCAAAGCGCTTTAAACTTTACTCCCTGGCAGACCTGTTAAATCGAAAACACCATATTGACTTGTGGAAGAATTCAGCCACACTGAAATTAATATGCGAAGATTATTCATACAAAAATATCCACAGTCTGTAGCCGGTACTCTTCATACAGCTGAGTAAACTGGAGAACTGTAGCGATTGTACATGTCATTCTCAGTCACATGGCGATGACCCTGTCTAGTCTAGTCACTATTTTTTGCGAGTTGTAAACAAACCAAGCATTGCACAAACTACAACAGTTTTGAATTTTATATCCTATTTATGTTTTTTTTTACAAAAAATCATAATATAGTTATTTTTATTTGATATGTACTTATTACATTTGTTCAACTAAACATCTTCCTAAGTAATTTGTTCTCATTAGTTTACATTTTATGGGCATTAAATATTAAAATTTGTTGTTAAATACACATAATTGTTTAGTCACAAATTTTTTGAGTTGTAAACATACAACTAGCATTTGATATCACATGTACATGTATTAGTGTTGTTTTTTTGTAACAAAGAATTGTGATAAAATTAACTGTTTTGTTATATGTACCTGACATTTTTTCAACCTCTTCCTAATTTTGTTTTCTATTGTTGCTTTGCATTTTATGTGTATGTAATATTAAAAATTATTACATTATACACATCAAGTGCAATGATTGTACCTGTAGTTGTATTGTGCTTTTTATAATTTTGTAGTCATGATCTCATCAAATAGTTTCAATAAAACGTTTTAAATTTACATTGTCTACTTTAATTCACATGCATTTCTAACAACAATATGCAATTTAACGAGGACACCCATTACTGCAAAATCCTAATGCAGACAACCAAAACTATCACATACAGTGGTGGATCCAGAAATCGAGTCTGGGGGGCACAAAAACCACCACCGGTGGCCAAACCAAATGGTGTAGTCTAAATTTTTTCGCTACAGAGCCGCTATGACTTCAGCCGCTTGGCTGGAGTGGTGATATTGGAAGATGGGGGGGGGGGGGTGCTGTTGAAACATTTTCAAAGATGGTGTAACTGTACCCAAATAAGATTGGTCAGAATAAAACATAATTGTAAAAATAACCAAACATATGTTTGCATATCTTCCAAATGTTAGGCTATGATTTATGTATATATATCACGTTTGCATACCAGCAGCAATTTACTTACGTTTACTTACTGTCCTGAGCTGCATCCAGCCTCAGGAAGTGACTGGACACCTGACAGTGAGCTGCCTTTGCTATGACCACTGATGCTCAATAGAGCCACCACAGATCTTTTCATATGTGATGGCTGCAGTGGTGTCGAGGTAGTTCACGCCTTTGTGTTGAAGCTGTCAAACAAAGTCATGAAATGGAATGAGTCAGATTATTTGTGAAGGTGAACTTGGTTTGACAGCACTACTACACGTAAATATATATAATATTAAATAATATTATATATGTATGTAGATGTAAATATGTGTGTGTGTGTGTGTGTGTGTGTACATGTGGTGTGTAACTTGTAAACGTTTTAATTTCATTAATAGGTAAAAATATTTTGCACAATAATTTGCCCAGCACTCAAGTGTGAAAAGGTCATTTGCCCAGTTGTGAAAAAATTACAATAAATGATATGAGAGTGGCAAAGTTATTATTGTATATATTGTAAAATTGTAGTACATAACAAACAAATAGACCATTTACAAGTGTCATAGCCAACAAGGTGAAACAATTTGGATTGTGCACCATCCAATTGCCAGCATAATTAACTACCTGTAAGTGCAGGTAGAACATAGGTGGGCTGGAAAGAAGGTCACAGGAAATAAAGTCACAAAGTAATTTTATTTAAAAAATATAACAAATTTTGCAATTTTTCAGATCGTACTAGTGACATTATATCATATGTCTTATTAAGAGTCTCCACAACCTTACGTATTATTAAAATAATTCCACACATTGTATGTTTAAACAGGTCAAATTAAGTTCTTTTGATTTCTGAACGCACACACACACTAAAATATACATTCAAAGATAGAAGTAACTGAACATAAGTATATTGTGCTGTGCAAGCCAGCAGGTGATTACAGAGGTAAAATGTCATGTGACGTAACATTAACATTGAAGCAGTTGCAGCCTTTAGCAGATCTGTGTGCCAGCATAAGCATAATTATTATGAAATGACAATCACTGAGGCTTGGCTATATTGTCACGTATATTTACTTGCATTGTACAGTGTATATACACATTTGTGTTTGCAATACAAACATTCCAAATGAAATAAAAAGAAAATTAAGTTGAAAAAATGAACTGCAAATGAAATGTGCTATGTTGCTGACAGTTTGATAACCACCCTATCATACAAAGATGGAATAATTGTACACACATTAGACTGGTCAAACCAGAACGTAACAGTACATTAATACCATTACTTAAACTGACATTGGTTGTAATGGTTCAGAGCTGCACCCAGCCTCGGGAAGAGAACTGAATACCTGACAGTGAGCTGTTTTTACTGCGACCACTGATACTCGATAGAGCCAATGCAGCGGTTGTTGTCTGTGGTGGCTGGGTTGGTGTGGACGTCATTTGTATATATTTGTGGTGAAACTGAAGTGAAGGCATAAGTGGAATGGCCAAAATTGGTTAAATTTGAAATTTTTTAGTAGTATTACCCTCAAAATGGACAGCGAAGTATAACACATCAAAATAATATCCAGGCTATTTAAATAACTTTCAGAAATAATAAAATAAATTTTCCTCCTATGTTCATGCACCCGGTGTACTTGTTTTCTTGCTCCCTATCAAACTACGGTTAGCACAGAGGTCTAGAAGATCTCTGTCAATGTGTAGACATATTCCACACTTTTCAGAGATGTAACTTATATACTTTTCTTTCTATACATACTACATGCAGTTTTGGGCGTTTACCCCCTGGTAACATATGTAGGCTATTACGGTCACAATATACGTATAAATGTTTAGCATTCTCTACAGAAATCATAAATTATTACTACTCTTTAAATTTACATAATATAAGATTATTAAATTTATATTTGGTTACAATCAGCATTCAATGTATTACATCACACATGGAAAAACAGTAAAGAAGTGTTATTTTTAAAGTGCACAGTACAAGCAGCCAGTGACTCATGTCAAGACATCCAAAAAAGCAAGTACTTATAGTTACTAGTTAGATCCAGGCAATTATTTTACTAGTCTCAAATATCCAGCCAGTGTCAGTCAATGATTGAGGGTAAAGTGTGAATGTCGATGGAGCGGATTTTTAAGTTCATGTACCATTCGGTGTGTGCTTCGCATGAAACTGATACTTCGCACATAGTTAACTATTGGTATAATATAACATGTCCATCAATATAAAGTCATAATATCTACAATAATGTATATTCACGTGCGATGGAACGTCGCAGAACATCGATCGAAGTTGGCATTAAGATGGCGGACGATGTTTTGGCTGTTCCATCTATTGAACACACAGTCGTGTGTGTGGTGTGCTTGCTGATAAATTCAATATTACTAACCTGTCCAGAAGAACTTGGCGAATGATGCATCACTTTTCACGCCAGCCGTTTCTTTCGTTCGGTTTCACAAATCCATAACCTTTCCAATATACACCTTTGTACGCGGATACTCTCTTTGTCGTTCCGCTCTCACCCTCTTTTTAGCCGAGTCGGTCGGGCGTCCCTTCGTCCCAGATAAAATTATCGAGCTATCACTTGTATGAAAAATGGATGGCGACTCGTACATACGCAATGTTGACTGAATCCAGGCACCGAAAGGTGGGGTCAAAGGCCGATGTCGCCGCATATTCCCGTTCACGTGACTATTACACGAGAAGTCTATCTTAGACCACATCCAAGTTCAGATATGTGTCTTGATATTCCGTTAGGACTAACCGAAAATCATTTTATTGTTTGTCTGTTAATTTCACTAAAACGAAGTAAAGCATACGTATAAATGAACCAGTATATCAATAATGAATACGTGATATATTTACGTTTCGCGAAATTAGTCTGACACGTGAGGAGCACAAAAATCGAAATGATTGAGCACCTTTAAGGTATTTTAGCTACTTTGTAATATATTTTCATTGAATCAGTTTGGGTTTATTCAAACTATTAAATTGTTAATTAATGCATTTAAGTTAATTAATCAATTACTATTTCCAGAAAGTAGTTTAGTTGACTTTATAAAAGTTGTGTAATATAACTGACAAATTCCCAATTAACTACACTCATTTAAAATTGGTCGCTAATGAGTATTTTATGTCCATGTTACCTAGATAGGTATTTCCTCCCGTTTCTTAAACAAAAGTCAGGGGTTTACCTGGATGTTTGTGTTCAAGGGTCCACGGGACCCCCAACCTTCTTTTGAGGTGGTCCCAAGCTTGTAGCGAGGGTCCCACTTATTGCTTTTTTAATTGTAAGTATTGTTTTCTAAATATCACAACTTATACAACCCATGTAAACCCGGTCAATATTATTATTAGTTTGATACTAACAATACTATATACTGTTTTTCTCCTTCATAATCGATGTAGTTTTGGAAGTTAGAGCAGCCTTCCTCACTTACGAGAGGGAGTGCTAGTCTGTCTTGGCTTGCGTATATATGTCACATTTGTAGATCTCCTAAAGCAAAGCTAAGGATATCGAGGAAGCCACGAGTCACTTTAGAAGGCTCCTGAATATGTTTCGGTGGCGGGAAACCTGACCGTGGTGATGACAGTAGCATTGGAATAGCAGCATATGGAACTGCGCATTACTTTGTGCATGGACACTTAATTGTAACGTCGTGTAGAATCCGGGCCCACCCCAATGTCGGCATTATGACAGTTTTGCCAAAATAGTATACCTCTGTGCGTTTATTCCATCATTCCACATCATTTCAGGAATACAATGTCCCAAATAGCGCTCGCTCCGGTTTGAATCAGCGCCGCTGCGGTTGCGGGTTACAGCACGGTTAAATCGCATGTTGACGCAAACCGGAGCGCTATTTGGACCTCAAAAGTGCACTCAAATCAATATGTTATAATAATATACCGTATATCTGAAACAATGTGGAATGATGGCATAAACACACTGAGGTATCAAAGTTGTTCGATTGTTGCCATGTTGGACGGACTGGCGCGATCGGCCTCGGGATGGGAGTCGGGATAGGAGTGCTTGCACTCTCTGAGTGACTCTCTATTGTCGCCGTACGATCCGTAATTTGTTTGGTGATACCAAGCGGTTAGTTATACAAAAGAATGTTCGTAAGTCGCTTTGTTTTTCATTGTTATACTCTAATAAATTAGGAAGTTTTAAAACGCACAGCGACTGCGCTCAAACCTTGAAGCCAAAACGGACATGCGCACGGATTGGAATGGTATTTTAATTCGCGAACCAGTCCCTAGAGGCGCTTCATAACAAAATTACGCGCAAGGTGGCGCCATATATTGACGATTAGGCATCCTTCAAAATCGGGAAGCATACGCCTACGGAATGGTTATTTGGAAGGACTCGTCAAAAGAAATACAAAGCCAACTGATTCGGTATTAAACTACCAAGTTAAAGGAATTCATATCCAATATATGTTATATGTCATTGATACGCATGCGTGTAGGACGCAGGATCTTGCGTCCCGTAAATCCCTGCCAAAACAATAATATCTTAAGGTAATCTGAAATTTTACTAACATAATTTAATCATTATTATTAATTCAATTACAGTTAATGTAATTGAACAATTTTATTAATTACTTAATCAATGGAATTCCCCTGATAAATGTGTTATGTTGATTGGTAAGCTTCTGTGTTAATATGCCTGCAGTGCTTAGAGAAATTAACTACGTTCTGTTAATATACGAAATAATATTTGCAGAAAGTCAAGAATAATTTTGTTTATTAATTTATCAAACATATTATTAATTTAATTGACAAATTCACAATTAACTCTCAATTAAGTATTCATTTTAAAAAGTTATTCATTAATATTTTTTGTTTACGTTATCTAGATGTGTCTCCAGTTTCTTACAAAATAACTTATTTCTGAATTCAGTCAGCAATTTTAACAACACATAATTGAATTATTATTGTTAATTCAAATACGGAACTTTAATGCAATTGAGCAATTCTATACAATAATTTAATTGACCTAATAAAAGTGTGGTAAAGATGTAAGTTAATTGTAATTAAATTAATTAACTTCTCAAGATAATTACCCCATGTCTGCATTGTGTACTGTAATTAACTAATTAAAAAAATATTAATTAATATTTCCACAAAGTCTTGTTTAGTTGAATTTAATTAATTAACTTTACCTGAAAATTTTGATTTTATTTAATTGTAAAATTTCCAATTAACTCTCAACTAAGAATTAATTTAAATTCCAAGTACTATCAGACAAAAATAGACAGACAGCTAATGAGCTAGCCGGCCGGACAGGCAGACAAACAGACATGCATGTGAACATATGATCTGCTCTGTGTGCAGCCATGCTGATGTATATATCCAGCCATCTGTGAAATGTGAGAATACCGTAGTTTCCCACCAAAATAATGGAAATGTCCAGGGAATTCCACAATGGGGCCCCTTACAGCAACAATAACATGAGTTTAATCTTGGGAATAATACTAACAATGCTCTGGCATATGGACTAACTTAGTCCGTGGAATAGCTTAATGCCATGTTTAACAAATCCTGGGTCTAAGTTAGTCCACTTTCTGGCATACAGCCCTAAGGGTTAAAACGCCTAAGTAAGGCAAAACCTTACAGTGTAAAATTTATGAGCTTCATAAGCATCATAGAAATTGTTATTGTAACTATACCAGGAATATTAATATTACATATATCACACATTATATATACAGAGATTCCCTTGGACAACGGAAACGTGTCAGTGACGCCTTGTACGCTGGAACGCCGCATACTGTTTTGTCGCATGTACTCAAATGATGCATACAAAAAGTGTCTGAGAAATCTGAGAAAATTGAGCGCCACTTGTGTAGAATAGGGGCCCACCGCGACTTTGCCGATAGCTTTGCCTAAGTTTGAGACGTGGCCGGATGCGATAATTAAATAATTTCACATTATCTCATGCATATGTACGCTTCTTAGCGCATTTTTAGGCCCAAATTAATAGTGCTCCGATTTGTTCCAGACAGTCTGTGACCGAATACAGACAACTAACTGAACAATGGACTGAATGTAATTATATTTAAATCACATCTTACATTAACGACTGGACATTGAGAACAGTCTAATTAATACCCTTGTGCCTTGCCTACCCTTTGTCTGTCGTTGACATAAGTCTTGTGAGTGATTTATTGACTTCATAAATCATTACGTTTATCTGCTTGGTCTACATGAACCATAAACTGCATTAATTTATATATTACATTTGGTATGTGATCTACACATTGTAGAGAAAAATTCGACAAAATGTAATTGACATAGGTTGATTAGTTCAAGATATACTAACCTGAGAATTATAAATTATTTTATTTATTTTAAGAAGCCGTCACACGCCTTGGTAATCACACTGCCACTGGCCCGCTGAGCTGGTGCCTTTCTCGTAGCTGACTGGAAGATTTGACCGGTAGATAACAGTCACCGCACGCACGCACGCACGCACGCACGCACGCACGCACGCACGCACGCACGCACGCACGCACGCACGCACGCACGCACGCACGCACCCACGCACCCACGCACCCACGCACCCACGCACCCACGCACCCACGCACCCACGCACCCACGCACCACGCACGCACGCATACACATACTCACAGCGACTCCTCGACACAATACATTTTACGGTAGCCGCCTCAAGAAAGACCGTATATATCAATCACTGATCTCTCTATACATAGAAAGAGATTATATATCAATAAATACAGGTCTAATGTAGCGCGAGCGATACCATTGGCATTGTTGGAAATTACGTGTGTCATAGAGTGGCTCGCCCGTCACTGCAGCGGCCTGACAGCCGCGCCAGCTGGTAGCGAGCGCACAATACGCAATTCTTTGAATTGGCACAGCTGGTCAGAAGTTGTAACGATAACCACCGTATGTTGTTTTACATTATAAGAAATGAGTGGCATTGTCTGATTATTATTCAAATGAAACATAATGATATTCTGATGATTGAATAAATAATGTGAACGATTTTTTGGCAAGTTTCATTATATTTTGAATTATTATATACAAACTCGTAGCTGAACGTGTCAACGCTGACCTGAATATTTTCTATTACGTACCACGTCTTATATAGCGATTGTGCTGATGATATACGGTTAAATTAAGATAGCATAATCAATAAGATACAATAAATACAGCTGTTAAATTTGTATCTCAACCTCCGTTTGTATATCGACTATTAATAGTCCACATCTATAAAGTGATAAAGTTTCAACGTGAATGCAATAACTAAGAGAATCAATTGTCTTTAAACGACTAGCGATCCTAGTCGAATGGCGGTCCAATACATACTTCACATCTTCACAGCAGTTCCTCAGTAATCCTCCTACTAGAGAATAACGTTTCTGACACGCGCAGGCATTATTTCAGGTCATGTGACACAAATTAAATGGTTGCATTATTTTGACCGCAATGTGTTGACTTGCTAAAACCTGATGTTGCAATTGTTTCTCCCTAGTTTCACACAACTTGCTCTCATGTTTGGCCAAACCATACACACACCTCCCTTAAAGGCGCAAGTACATTTTACATAACACATACACATTAAAGTAAAAGTGTAACCCCTTTACTGCATAGTGATTTCTATTGCGACACCCACAGACACTAATCGTGAACATTATATGAGCCAGATGGCCTCTTTCTGTGGATGCAAGTACCGGTTTCTTGGCCAAAGCGTTATCACACTCTACAAGATTGTGGGGCCTATTTTGTTAAAATAATAGCCATATGTGTCTGAAATGGGAGGCTGCGGGACTCGGCCTCAATGTTGGGGGGGGCTCACCCCTAATATATTGAGTGATTGACCGAGGTGAACTACTTACCTGCAGATTTCTTGGCCGTATTGCCCATGGTGGATTACGGAATGACCAATGTGCCGCCTCAAACTCGAGCCAGAAAGAAACAGTTGAAGCCAAAATTAAAAACGTTGTTCAGACAGCATTCTGATTTGTTTGCGTTGTCATGCTCAACAAGGTTACGCACTGTTCTGTGTGTGTTCTGGCTTGATCACGATAACGAAAATGACGACGGTTACGGTTCACTAAAACATAATAGTAATGGTTTGTATTGTATGAGACTAGATTAGCTGCCTAGCCGACTTAGTTGATGCATAGGGCCTAACACAATGACGTGCTGTCATGGTCTACTGTGTTGCCAAGTCACATGTTTCACAAGCTCAAAGAGCCACGAAACCAAGCCTAAGTAATTTACAAGTAGCCCATAAAAGAAAGTTCAAAATAATTTTTTTTGGTAGTGATATATATATATATATATATAGTGATATCACTATATATATTTTGAACTTAATATATATATATATATATATATATATATAAGTAGTATGTAAGTCCATGATGGACCTCAGATGTGTCTGCATGAAATTGTGGTCCTAAGATGCTGACTCATTTCCGATTAGGAGCGCCCCTGGGGACTATTGACCTACTTAATCCGATGACGCCATATCCCTTGAGTATCGCCTATCCCCCTAGCGACTGTTGACAGTGGACGACTAATGACTATCTTTTATTTTAGTGCATGCGTTCGTGTATTTTTGTGTGTTATTACATGCATGTATATGTAAGGGTCATCTATCTTTATACATACGCGTATGAAATCGAACAAAACACGGTAGTATACGAGTGCACACGTATTTTATTGACTAATGATACAAGCGAATAATTATTACGACTTGCGGGTTTTGACAACCTCGTTGGTGGTGGGGGTCGTGGACCATCGAAGTAGTGAATCAATTCTCCCATGACCTCCCAGTAAGTGCACTAATGTACATCTTCCCAAACACTGATATACATAATTAGAAAAAATTAAACAGTTAATTAAAAAGCAACTGTAATATAGCCGCTCCCTGCATGTTATATACATATGTAGCCTATGTATTACGGACGGATCCCGTTGACTTCGGATTTCTCCGGTGCTTGTCGGATTAGATAATAAACGACGGCCATGTTTCGTTCAGTCTGATAAATGGTGTGTTTCATTTAAAAGCAGCAATCATACAATGGCGACGAAAAGTAAGCGAACCTGCTAAGCTTACAAGTAAGCAACCGTCTACCGTACCGAATCACCATGGCTGTTCCGATCAATGTGGCACAACTACCGACCTTCGATGCACAAAACGAGCCTTCAACAACGGCTGAACGTTGGAAAAAGTGGATACGAAACTTCGACAGGATGGCCAGTGCGTCAGGGTGCACCGATGACAAGCAAAAACGTGATTTGCTGTTACACACCGCGGGCGAAGGCGTACAGGACATTTATGATACATTCCACGAAACAGAATCAGGTACGCCGTCGTTGTTTCAAAAGACAAAAGAACTACTGACGGACTATTTCACGCCTAAATCAAACGTCCCGTACAACAGACACATGTTTCATCGCGTTGAACAGCATGAAGGCGAAACCATCGGGCAGTTCGTAACATACGACAGATGGCATCATAATGCGATTACGGGAACAATGTCGATGAGTACATCAGAGATCAAGTAATTGATCGGTGTGGCTCTGATTCGTTGCGTACCAAACTCCTGGCCGCAGGAAAGGATCTCACGCTAAACGGGGCGATCGAGATAGCGCAAACAAGAGAATCGTCAGAACGCCAGGCTAAAGACATGGCTCGTGGTACAGCAAACAACACAGTGTATGCTGCATTCAACAGGTCAGCACGCATACCATTCAAAACGCACACTCGTAAACCGGTCAACAGACATTCTAACACTCAGCAACGTCACGATCGGTGTATTCGCTGTGGCTTACAGGGCCATACAAGTAACGAATGCAAGTGCACACGTGATAAAGAGTGTCACAAATGTGGAGTGCGTGGACATTTCGCTGTCATGTGCCGAAGCAAACAAAGGCAGCAGTCACAACGCAGCTCACAGACGTGGCAAAAGAAACGTGCACAGCCAGTCAATCCAATACGATACATGGCAGAATCAGCTGCCCATAGCGACAACAGCGAAAATGAGTACGCATTTACTTTGACGCCTCATTCTGGCATGATCACAGCAATCATTGCAGATGGACCGGTTGACATGATCATTGACTCGGGTGCATCATGCAACATAATCAACTCTACTGTAGCCGCGCAGCTGCGAGAGCGAGGCGAGTAGTTTGAAGCATGCAAACGGACCATACATCCGTATGGATCGCCGCCAATCGTGGCGCGTACGCTCGTCACGTGTAACGTGCAAATTGGTGACAAGTCGACAATCGCAGAATTTCTTCTCGTTCATGGAGATTTGCCTTCACTTCTGGGCAGGGCTACTGCTGAGCAGCTTGGGGCCCTGAGAGTTGGAGTCAACTTTGTGTCCGACCGACAAACAGCAGACAAGGTCATTGCAAAATATCCGGGCATTGCCACGGGTACAGGCAGTCTGAAAAATTTCACTGACAAGCTGCACATTGACACGTCTGTCACACCGGTAGCTCGCAAACACAGCGCGAATCGTCACGCCACCAAAGCAAAAAGTCCAGACGAAATATGTATCTGCGTCGACATGAGAGAGGCCAACAAAGCCATCTTACGCACGCGTCATGTGACGCCTACAATCGATGAACTGATTACAGGCCTGCAAGGGGCCACAGTATTCAGCAAAATAGATCTTCGGTCTGGCTACCATCAGCTAGTTCTGGACCCTGTATTCCGTTATATAACAACCTTTTCAACACATATGGGGTTGTATCGGTACAAACGACTGAGTTTTGGCATAAACTCGGCGGCCGAAGTATTTCAGCACACAATTCAGACGGTGTTGAACGGCATGAATGGCGCCATTAACATAAGTGATGACATCATTGTGTTTGGTGCAAGCCAAGAAGATCACGACAAGGCCCTGTCAGAGTGTCTCAACAGACTGCACAAGTCCGGGTTAACAGTTAACTTGCCAAAGTGTGAGTTTAACAAAGCGAAGATCGGCTTCTTTGGACATGTGTTCTCGAAGGAAGGAATTTCACCTGACCCGCAAAAGGTGAAAGATCTACAAGAAGCTGCACAACCGCTGAACCAATCAGAAGTACGCTCTTTTCTCGGCATGGCACAATACAGCGCGAGATTCATTGCAAGATTTGCAACAATCTCGCAGCCTCTTCGAGTCCTCACACGGCAGGACCAGCCATGGATTTGGGAGAAGTCACAGTCGGACGCGTTTAACGCAATAAAAAACGCATTGTCCGAGACGGTAACAAATGCCTACTACGATTCTCACAAACCAACCGAGATACTCGTAGATGCCAGCCCAGTTGGCGTTGCAGCGATACTTACACAAGAATGCAAACCAGTCGCATACGCAAGCCGTGCGCTCTCGGACATGGAGAGACGCTACTCACAAACAGAGCGTGAGGCATTAGCCGTTGTGTGGAGTTGCGAACACTTCAACATGTACACGGATGGCGCTGCTTGCACGATAATCACGGACCATAGGCCCCTACTGGGCATATGGCAGAATTGCGAGTTGCGAGGTGGGCACTGCGCTTACAACATTACAACATTCGTCTAGAATACAGATGTGGGCGTGACAACCCAGCAGACTACCTGTCTAGACATCCAGCAACAAACGTCAGCCAAGCGCAGCGTATGGCTGAGGACTTCATCAATCACAATCACGAAATTAAGGTGCACACAAGACGCGACGCGACCTTAAACAAGGACATCGAGGTCATCCGCACAGGTCGTTGGCATGACACAGCTAACAACGAGTCAGCTGACATTGCTGCATTCCGGAATGTGAGGGATGAACTGACAGTGGGAGAAAATGGAGACTTTCTGCTACGATATTCTCGCATTGTCATCCCGACAGCACTTCGCATCTGCAAGACCAAAGCTCTGATCAGAAGCAAAGTGTGGTTTCCAGGCATAGACAAAGAAACGGAAGCAGTCGTCATGGGTTGCATTCCGTGTGTTGCAAACTCCAACCGCCGTCAGATGGAGCCATTAAACATGACTACTCTACCGCGAGGCCCGTGGATCAATCTGAGCATTGATTTCTGCGGCCCAATACCGACAGGCGAATATTTACTCTGCGTCACAGATGAATATTCAAGATATCCAGTCGTTTACGTGACCATAAGCACCAGTGCAGAGACAGTTATCCCGATCATGGAGTCCATTTTTGCCATGTTCGGATATCCAGAAACGATAAAGTCGGACAATGGCCCACCATTCCGTAGTAATGCGTGGTCACAGTTTTTGCAGTCGTGTGGCGTCCGTCACCGCAAAATCACACCGCTATGGCCGATGGCGAATGCACAAGTGGAGAACTTCAACAAGCCGATGATGAAGGCAGTACGTTCAGCCATCATTCAACATCGCAACTGGCGTCGCGAACTGCAGCAGTTTCTTCGAAACTATCGATCTACTCCGCATAGTTCTACGCACATTGATCTCTACGACCGTGCCGACGAGCGCCAGCACAGTGTCACGCAATTCCTCCTGTTCCAATGCGTCTAGGTAGTATGCCTGATAGGTGAAGAGTTCCGACATGGCGCTGTCGAATACACTCACCCACATTTCATCCTCACCTCTCGGCCCATCCTTTATCATTAGGCGCATCGAAAAATAATGTTTTGTGTCGGCCTGGATTCCGTGCGAAAGTCACATCATAGAACCGTCTCTGGTTGGGTGTACCTTGCGACGGCATCGTGCGCACCTCTCGTACGTGCATTTATCGCGCCAAGAAATTGCCTCAATTGTAACAGGCGTTGCCAATTTATAAATGCCTTCTCCAGTTTCCCTCAACGCCCTCACACTCACCATCGAGGGCAGAAATACCACCGCGCCTCTTTCAGTCGGCGAGCTCCTCGCCGCAGACGCTCCCTCAAGTACCGGCGCGTGACCCGTAGACGTGCCTCGCGTCGCCCCGGGCTTCGGCTCTGTCGCCCCCCGCTCGCGCCCCGCAGCCGGTATCGGCGCCGTGCCGGTCGATGATCCAGCAGGAACGGCGCGCTCCGTGCCGTTCGATGGTGCCGCCGCTCCCTGTGCAGCAGGAATGACGCGCACGGCGAGTCTCGGTGTAAACGTATGCTTCCATGCTTTCTTCCGTGGGCCGCTCTCTTCTGCCGACATTGCGATCTGAAGAACTCGAAACAATACAACGACAAAGAGTGAATACAGAAGTGTTTTCAACCTACCTATTTATACAAGTCTAGTGAAGTGCGCGCGTGCGCCTGACCACAGACACCACACAACAGCCGAGTCTGCCAAGGTTATTGACAATAGAAAAAATTGTTCGGTCATGTCAGTGCATTCACCGTAAGTTGCTTCTTTAGAGCAAACTTTTCTAATACAACAACACCACACGATTCCTGAGTCCCGGTTTTTCTTATAAAACGCTTATTTTCACACATTTAGACTTTCTTTAAACGATTTTGAAACATTACGCAAAACGGTTGGTAACGGCTTACGTAACGCTGTCTACGTGACGTTCATCACGCGTCCGTTGAAACGCCAACAGTGCTCGCTGGCGTAAACAACATTCCATTCACAAACGAGTATGGCGTCACACAAAAAGTTCAGCGCTCTACAAAAGAGCCACCAACAAGAGCGTCACAACTTCACCAGGTACGTCACGACCTTTTAAACAAACAAAACAACATTCACTCAACTATATATATATCGTATATATATATATATACGGTATTTAATATTGTATTCAATGTTCACAGATCGCCGCCACCCGTCTCCTATTAAGCCCACGCCCTGCCCGAGCCGTCCCGTTACGCCACCGCCCTTACAAGCGCGGCAGACGAAACGCGCCACAGCCATCGTGTACGGCATACCACGATCATCAAGGCGCGCCCGGCTTTGATGGGACCAGTCAGAGTCGGGTGATGAACTATGGTCCGCGCCGATACCACCTAACGAAGCGCCACGAAATGGATTTGGAAATCCACCACCCGAAATTCGCCCAATCGTCTACGGAAATCCGCCGTTACCAGAGAATGATTTTTCCGACAACTGGGAGTAATGTAATCAATCCTGTACATAACTGTTCGTTTATTTAATTAATTAAACAATCACTTACATAACTGTTCGTTTGCTTTTCCCGATGCGTATATCCACTGTATAAACGCACTACGCGCCAACTAGCCGGCGATAAAACAGCCTTGTTTATGTAACGCTATAGTGCACAAACGCCGCTCTACGCTGTAAATAGAAACCAGCCTCTAGCCGTCACGACTCACGGCAAGCCAGGATTGTGGCCGCAGCTGATTATCAGCAGCGCGGCAGCAGCCGTTTAACTAGCACAGACTTTGAAGCCACACTGCTGCCGGCTCAGCAAGCAGCTAGCGGCACCAGTATCATATTGGTTATGTACTAAATATATAAATAAATATACTTATATAGCGCCAACTCTAGTTAGAAACTATTCAAGGCGCTTTACATGTAAAATAGTTATAAATCAAAACAGTAATTAATTAAGTAAAAAAATGAATTTAAAAAAAATTATATCTATATTTAAATATTAGTATTATCGTGTCATATAAACAAAAGATAATTGATAAAAGCTTAATGCCAAGTCTAAAAGTCATAGTAGCAGTAAAAATATTGATTAAAAGAGAATGTTTAAAAGTGCTCTTAAAAGTCTCAGTGTTCATTACATGCATTTAAAACAAGTAGTTTACTCCGTAAATCCGGGACTGCTGCGGCTGCTGGAGTTAACGAAACGCTTAAAACGTTTAAAAGCTACTTCACTGGTTAGTTCACGCATTGATGTGGGTAAATCGTTCCAGAGGTCCGGAGCTGCTGCCATAAAACTCGCGTCTCCGACTTTGCATCTTGTTCGCTTTCTCGCAAGTTGACGATTTCCCGCTGACCGAAGGGACCTGGTAGGCACGTAGAGGCAGACAAGCTCGCTCAGGTACACGGGCCCACACTTGTTGACAGCTCTGTGCACGAATACCAAGACCTTGAAACGAATGCGTTCTCGTACCGGCTTTACCGATACCTTCAATCCACGAAAGTACAACTGGCAGACATTCTAACGGCCAATAAGCGGCCCTGGGCACTTCCATAAGCCTGTTTCACGGTTCGTAACAATACCACTAGAGGGCGGAGAAGACACATACAGTACACATACCCGCTAGAGGGCAAGGACGGAGAGAACACATACAGTACACATAGCCGCTAGAGGGCAGCTGGCTATTCAATTACCGCGGTGGGTGGGCAATCAATCAAATGTTTTTTCTTTTCAAAAGGTCAGATAAGATTTTTTATTAGTAAGAGTTGAGTTGCACTAATCCCTTTGATGTTTTTTTATTAGTAGGAGTTGAGTTGCTAATAGGGGTCAAAACCCTTTGATGTTCCTTTGATCTTTTTGATTAATCATTTTGCACGGGGGCATACGCCTCTTACCTACTACTAACCAGCATCAAAACGTGATCACCGCTAGGACGTATATACATGTGGTACCGTATGTGCCATACATGTTTTCTGTTTCCGATTAAATGTTCTGATCAATGTGTTGGTAATAGGCGATGACTAGTAAACAAGTCGACCTGGCATACAATGATTACACCGTTCAAACAAAGTAAATGCTCTGTGAAACAATACACGGCTAGCAAGCCAATTGTCGTGGCTTCCACTCTTCTTAACAAATCAAAGATAAGCAACATGAAGGAATCTGCTCAATGAAGCATTTCAAGAGTAGACAGCCGATTACTGCCTCAACATATTCTCACACCACACAAATTCTTCTTCTGGATAATGTGGTAGCCCGACTTCCGGGTAATGTCCAACAGGTTTATATTTTGGTGCGCACGCGTGATGCGATATCGGCTTTTCGAAATATAATTAAAAAAACATGTAAATGGTGAATACAAATGTGGTTAAAACACTTAATTCTCTTTAAATATTATGTGGCGAGGACTATGGGATTAGTTTGCTGCCCAGCCTCCCAGCTGCTGCTTGAAATCTACCAGTGAGGTGGTATCTGATGCGGCTGGTGGGATGGTATTCCATAGACGTGCAGCTGAGGGGGAAAATGAGTGGAGGTATGTGTCAGTCTTGGAGTATGGGATCTTGAGTTTGTAATTATGTCCTCTGTTTGTATACAAGCGTGTCTGATGTATTTCAGTGGGTGGTGTGATGTCGTAAAGGCCATTTATGACTTTGTATATCATACAGACCTTGTCGACTTTTCTTCTGGTTTCAAGCTTTGGAAGCTCACGTCTGGCGTGAGATCAGAGGCGCTTGTCTTTTGTTATAAATCATGAAAGATCACCCTGGCGGCTCTCCTCTGGACCATCTCGATGTCAGACTTGAGCTTCATCTGGTGGGGGTCCCTATTGAGGCATATTCCTGTACTGGTCGGGCTAGACTTTTGAAGCAGTATGACTGAATGGTGGCTGGGCGCCCTTTGAGGTTTCTGTAGATGAAGGTGCTTATCCTATTTGCCTTAGCTGTGGTGGCCTTTGTGTGTTTCCCCCAGTGAGGGTGTTCAATAATGTCATCACCTGGCATTTATTTGTCTAGGTTAAATTGCATTTGCCATTTCTCTTCCCATAGCCCCAGTGAGTTCAGGTCTTGATGGAGTCTCTTGCTGTCATTGGTGTCTGTATGGGAGAGTACAGGATGGTATCATCTGCATAGAGTCTGATTTTGTTTTGGATATTGTCACCGATGTCATTTATGTATATCAAGAAGAGTGTTGGTCCCAGGACAGATCCATGCGATGGTCCACAGATAACGTTCCCTACTGATGATTTTGTACCCCCAACAACTACTTCCTGTGTCCTGCGAGAGAGGAATGCCTCGATCCATTTTAGTGTATGGCCTCGGATGCCACAGTAGTCAAGCTTTTTGAGGAGGCGCTGGTGTGGGACATTATCGAAGGCCTTCGCAAAGATTGTGTCGGTCTGTCACTTTTATTTTATTCAGTTGCGAGGTCGTCGATGGTTACCCAAAGTCGGAATAGATTACATTAATGAAGCGTACGGTGTAATTCAACAAAAATAGCCTACAAATCATAGTGTATAATACACAGGTAGATGAAACATGGATGTATACCCCCAGTTTTATTAAATAACTTCGTCAATTCAAATCAATTCTAAATTTGAAAATGTGGGCGCTAACACGAAGGCATTATTATCGGAAGGAAGTTCTCAAGTGTGCGCGCGCACGGATAATCTGTCCTTCCAATCGGAAGGAAGTTGTATCTACCGGACGGATGTTACTAGTATTGCGCGCGCAGAGGTAAAACGAAATTCAAGGATGTAGCGATCTGCCGATTTACCAACTTTCGCACACCTAACTCATCAGTCAACCATGACCAAACACACGGCGAACTTCGTTGCCTGGGTTAAACAGGCGCCGCGAGGTGGCATCACTTTTTGGAGCCCTCAGTTCCTTCTTGCGGGCATATCACAATTCGTAAAAACGGCATATCTCGTTTTTCATTAAAAAAAATCCACCCAAACCCTGTACCCCTAATTTTCGTCCCAATGTGGTGACGGATTCTGAAATATTGGTGCGTTCTACGAAATTGCCACTGTGAGAATATGCGATTAGCGTTGATTTATTGCTACCTCCTGCAAGTTCTAATACAGTACGGAGTGCATTCAATATTCGCTCTAATTAACAAATTGTCCCGTACATATGTGCTGGTAAAAATCACACATCACAACCAATCGTCATTCATTTAGGCCTTCTTTTAGAGGGTATGTGTGATTTGTGACCTCTTGGCAAGTTCGCGAAGACGAGGACCCAAGCGTTGGGACCGGGGAGGCCGGGGTTTGAACCACCAACATTATTGGTGGGTAGCCGGAGATAGGATGAGCCCAGTAATATTTGGAGAGACACTAGGCGGGGTTGTTAAAGGGATTCTTTGTAATAGTTTCCCATAATTACTTTCTCTGCTACTTATTTCTTGCATGTTCATGCATAATTTGGGTGTTATCTGCGCAAAAAAACGATAAACAGTTGTGTTTACGCGAATCATTTTGAGCTTGCTGCCACGTGGATGACTAATTCGGCAGCCCGCGTATAATGAATATTCATGCACGCGCATTGAACCACACGACGACCGTTGACGTCACACACATAGTTGACATGTTAGTTTCCGAGGTGAGTTGATTCAAGCAATGGCATTGTAAATAAGCAATTTGTAGACATATGCATATTACAGTTATTTTGTATAAGTGTAGGAAGCGTATGCACTATTTAGTTACCCTGCTTCCCAATGCCGTCAGCCGAGTAATGTTTCGATTAAATAGAATTATAACGTCCGCTGACGCGGACGGCTGCAGTCGGTGTCGGCTGCCGCTGGGACTGTCACTGAGACTGAGTCTGTCGAGCCTCAAGTACAATAACTGACATAGCCTTAGGCAAAGGTCTCGTCATTCTAGTTAATAAAACTGCATTCTCCAATATTTGACATGCAGTGAACGAAAATGCATGCTAAAATATCAATATATGCAACCATAGCAAGATGACTAACCTGGTCGTGGATGTAATTTATTTGCCTCTGGTTTCCAAATTCCAGTCAGCCGTTTTGGAAAAGTCCCCGTTTCCCCATTTATTTGAACCGAAACATAAAAATGTGAGATTCGTACGTTCACAGACTGTTTTTAATGCTACAGCTGCGATTGCCAGTAAACCTGGCTGGCATGTCATCATTCAATGTAAACATTTTAGGTGTGTAGTACACAATACCATGTTGCCACGGAATTTTGCGATGCACGAATTTTAGACACCAGCAGATGTGTCTAAAACTCACACTAGTTTACATAAGTTTTTATCCATGAATATATTATTAAAAATCTAGTAATACATCAGATCAAGTTGCGCTGCTTCGTGTGAATAGCACATTTGATAATAATAGAACTCGCTAAAAACAAATGAAACATTTATTTTTGACATGTTACTTTACTGTTATTGTACACTTTTCACGAGAATGGCCCATGTGTATAATTACATACAACATTAATTACTTGAGCAAGACTAATGGAAAACATACAGTGCACTCTGGATAAGGTTGGACTTCCAGGGACCCATGACTATACTGATAAGTGGAATTTCTGATAACTAGAAAGTTATCAGGTCCCCTTATTGGGACCTTTGCCCTGGACCAAGGAAAAGATTTATTTAACTTAGCAAAAATTAACTTATGTGAGTTCAAGTTACCTGGAGTGCACTGTATATAACCAATGCATACAGGTAATTATGTAGAAGCAAATTAAAAGTTGGCCAAAGTAATGGATTTGGATTTTAGTCTGACTGAATCAACGTAACAAGGTTCTCTTGTGTATCTGTTCCATTTAGCCAGCTGTACACTTGGTGATAAGTCCCATAATCCGATATATAAACTGAATTAATCTGCACAGTTGAGGTAGTTAACTCATATTTAGGTTCAGTTTCATAAATTCAACTTTGTTTATTTGCAGGAACATTGGAAATAGCTGAGCTGATGGAATGAGGAAATTGAAGAGCTCTACTTAACTCTGACATTAATTGGACAATGGGTCACCTGACATAAGATGATGTCTGATTTTGTTCTGCCCCATTCTGTTCTGGGAAGTTGTACCTCATTTCGAGTTTCAAGTGGATGTGTGCATCTGATAGCTTTGTGTATCAAAATGCATAGCAGTGCTATTAATAGGCCAATATGTTAACTGACACAGTAGTGAAGAAGATGTCTGACTTTGTTCTGCCACATTAATTCCGTGTGGCTTCTGCTGGGAATATGTACATCACTACGTTTCAAATGGATTTGTGCAATCGATCGATTTGTGCATCCAAATGCACATCATCCCGTCATTATGTTGAAAAGTAGGAGTACATAATAAAATGTATGCTTTCTTATGCTCATCATGTTTGGATTGGTGTTAAGTGAATTATACTGGGAGTAGTGTATAAAAAGGTGTTGACAAAGTTGCTTTTACAATAATTTTGAAAATTCATAAAATATAAATGTTCCACAACAATGTTCTTCTTGAGGTAAATACACCAATGATGACTGAAAACAGTGTTTTAGAATATGCGTTACTTTTAAAGTTTTGTAATTTTATAACTATTTCCATCATACAATGACAATTTTATTTGTTATCGAAACGGGAGTTCGACAGAAACAAATTCAATATATTTTACTCTAAATGATGGACAGAACAAATAATTATTGCACTCCGAATACAAAATAAAATCTGTTTTTACACTGATGGAATAGATTTTAATATTTTGTCGACAGTAATATAGATCTACATTTTTTTTACTAAAAGTAGTAAAAGCAAACCTTATATAGATAAGACAGCGCATAACCACCTATGCTACTTTAATACTACAGTTTTTATTTGTGATGTGTAATGTATTTATACTGCTTATGGAAATAGCAGCTGGATTTATGGTGCAAATAAAATGGTTTCATTATTGAATGTTTCTCGGCTTCAGTAAGTTTCTGTTATCTAAACGTTTCATTAAAACTTCACTTCAAAATGTATAGCCAGATGTACCTAGTAAAAAATGAACATGATAGTACCAAAGTTTTTATATTCCAACAAAAACAATGCCAATCTTTCAATATGACATCGCCATCGGGGTCGCCATCGGCGGCTTCGTGCATGGAGAGGTGGTGTTTTTTCTTTTAAATCAATCCGTCTGTCATGAACTGTTGCTATGTTCAATCTCCGTTTATTCCATTTATTTTCCTTCTTTACTTTACTGAATCTGTGACATAAACAGCAGCTGGTCCACGTTTCATTGTGATAATTTTAACGGTCACGACTCATTCGCATGGCGGTGGCTAATCCAAATACACGCATGTTGATGACGTATTTCTTGCATCTATTAACTCGGCGTAGCTAATCGAAGTCTGACGGACATTCCCGAATATTCATGAGCATGCCTTATGCGGATTGTGAAGGTGGGCCCAAAGTAGAAACTACGCGTACGCAGAGTTATTTTGTCAATATATTGTTAGGGTCATTAGTGATTAATAAAACATAATTATAATTAAATAAAGGCATAGAATTACATGAAATAATCATACTAACAGGATTACCTAATAATTGCGTACATTACAAAGAGATTAAGATTCTCAAAGAATCCCTTTAAGGGAGCCTCAACGTGTGCAATTGGAGATTTTGGAAAACCACAAGGTGGGTGGGCATTTCCACCGTGACTTGCGTTACAGTTTTGCCCATTTCAGAAACAACATTTGCTTAATCTACCACTGATGCATGGAATGAAATGCATGAGTTGATTTTATTATTTAAAAACATGCTTCAGGATGACATTCTCTGTTGCATATGCAACTACAACACTTTTAATATAAATTATCCAAAATGATGACGGATTGCTTATTGTAAAGCGTAATGGAAATCACAGCAGCTATTGTCACCAATACAGTATTTAGAAATTACGCTCATTTCTACGACCATTAATTTTAATTTTTGTTGTTGCCAATTGCGGCATTTCATGCAATAGGTAATACTCCAGTGATGCCACCTGGGGAATGAAACTGAAAAGTAAAATAACTAAAAGTAACTATACCTTCGTGTTTTTTCTTAATTAACTACGTCACCGGTTTGTAGATGAGAGGATACTGCTACAAGGAACTGTATGGACATCGCCAGTTGGTGGATGAGAGGATACTGCTACAAGGAACTGTATGGACATCGCCAGTTGGTGGATGAGAGGATACTGCTACAAGGAACTTTACGGACATCGCCAGTTGGTGGATGAGATGATTCTGCTACAAAGAACTGTATGGACATTGCCAGTTGGTGGATGAGAGGATTATGCTACAAGGAACTGTATGGACATCGCCAGTTGGTGGATGAGAGGATACTGCTACAAGGAACTGTATGGATATCGCCAGTTGGTGGATGAGAGGATACTGCTACAAGGAACTGCATGGACATCGCCAGTTGGTGGATGAGAGGATACTGCTACAAGGAACTGTATGGACATCGCTAGTTGGTAGATGAGAGGATACTGCTACAAGGAACTGTATGGATATCGCTAGTTGGTAGATGAGAAGATACTGCTACAAGGAACTGTATGGACATCGCCAGTTGGTGGATGAGAGGATACTGCTACAAGGAACTGTATGGACATCGCCAGTTGGTGGATGAGAGGATACTGCTACAAGGAACTGTATGGACATCGCCAGTTGGTAGATGAGAGGATACTGCTACAAGGAACTGTATGGACATCGCCAGTTGGTGGATGAGAGCATACTGCTACAAGGAACTGTATGGACATCGCCAGTTGGTGGATGAGAGGATACTGCTACAAGGAACTGTATGGACATCGCCAGTTGGTAGATGAGAGGATACTGTTACAAGGAACTGTATAGACATCGCCAGTTGGTGGATGAGAGGATACTGCTACTAGGAATTGTATGGACATCGCCAGTTGGTGGATGAGAGGATACTGCTACAAGAAACTGTATGGACATTGCCAGTTGGTAGATGAGAGGATACTGCAAGTTGACTTTGGCGCCTGAGAGGAGACAAACAACACTATAAATATTTAACTTCGCTGTTCGGTACGGAGCTACCTTTTGACGTCTACGGTGACCGTACGTCACCAAGCCGACTCGCATCCCGTCCCGAACACCCCCGGGTTGCTTTGCTAATGCTGTCCAACTCCATAAGTGTTAAATGCGTTCAGTCGATTCTCCCGGGTGGAGTACAGTGTTTAGTATTCAATGCCGTAAAGGTGTGTACTCAGAACGTAGGCGTTATACACTGCCACCTTTGTGTGATCCATCAGTTTTTGTTGTTTCAGACTTTCTGTGTAAGCCGGGCGCGTGTTGAGGCGGCTGTCCCATTCCTTCTACTGACTTCTGCTTCTAAGGAGAGGTTGGCAGCAATGGTGGATCAGAGGTAGTTGAAGAGGGAACAGACAACCTCTAGCTTATGGTTGTTCATATTGATGGTTTGGGGAGTGACCACATCCTGCCCCATGACGTTATTCTTTCCCAAGCTGATTATCAGCCCAACATCGGTGCATGCCTCTGAAAAGCCGTTCGTGAAGTGTAATGGGAAACGGTGGTTCGATTCCACCTGCCGATGTTTAGAAACTTATGCAATTTCATTCACCTCTCGTTGCCTGTGTCTTTCGGAAGAGACCAAAAAGCCCTTGGTCTTTTCTATCTGGTGTATATGCCAGGGGGTATAAAAGATCCAACACAGGGGATAAATGTGTGTAACCTATCGTGTGGACTCGCAGAGTGGTGGTCTCTATCTCTAACCCATCTTGCTCCCAGCGGCCGGAGTTGCTTCTCGGTCGGGTGTGAGAGAGATATCGAGCTGGCTGTGTAGGCAGTGTATCATTTATATTCAAATAAATGTACATACATACATACATACATACATACATAGCTTTTCTTAGTATCCATGGTGACCGCTGCGTCATCCGCAAACAGGAAGTCTCTGACGAGGGCCAGGCACACATTGGTCTTCGCTTTTAGGCAACACAGGATGGATATTTTCCGTCAGACATCGTGGGCATACGCACTCGATCTGTCGAAGATCCGAAGACGTGCTTCAGCATAAGGGCAAAGAATATCGCAGAGAGGTTTGGGGCGAGGACGCATACCTATTTGACGCCACTGCGAACGTTAAAAGTCTCGGAGGTGGAACCGTCGTACCGGATTGCACCTCTCATGTCATCGTTGAATGACCTGTTTACATTGTAGAGCTTAGGTGACATCCTAACATTGGTAGGATCCTGATCAGGCCCTCTTCGCTCGAAGACCTTGTTAACATCAACGAATGCGATTACATCAGTAGTTTATATGTTTTCTCTTAAACCACACAAGATCCATGGTAGGCTCTCTCAGCAAGTATTTGTAGTCTGTTCAAGACGACACGAGCAATTTGCCAACTATGCTAAGGACTGAGATGCGTCTGTAATTGTTGCAGTTACTTTTTTCTCCTTTGTTCTTGTACAGCGTGATGGCGTAATCGTCCACCACGCGGCACGGCCTATTCACTCCAGCACTAACAGAGATGTACGTTCGAGTAGAGTGCTTTTACCGCACTTGATGATTTCGGGCGGAATTCCACCATTTCCAAGTGTCTTTCCACTGGAGAGGTTGTCGATGACCTCGCTGAGTTCCTCAATGGTTGGTTCCTCGCCAAAGCAGATATTATGTACCATCCAACGCTGAGCTGGTGCGACGTTCTCCCTGGAGTACAGCGCTGAGTACTCAGCCCACCTCTCCATTAGCTCTTTTCATGTCATGGATGGGCTCGCCAGTGAAGAATCTCAAGGGGACTGACTTTCTCTGGGCATGGCCCTTGGCTTTCCTTATGCCAACGTACATTGTCCCAGTGTTGCCTGTATCACCTGACCGCAGGATATCCTCGCATAGCTGTTGTCATTATTCGATCGCACAGCGCGTAGCAGTCTGCTGGACTTTGCTTCTGGCTGTGCGGAGCGCCTGGAGGGTTGCCTGGCTGGGCGATCGCTTATGTTCCTCAAGGGTTGCACGCTTGGCGTTGATAGCTGGAGTCATTACGCTGGAGTTAGCTTCGAACCAGTTATTTGCTTTCCTTGATTGCTTCGTTCCGAAAAGTCTTGTGGTAGCGGTTTGGACTGTGTCACGTAGATGTTCCCATGTCTGAATGGCAATGTCATGTGGAGGGCTGTTGTTCAGTGCATCATCCAGTGCCTCTCTAAACAATATTGCCTTTTCGTGATGTGATGTCTAGCCATATCGTAGCAGCGAGGGGATACGAATCAAGTCCAGTGCAACACTCTCTCAAGGCAAGAGGGACTTCATCCGTTGGGATTAGCTATCGGATTCATGGAGTTATATTTTCGTTTAAATTTTGACGTTTTATTTGGCAGGCATTCTAAAGTTACACTAACTCATTTTGTTTGAAGGAAGTTCGCCTAGAATAAACAATATGGTCAAGCGTCTTGGATAAGTTTTAGTTGTTAAGTTGTTGTGCAGGAAAAATTGAGAAGTCGGGGCCTATACCAAAGCGAGCACATGGTGATGCCGCGGGAAATATCAGAATTTTGGTTAATAAACGAGCGGGCACACACATATATATTCTTTAAAATATACCATTGGCGTGTCTAGGGGGGACTGGTGGACACATGCCTTTCCTACACGTTTTGAAGTTGGCGTGCCTCCAGACTTTTTGTACAGGCCTCCGTGACCGTGCCCCTCTAGACCAGCGGTTCCCAATTTTTTCTCCCCGCGTACCCCTTTAGTCCTGAGACGACAGTCGGCGTATCTCCGTCGTCTTAATGTAAGATATGGAATTATAGACAAAACAACACTCATTACATTACACATCAGTGTACTAAATAAATAAATAACACTGCATTCCGAATTGCGTAATACTAAGAAACCAGCTCAATCTATATGTGAAGGGGTTGTCTTGTCAAAACCACAGTTTCAATTCGATGAAGAGTTTGGACAAATACATACTGGAAGGTCTTCTTGACACACAATCCTGCGCGAAATATGACCTTTATACTGAACAATGCCAATAATCCTACTTCAAAGAGACTAGTGGATGAAGACGTTAGCAATGATCACACGGGTACATCACCAGGTTCGGATATTGTCTGGTGTGCGCATCCACAAGATGTCCCATGTTCTCTTCTGAATTTCTTCACCATCAAGTGCTGTCCACAGCCCCAGCTTCACGGTGAATGCTTTTACTTTGTCCACGAACATGCATGGCCAGCGCTACTGCCAAGCATGCCCAGCGCACCGTCGGCTAGGCGTACTCACAGATGCATTGCACTACGACAGTTTCGCAGCTTCAAACCACTTAGAAACCTCCCGAAAAACGCCTTCTCCCTTCGTAGTGAATTCTGAAGGATGTAAAAATACGAACTCTGTATTGAATTCCCAGCAAAGTGCGAACACATACGAGTAGCATATACTATATGGCGAAATCCTTAGTTTCAGCCAACCCTTCGCGTACCTGGCCCCTGGAGAACATATCGCATACCCTAACAGTTTGGGAATCGCTGCTCTAGACCCTTAATGTGCCCCCGGGACTGAAGTTACGCCGGCAACAAGCAATATAATAAATAAACTTTGTTGCCAAAAGGATCATATACTTGAATAGATTCTAACGGTGCTAAAGCATTCATGTTAAGATTTGCAGCTGCAATGATATTTTACGAGATGTCAGCACGGCTGATGTGTTTTCACACCTCGAGTTGAAAGTGATATGTATTTTCTAAGTATAATGTATTAAGTTGTAAGATTGGGGAGATGCTGTTAATGTCGTGAATCCAATTCGCCACAGGGATCCCAGTGGTATTAAATTATAATTAACCGGCGTAATGTCGAGGAGCCTAGTAGTGGCTGATTGTAGGTCGGATATGTAACACAAATTATATTTAGATAAGACGTTGAGTGGATCTGACCGAAGTTATAGGGCATTCCCAAGGGCTCGGTTTTGCTGTATCTAGGACGAATAAGTTTCTATCAAGCCCGACTATTAGTTGGTTAAACTTCCGGCGCTGGTGACCATGTTAGTATAAAAACGGTTTGCACTATCTTATCGTCAGTCGACCATAAATGCAGTGCGGTGTTCAAGCGTGTATTTCTCGTCTCCAAGACGTATGCATGTACGTGAGTGTGTGTGTGTTAGTCTCCCTCCCACCCTCCCTCCCTTCTTCCCTCCCTCCCTCCCTCCCTCCCTCCCTCCCTCCCTCCCTCCCTCCCTCCCTCCCTCCCTCCCTCCCTCCCTCCCTCCCTCCCTCCCTCCCTCTCCCTCCCTCCCTCCCTCCCTCCCTCTCCCTCCCTCCCTCCCTCCTCCCTCCCTCCCTCCCTCCCTCTCGCCGTCCCTCCCCCTCCCTCCCTCTCTGCGTCCCTCCCCCTCCCTCCCTCCCTCCCTCCCTCCCTCCCTCCCTCCCTCCCTCCCTCCCTCCCTCCCTCCCTCCCTCCCTCCCTCGCTCCCTCCTTCCCTCCCTCCCCCTCCTTCCCTACCTCCATCCCTCCCTCCATCCCCCTCCCTCCCTCCCTCCCTCCCTTCCTCCCTCCCTCCTTCCCTCCCTCCCTCCAGCTCCGTCCGTCCGTCAAACTTTCTAATTGGACACAAAATGGCGGTATTTTCTCTCATCATATATAAGCTGTTATATATATCTAGTCAATTTGTTATGCAATTTAAATTGACAAGTTGTGATGCTGGATCTATTTACTGCATTTAATGCCAACTTAAATTGTGTATGCAATTACATGTTCACTTAAACTGCGCAATCTATATGCTAATGTGCTAACGTTGGAGAACTTAAGTACTCCGAGGTGCCGATGTCCACCTGCCTCGTCTTAAGTACATTCTCTTGCTTGGCCTATGATCCGCCAGTTGGCTTTGTATGTCAGAAAACCTAACGACAGTTATTCAGAATTATTTACGTGCGCGTTTTGGTATGCTCTGCTTTTACAGAGAGGAGAATTTATCCTATCTGAGGTAACTGGCAGTGTATTTCAGAAAACACAACGAAAGATCTTTTGAGTTGTTTGTTTACTCGTTTTTGATATGTTCTCCTTTTCTTGGAGGCCTTTCTCGTACCTTACAAAAATGAGTGGTGATCCGTAAACTGGCTTGTTGCTCCATAGGTGGTTGTAAGGTAGTGTGTATGATTCTAGATACATTGCCACGCTCGCAGCCGATATCGGCTCAATATGTTGTTTCTGCATATAGAAATACTGCAAGCATAAATTGCCAGCAAAAAATTTGTTTGCATGCATTTTGCAGTTAACACATGTAATAAAATATGCAAAAACTATATCTGCATTTAGGTTTTGGCATCGATTTGTAAATGAAGATTAATACTGCAATTTAAATATAATTATATTTTATTGTCAATGCAGTACATAAATTCAGTTATCTATAACATTTTAATAACAGTTTCATGTAAAAATTGAACAGCATTTGTTACCACAATGTTCTTCATTCAGGGCACGTCGCATTGCCAAATAAAACAAGACCATTTCAAAGAGGTATCCAAAAAAATTTGATTTCAACACAATTTCTGTATAACGAGAATTGATTCACGGTTGTCGGCAAACTAATAGATATTACATTTAATTGTTTATGCCCGCCAGTGAAACACTACAACGACTACAAAATTAAAAAAATAATAATAATTGCAAGTAAATAAAAAAGTGTTCAATGCCACAATATTATATATTACATTCGTGACACCAATATAAACACGTATTAAAATAAAGTAAATCTACATTTTCTTACGCGAATAGCTAACAAGTAATGTTTATTGAACTAACATTTACAGGAAGTGTTTAATGAGCAAGCGCGGGGAGTTCTTCCGGTGGTGGGAGACATCATCCTAGTCTCGGTTAATCGACTCTCCCACGGCTGCGTGACTTCGCCAGGAAGAATCTGGTTTCTCTATTTAAGACGTATTTGGACTGCTCACTGCCATCAAATGGCATCACTAAATCACATGTCGACGTCTACAATAAGTATTAAAATGTATATCTTATGTATGTTATTGATAACAAAATTAAGACGTAAAATTGCTATATACAAAAAGTAGAATTTTTACAAATTTGCATTGTGCGATGCGCGCCTAGTGACAAAGTGGGTGATATGGTAGACAAACTAACAATGGAAATAATCAGTTTGGTTTACTGTATTGTGTAACTGGTTTCAATATAAGTTAAATGTTGAATGATATCGAAGGCATGGTACTACCTGGTGAAAGTTTATTCAGCTTCGAGCCAATCATGATATCTACCCAGATTTTGGGTAAAGCCGCCTAGCGGATAACAATGCAAAGCCATTAATATACCAGGCTGTAGGGAGGGGCGAGTGCTGCCACTTCACGGTGCCTGGATAATCGAGGCTAACATCATCCCTATCTCACTGAGTATATTTCGGCCATTAAATCGGTCGGCGATCTCGGAACAACGAAGTAATCTGCCGCCAGGGTGTGGCCAGGAGTTAGAAGATAAATTAGCAAAATACGTGTGCTGCTTTTAGAGACAAAACCAAAAGATGACATAGGAGCAATAATCTACAATACGGAATTAAAACTATGAAATACAAAGTCAAGTCTGCTGGTCAGCATACAATAAATACACGCAAAACATACACTGGTAAGAACCTCAACCGCCCAGGTTGGAAGTAATTTGCATCTGATCTGTGTGATATGTCTCAAGAGACATATATCCTTTGGAAAAACTCTGATAGTCCTGGACAAGGTATGCTTTTTGATATAAAAAACAAAGCAAAAGCTATGTTAAAGGTGCGATGAAATTTATCAGAAAACATGAGGATGTACTTAGGAAAGAATCGCTTGCAAAATACCTTTGTTTAAAAATTACGAAGCATTTTGGAAAGAAATTAAGCTGATGAATAACAGTAATTAGTCTCTTCCTAATGTTACTGGTGGTGTGACTATATCTCACTATGAGGATATGTCGAATTGTTTTAATAATGACAGAGATGTAAGTAATAATTCCACTGTTATATGTGTTTTACTAGTCTATTTGTCCATGGTATTTTACCTGAATCTATAATGTATGTTATACTTGTATCCACTGTTAAAAACGAAAGTGCTAACATATGCAGTAAGAGTAATTACGGACCTAGTGTTCTAGCCAGTACTGAGTCTAAAGTTTTTGAAAATATAATCTGTGTTGCGTACTGTTTGACTACATGTCGCAGAATAAACACAATATGGATATGTGTATATATGCTTTCAAGGAAGCTGTACTAAAATACCGTAGTTTGAGTAGTAATGTGCATTCATGTTTTACATGCATTCAAAGCATTTGATCGTATAAATCATTATGTTCTATTTAAGAAACTCGTAAAGTTTCCGTTACTAATGGTGCACGCCTAGGAGGAGTTCTCTCCCCGTACCTTTTTGTGTTTACATGGATGATCTCAGTAAAAGAAAGTAACAATGTAAATGCTGGACTCATGTCAGTTACGGTGTCATTATCAACCTGAATCAATTGGAAAATTATGTGTATCATACAATAATGTATTCATATTATTGTGCAATAAACCGAGGAGTTGTAGTGCTAGTTTTATGTTTTACGGGGTTTACAATACCTGCAAAATGCTGAACAGGAAAAATGTGTATAGTTTTATGACGTGTACAGCTAAGTCGGGCAATGCAATATTACAAAGTATTATGAATAGTGATGCATTACACACATCACCACTATTGCATCACTGGAGAAATATACTGTATATTTATAGTTTCCAGTCATTATAGTTTAGTCTTTTATGTGGATGTAATATTCCGGAAATAAAATGATTGAATTGAATGGAATAAACCCACCGCACTAGACGCGATTATCCTGGTTCCGGTATGTGGCGCCACTGTTTTCTC
>OZ023205.1:25367849-25404227 GCA_963995525.1 Escarpia spicata | reverse complement strand
GAGAGAGAGAGAGAGAGAGAGAGAGAGAGAGAGAGAGAGAGAGAGAGAGAGAGAGAGAGAGAGAGAGAGAGAGAGAGAGAGAGAGAGAGAGAGAGAGAGAGAGAGAGAGAGAGAGACAGAGAGAGACAGAGAGAGACAGAGACAGAGACAGAGACAGAGACAGAGACAGACAGACAGACAGACAGACAGACAGACAGACAGACAGACAGACAGACAGAAAGAGAGAGAGAGAGAGAGAGAGAAGAGAGAGAGAGAAGAGAGAGAGAGGAGAGAGAGATAGAAAGAGAGAGAGAGTGAGTGAGTGAGTGAGTGAGTGAGTGAGTGAGTGAGTGAGTGAGTGAGTGAGTGAGTGAGTGAGTGAGTGAGTGAGTGAGTGAGTGAGTGAGTGAGTGAGTGAGTGAGTGAGTGAGTGAGTGAGTGAGTGAGTGAGTGAGTGAGTGAGTGAGTGAGTGAGTGAGTGAGTGAGTGAGTGAGTGAGTGAGTGAGTGAGTGAGTGAGTGAGTGAGTGAAGTGAGTGAGTGAGTGAGTGAGTGAGTGAGTGAGTGAGTGAGTGAGTGAGTGAGTGAGTGAGTGAGTGAGTGAGTGAGTGAGTGAGTGAGTGAGTGAGTGAGTGAGTGAGTGAGTGAGTGAGTGAGTGAGTGAGTGAGTGAGTGAGTGAGTGAGTGAGTGAGTGAGTGAGTGAGTGAGTGAGTGAGTGAGTGAGTGAGTGAGTGAGTGAGTGAGTGAGTGAGTGAGTGAGTGAGTGAGTGAGTGAGTGAGTGAGTGAGTGAGTGAGTGAGTGAGTGAGTGAGTGAGTGAGTGAGTGAGTGAGTGAGTGAGTGAGTGAGTGAGTGAGTGAGTGAGTGAGTGAGTGAGTGAGTGAGTGAGTGAGTGAGTGAGTGAGTGAGTGAGTGAGTGAGTGAGTGAGTGAGTGAGTGAGTGAGTGAGGGTGAGTGAATGAATGAGAGAGTGAGCGAGTGATTGTTTGTTTGAGTGAGTGAGTGATCGAGCGAGAGAGTGAGCGAGCGATTGATTGATTGAGTGAGTGAATTCTGATGCGCCAACAGTGATTCGTATTGATTTATTTATGTCATATTCAGATGGTTCGAAAATCGATGCATTTTTGCATGTTTCGCGACACAAGAGCACAGACGTACAAAACTGCGCTGCGGGATAAGCTTACTAAGTCCGGTTCCGCAATGTCTGACAGCGTTGCGATAAATCGATATTGCTGGAGCGTAGTACGGGATAGTCTCACAAATTCGCAAAGTCCAAAAAACGTTATGCGTTTAGCATTGGTTAAGACATCCCTACCACCGACACGTGGTGCCAGACTTGCGGTGTTTAAAATACAAAATGTGTATTAGCATCAATTAGCAGTAACATATGTATACGTGGTGACGATCAACCCCGGCCAAATTATGTGGGGCTTTGCAGGTTCATGAAGTTACAATCGTTATCACGTAAAAGCAGAAATACTGGCATTGGTTTTATCGTAAGCTATGCCTAAATGCTTTCTTCCGCTAGTCCATCTGATATTTTGTTCTAAAATTAAATTATGTGAGGTATTCCTGAGACCAAGTAAAGCGATATTTTCTTAAATAAAATACATGTCAAATAAAAAACAAGAATTGTGTAAAATATACAAAACATTAAAACAAGCCACTGGTTATTTATTCCTAGAAAATATTTGCGGAACATATTACACAGAATGCATAACGGGAACAAACAGCATTACAGCGTTACAATGAACGCCTTCCCTTACAATGTAACGTTTTTTGAACTAAAACTGACAGGAGGTGTTTCTTGCTTACGCGCGGGGAGCTCTTCCGGTGGTGGAAGACATCGTCCCTGTCTCACAGAGTACATCCCTGCCATTAAGTCGGGCTCGACTTGAAAGTACGTAGGCGAATAGCCATATTTGGGCGACGTACAAGGTCCCCTATGTCTGTTCAAAGTGCCGTAGCCGTTGCGCGTGGTTGAAGCGAGTGGTTCCCGTGGACGACCTATTGATATCGTAGCTGTTCGCGGACCTGTGCGATATGGCTGGTCGTGGAGCGGTGAAACCACGACGTTGGAAGAGCCGGATGTTCCAGATGCAACAAGGTCATAGGAAACGCCATTGCTTTGTGGTGAAATACGCCCTCGGTGAATTGTGTCTACAAAATTGAATTACTTGTTGATTAAACCAACTCTGAACCAATGTGCACAGCTGTTTTATCGAATGGCTCACACAGTGAAAGCACAAACAGGCATATCAATGGTAGCAATATTAACTTATATGCTTACAAATCGCGCGCGCGCACAAACACGCAAACACACACATGTGCACACACACGCACACACACGCACACACACGCACACACACGCACACACACGCACACACACACAAACAGGCACACGCACACACACACACACACACAAACGAGTTTACGATTTGTATGGAAACAAGGGAATGTATAATTATGTATGTATGTGTGTGTATATATGTGTGTGTGTGTGTGTGTGTGTGTGTGTGTGTGTGTGTGTGTGTGTGTGTGTGTGTGTGTGTGTGTGTGTGTGTGTGTGTGTGTGTGTGTGTGTGTGTGTGTGTGTGTGTGTGTGTGTGTGTGTGTGTGTGTGTGTGTGTGTGTGTGTGTGTGTGTGTGTGTGTGTGAGTGCATGTGTATGTGCGTGCGTGTGTGTGTAAAACACACGCACACATACACACACACAAACGAATTTACGATTTGTAAGGAAACAAGGAAATGTATAATTATGTGTGTGTATGTATGTGTGTGTGCGTGTGTATGTGCCTGCGTGTGTAAAAATAAAACAATAAAGCTGAGATCTTACATAGCGCAGTATCCAGTCTTCAGGACTGCTCAAATTGCATTACACTTTACTTCCTGGCAGACCTGTTCAATTGAACACCAGGAAGCATTCAGCCACGCTACAATTAATGCGCGCAGACTATTCGTATACAAATATCCACCACTGTTTATAGCCAGGTACTCATTCATACAGCTGAGTGAGCTGAAGCAATGACTCCTATTTAAACTGTAATGTATGTAAGACCGAGGCGTTATTAATATATTTCAGAAAACACCGTCAAATCAAGTAAACACCACAATTCATGATCAAGAGATTGAAATTGTCACTAAGTACAAATACTTAGGTACAGTGTTTCATAATAAACTTAGATGGGATGACAACACTGAATTAATCGTCAAGAAATGTCAGCAGCGCCTGTACTTTCTTAGAAAACTAAACTCATTTTCTGTTAATAAAACAATGTTAAACCTGTTTTACAAGTCTTTTATTGAGACTGTTGTTTGCTTTTTGTTTATCTGCTGGTATATCAACCTGAGTGTTAAAGCAAGAACAGCTTACAGTAGATTGTACGTGTCAGCTCCAAAGTAATTGGAGAGACTCGGAGAGACATCACTCAGTTTTGTGAACAACAGGTACTTAGGAAGGCACGTTCTATTTTAGCCAATGATAATCATGCTCTATATCCCATGTTTGAGACTCTTCTGTCGGACCTCCGTTTTAGGTGCCCCTCGTGCAAAACAAACCGTAAGAAATTATCTTTTATTCCTGCTGCCATCAGTCTTTCTAACAATGTGAAATGAATGTAGTGTGTGTGTGTGTGTGTGTGTGTGTGTGTGTGTGTGTGTGTGTGTGTGTGTGTGTGTGTGTGTGTGTGTGTGTGTGTGTGTGTGTGTGTGTGTGTGTGTGTGTGTGTGTGTGTGTGTGTGTGTGTGTGTGTGTGTGTGTGTGTGTGTGTGTGTGTGTGTGTGTGTGTGTGTGTGTGTGTGTGTGTGTGTGTGTGTGTGTGTGTGTGTGTGTGTGTGTGTGTGTGTGTGTGTGTGTGTGTGTGTGTGTGTGTGTTCTGTATATTTAGTGGTTACAGTGTGAAGAAATGTGTTCATGTGATAAATTATTCGTTTTGTGACTATGATGAAGTGAGCCAGTAATATAGTAATAAGTTACCTATGTTATATTGTAATATTTATATATATATATATATATATTTGTATACACTGTGCCCGCCCAAACGACAATGTAATTGTCCTTACAGGGATGAATAAAGTTGTATTGTATTACTTTAAAGCAATGTAGAGTAAACGAACTTGCCCAAGGTTCGACATCGCAGCACAGGATTCGAACCCGGGTTCTCTCAGTAGAAAGTCCGGAGCTCTTACCGTTGCGCTACTGCGCTCCACAAATGTGAGTGTGTGTCTGTTCGTTATGACATTTTAATTGAGACGATGTTTGAATTGTGATGCATATAGGAGTGGCACGTAAACTCTCAGTTCTTAACGCATTACAATTATTGAATTACCATCAATTCTTGAAATAAAACTGAAAACCTTATGTAGGCTATATTTAACGACTGATGATATTTCAGGAACTGCCACAATTCTTAAATTGTAAGAACTCTTCAACTGTCGTAATTATTATTTCTTTGGCACAATTCGGGTAAGATATTCTTGATTTTTGTCGCAGGAGTGGTCTAGCTTAATCATATACACATGATTTTGATATATATGAATCAGGGTCGTGAATATAAACTATAGCTATACATCTTAGTGTAATTGTAATTCTAACAACAATCTTCTATGTAACCCGGACATGTGTGCACGTGTCAAGATGATACAGTGCCAGTCGGGTGCCTACGCTCATCGCGACGTCACCACTCACCTGCTGAAGGGAGTGGCCCGTTGTCGTTGCTGTCGCGCCGTTTCCCGCTAGGACAGACGGCGAGCGATTCGCCGGAAAAGTGTACGTATGATGGCGCTTTTTTGGTGGTCGGCGGCGACGGAGACGGCGGAGGTGGCGGCGGCATATCTGGGGTGAGACCACAATATAATTTACATAGATCACCATTACAACCTATCCTGTGCTGGATGGATAACTTAACTGAAACATGCAAATAAAATAATGAATACTATGATTACAGGAAATATTGTTGGACATCATGCAAGGAACGCGGTTTGGAGAAGGTGTTTCTAGTCTGGAAAATTAGATCGAAAACGGATCTGAGGATAAGCAACAGTTTAGTCAGTACACGACTGAAGATGGAAACGGTCGGTGCGAAGGGCAGTTCTGCTAGATTGGTCGATTATTTGCGGAATTGTTTACTTTACGAGCACACAATAAATAGTCAGTCTCATACAGTCGGTCGGTTTGACTGTCGGTCGGTCGGTCGGTCGGTCGGTCGGTCACGCTACGGGCATGGAAAGTGAAACCTTACCGGATATATATGCATATTCATGATTCATAAGAAAGGGGGGCGGTGGCGGCAGGTTCCCAAGGTTGCATGTCCCTGTGCCTGTTCTCGAGGGCGCTTGTAGGATTGTTCCATTTGCTCTCCCGTTTGGGTTTGGCTTTCCATTTGTCTTCCTCTTCTCTCCTTTTCTGTGAGAAAACACAACACAAAATGTGTATGTCTAATAAGTCAGGCTACAACTGTTTCTTTGTGCCTTCTATGTATACAACCTCTTATGCATTATAAAGAAAATATCACTATTTTCATAACCACTCGATATTTTTGAAATCGCATTCCCACCCTAACCATTCCTTGCCCTAATGATGACTTATGCTCGTCCCTGTTCACGATTCTGGCTGAAGATTCTTATATGTTGCGCCTCTGAGTTCAGATTCCTAGAGATATAGGCGCTATGGAAATGTACTATATTTATTACTACCATATACAACACCTTTATTTGGACTCCTAACTTCCTCGTCTCCAGTGTTGTCAAACCACACGCGTTTCACAAAACTAGGTTCTTTCAGTTATTAACTAATTTTAGTTGTTCTGCTTTGTATTGTGTATTGTTTACATCTGCCTGTTACGATGTAACTGCACCATTGCGTACGATTCAACCACCAACCTTCTCATGCAACAGAGACCGAAGCAAACGAGCAGGAATCCAACACAGAGAGCCACGGCGGCGATGGTCATCAGTACAATTTCTGAAACAAATCAAAGGTCAATGTTAGAATCTTCAAATGTCCAAGCAAATACGGCAGTGGTATATTTATTCGTCGCGGTATGGAAGAGTTTATAAACAAACTGCCTGTTTTATGGTAATAAAGGAACAATAAACGCAAATGTTCATGTGTAAGAACTGTCTGGTGTACATTCCTGACAGCAAGATGAATAGTATCACAAGGAAAATAGCCGAATAACGACAGATACAAAGCAAATAGTAAGACAATACCTACAGTGTACGATTCGTGAACAGTAGAACAACCTTAACCACTCGACAAGAAGCAGAACAATTACAATAAATTGATGACCAACAATACTTAGAAAATATCTTGTTGAACAATATAACAAGTTCAATGTATAGATGAACAACATAACATCGATAGTAGTTTGATGAACAACATAACATCGATAGTAGTTTGATGCCAATGACAAGACCTTGAACAACAGCATAGTAATAACATCGACCAGTATCAACAGCAAAATAATAATTAGTTGCATTTTGACAACAGAAACAAGAATACTATTACTGATAGACAAATCGCCCTTTGTTGCAAAAACAATATGCAACGCTACCACGCGATTACAAAACTATACACGTATAAATGAGGCATCATTTATTTGGACATTAATGAGAGAAAACATACAGAGAATTGTGGAGAGATCAGATACATTGATGACTTATCGTTCGAGGACCGAGTTGTGTCCCATAGAAGAGACACACAGAACAGTAGACCGTTTTGTGAACATGAAAGACACCTAAATGACGGAAGCAAGAGAGTGTCAATGAGGAGTAGGATAGTTGAGGTGGAAATGACCACGGAGAATTAGAGAAACGCGAGGCGGTGGACACAAGGCGTCGAGCGCTACGGTGGAAGAATAGAGTAGCATACGAACACGGGAAGACGGCAACAGAGCTAGAATGCATTGAAGTCAGGATGTAGGTACCGATGTACGGAAATACCAATGGTGAGGTCTTAGATTGAGACCGGGAAGGAGACGACAAAGAGGAGGCTCGAAGAGAGGGTAGGCAGATAGGGTTGCGCGGAGAGTCGGGGAGAGGGACGAAACGATGGTAGAAGAGAGGGAAGTGAACGGAGGAGACTGGCAAATAGGGCGATACTAAAATAGGGAGGCGGGGATGTAGGGGATGTTGTAGGGCCCGAGGGATACGGCTCAACAGGGACCGTGGCTGCGGTTGTGCCAATTACTGCGGGTTAATGCAATGGGCAGCCACTGCACTAAACGTGCATTGCGATAAAACCATGCAACTAATGCACCTCGTCCTGCGTACAAATATCGCCAAAATCCCCCCAGGCGGGAATAATGTTCCCATTTGCATCCAGCACATCGGCGCGGATCAATGAAATAAATATGTACGTCGACTTACCGATGTTGGCGAATCTAGCAGCTGGTCCTGTTAAAACAAAAAACAACGCATGTATATTTCTGTTGAGATGATAATGTCAATGCAACATACAAATGAGAGTAAGTCATTGAAACGACATCTTCAAAAGTGTGTGTGTCTTTCTCGCTAGCTACCAGTTATAAAAGAAAACCCGAATTGAACCAAAATATGGAAATGGAAGTATACATGTCGTTAGACATGTCCTTGGAAATGATGGCCAAAATAATGGGTTATTGTGTCACCACCACCACAACAACGATGATCACCAACAAAACAACCATCACCACCACCGACACCACCAACACCACCAACACCACCAACACCACCAACACCACCAACACCACCAACACCACCAACACCACCAACACCACCAACACCACCAACACCACCAGCAACATCAACACCACCAGCAACATCAACACCACCAGCAACATCAACACCACCAATAACAAAACCACCAACAATACAACCACCACCAGCAACTTCACCATCACCAAAACAAACACCACCATAACCACCAACAACAAAACCACCACCAACAACTACACCACCAACAACACCCCAACAACCACCACCATCAACGCGACAAAAACCACCAACACCCCAACAACCACCACCATCAACACGACAAAAACCACCACCAACAACAACACCACCACCACCAATATAAACAACAACACCACCACTACCAACACCGCCGCCACCATGACCACCACTAGCACCACACGACCAATACCAACACCACCATCACCACCACCAAAATCACCACCACCAACAAAAACACCACCACAACCACCACCACCACCAACAACAACACCAACACAAACACCACCAACAACAACAACTTCTCCATCAACACTACAACCATCAACACCAACTCCACCACCAACAGTACCAACAACACCACCACCAACACCACAACTACCAACTCCACCCAAAACCACCACCAACACCACATCTATGACCATCACCAACACCACCAACATCACCAACACCACCAACACCACAAACACCGCCAACACCGCCAACACCGCCAACACCGCCAACACCGCCAACACCGCCAACAACGCCAACTACACCAACAACACCAACAACACCAACAACACCAACAACACCAATACCATCACTACCACCACAACAACACGACCACCAACAACACCACCACCATCACCACTATCACCACCCTACCAACACCACCAACAACAACACTACCACCGCAGCACCACCGCCTCCACAAACACCAGCACCACCACCACCACGAAAAACACACCATCACCACCATTTCCGTCACACCAACACCACCAACACCACCAACACCACCAACACCACCAACACCACCAACACCACCAACACCACCAACACCACCAACACCACCAACACCACCAACACCACCAACACCACCAACACCACCAACACCACCAACACCACCAACACCACCAACACCACCAACACCACCAACACCACCAACACCACCAACACCACCAACACCACCAACACCACCAACACCACCAACACCACCAACACCACCAACACCACCAACACCACCAACACCACCGCCATGACCACCAGCAGCAGCAGCACACGACCACCACCAACAACACCATCACAATAACCATCAACACCAACAATAACACTACCGCCAACACCAACACCCTAACCAACACCACCACCACCACCACCACCATCATCACACGACGACGACCACCACCACCAACAACAACACCAACAAAAACAACAACAACATCACCAACATCAACACCACCACCATCTACACCAACTTCAACACCACCACCAACGCAACCACCACAACCACCACAAGACCACGAACAACACAACTACCATCACAACCATCACTACCCTACCAACACTACCACCAACAACACCACCACCAACAACAACAACACCACCGTCACCACAAACACCAGCACTAACACCATCACCACCACTACCATCACACGACCAATACCACCACCGCCATGACCACCACCATCATCACCACAATAACACGACCACCACCACCAAGACCACCACCATCAACGCCACCAACACCACCAGCACCACCAACACCACCAACACCACCAACACCGACAACACAGACAACACCGACAACACCGACAACACCGACAACACCGACAACACCGACAACACCGACAACACCGACAACACCGACAACACCGACAACACCGACAACACCTACAACACCGATAGCACCGACAACACCGACAACACCGACAACACTGACAACACCGACAACATCGACAACACTGACAACACTGACAACACCGACAACACCGACAACACCAACAACACCACCAACACTGACAACACCGACAACTCCGACAACACCGATAACACCACCAACACCACTACCACCAACATTACTACCACCACCACCACCACCACCACTAACACCACCACCGCCACCACAGTTGTGCTTTAGTCGAAAGAAACACATTTCAGTTTTCACACAACTCACACGTTTTTGTGGTTTTTAACCCGAGATTTGAAGCAACTTCTTCCTAGGCTCGTGTGTATGGGTGGCTATATTTAAACTGAAAATAATTTTAGTTTAGTTTCAACCTTCTGAGATCACAAATGTCGAACCTGTGCCGACTCATTGAGAACACAATTATTTACTCATGATGTACGATTAGTGTTATCATGACCGAAGTATTTGAGTCATACGTCGATATATTTTTATGAAAGCAACCGTAGCAATGGTCGAGCAATTCAGGTAGAATGTTGTTAAGGATATTTAAAGAGTTTGGAGTAATTTAATTCCATGTAAAATGTTGATATATTCTCTGGTATTGGCTCAATTATTTCTTTACAGCGGAACGTTTTATTGAGTCAGTAACACGCGCACGCGCACCCACATTGTCAAAGCCAAACCAAGGTCTAGCACAGACCCTACGAGATACACGTATACCTATATACAACGTAATCGCAACATCGCCCTTCGTCCTTCCCACAAACGTTACTGCGATCACCGGAACCGAGATGGGATGATGCCGCCGATAGTGGCCACGAACAAATCATATAATATTTATTGCAGCTAGCTTCGACGTAGTTACGAAGAGACGCCAGTGAATGAATCATGTGTCCCACCTCTGGTGCAGTTTCCGACGTGTCCTTCCCAGACCGATCCGGTGCATCGGAGCTGCCACGTCTTCCCCGAAGCCTGGCAACCAATGAACGCCGTGTCGTCACGCCGCTTCAACCACGTGTTGTCAGGGGCAACGGGGTCGGCACACCCAAATACTACAAGAATACGATATGATCGTAAGTGGTAATTTAGCCATGCATTAGCAGCCGATCAGAAGAACTCATTTGATGTCTCCTTGATCGTTCACACTGGGTCCCGAAGGTTTGGCTGCGTTGTGTGTTAGTGAGACACCATGCCATGAATGTTGTAGCATATGTATACGTATCAGGATATGTATATAGCTTTATTATTTTTGATCACCACCAACTTACGAGGCCATATATCAAAGACAGTCAACAGCCGAACAACGAATTTGACAATTTTCGCGACTGGAAACACTCGTGCACCATCAAACGTATTAACACCAAGTATCCAACCCGTGCACTGTGGCAACTGACAACATTTTATTCACATAACATTGATCAACAGTGTATGTTTATTTAACTTTTGGTTTCCATTTGGGATCCAGGTGTTTCCACCCAATACTCTAGCAGAGTGGATAGCAAAACATATTTGGTACATAATTACGCATAGTCCCTAAATCTCTTGTATTTGTTGTCTACGCTGCTTTTCTTCTGCTCTTTGGCTCATTCTCATGAAAACAGGCCAGTAGTGTGACATGAGGGGTAAAAAATCAAATTGTGTTTTTTAAACGGTTTTGTGCCAACTGAAAGCTTAACATCTTCTGGCTTCAGATTTGCAAAAAAGAAAATCAAGAACTAGCCTGGATGTTGTGTAATGGTAGGTCAAGTTTCACAACTACTGCGGCGTCTCGCGTGTAACATGAACCCTGAAATGTGATATTTTGCTGTTTAAATAAGTTCTTGTGGCCTTGCAGTATGCTGACGCATGTGATGTGGACTGACATAAAAGAGTGGATTCAAAATATATCCTCTTTTTCAGCATTTTGGGACAATGTAGAGTATAATAACGTGAGGTGCTGGCCGTGCTTCACGGTGTTCAACTCTTGTACATCATTATGACCGAAAAGCAAGCCAAATCCTCTCTGGTTTACTCTTTCATTGTTATCATACCAAGAAGGGGAACCATTTTTACAATAAAATTGATACAAAGATACACAGAACAAAAATGTATCGCATGCAACATGGACATCAGAAAATAAAGACACACACACATGTTTCTTCTTAATGCATTTGTAATCAGGAAATGCTTTGAAATTTGACATGTTGTCATCAATAGAGTGAAATGTCAGCATTGACAGTCAAAGTGGTAGTGTCCTCGGGCTGAAATATCAGGATTTTCTAGCATCTTGATGATTTGGTCCGGGGTGACCCAAGAAGTGTCCTCCTTGTCGGGCCAGGTGTAGTGTGTACCACTTCTGTTTATGTATTTAAGCTGCAATTCTCCTGCATCTTCATTACTGCTCAGGACCTGAAACAAATTTGACAAATAAAGATATGTTTTTTTGGTAAAATCAATGTGGTGGTGACATTTTGCAATGTCAAAACAAAGAACCTATAATGGCTTAATCTGTATTAAAAGTGCAATACTGGTGTCGGAGTTCGTTCGAGACACACAGCATGCACAGAAAAAAATACTAAATTTTACAATATGATAGCAGTGAGCTGATAATGTTGTGTGTCGTCAATGTTTTCACACAAGCTTGGGTTTTTTACTGAATGGTAAGTTAATAAACTACAACTGTTGAAAAATAGCTGCGCGTTTCTCACATGCGCAACTCCGACAACCCGCGCGTGGCATCTTGCTTACGTACGAGACAACGCTCCGAACGTTGCTTCAAATAAACAAACCTGCCAAAGAATAAGCAAACTAAGAGAACTTAGAGTCATTTACACCTATTTCGTACAATATCATGCCAAAATGTACGTATTGCAAGCAAAACTTTAAAGGTAATGAACGACAACATTAAACAGTATGCTGCTGCTTGACCTGAATGGCAGCCTGAACCTTCGCTTCAAAGTAATTTCACAAGGACACAAATCAGTTCGAAACGTTCAAGTATCATAACACGCCACTGCATCAATATCAAAACTTGTTATTCATTCACAAAACCGTATTGGAATTTCACCCAAAAGCCTGAACACTTACCTGAAACGGGCTTCAACCGGTGGTCAAAAATTGTGATCGTCTCGCAACACCTTCGTGTCGGTCGGACGCCTCGAGTTCGAACCTTTTGTAACTTCCCAAGTAATGCTTGCTACACAGCTATAAGGACTGACCACGTGGGGAATGATCTCGAAAACTCTATATTCATGTGCCGTGTCCATTCAAAGTAGAACGTAAAAAAAAAATACGTCATAGCATTTGAATATCTTCTTTTTCATTTGCGGTGTGGAAGCCACACCACTCTGTCTGCTCAGCCGTTTCAACGATATTTCGCCATCAATCCAGATCTTATGCAATTTTCTCCCAATTTTGGCTGCTCATCACTGCCTTTCGACATCTAACGTGACACTATGTCAATCTTACATGCCGTATTCCCCTGACCTCATTTAACCACGTTATTCTATTTCCATGCTCTCTTCGTCAATCTATCCTCACTCATTCGCAGTACATGTCCTGCCAATCTCAATCTCGTATCTACTACATTCATGTTAAGGTGTTTCTTCATTTCAATATCTTCACACAACACACCCTTCTTCCTCTATCTTCTCGTGAAAAGTTGCTAGTACGTTCTAAACACGAAAACGAGACGCCGAAAGACCGGAATACTGCTACTTTTCGTCCGAACACACCAGACAAGACCAAACCAGACTCCCTCCGAGTGCATTGTGTCCACTACACGGATTGACACCGACTGCGATATACTGGAAGCCGACTATCGGAGGGAATCTGGTTTGGTCTGGTGTGGTCGGGCGAAAAGTGCCAAGGTGTCCAGGCCTTAATGCATGTCAATGAACCCTGACTTAATAAGACCGCCTCGTCGCCACCGCTTTGTGTACTCGTCTGAAAACTCGACAGTAAACTCCATAACAACGCCTCCCGACTAGACACGACTCGGCAGTCATCATTGGCATGGGCAACGAGGCGCCAACGTCAACAGTTCTAGCAGCATTGCGTCTCGCCAGCTCTCAGTACGACGACTGTACGAGTGTCACTATGGTTTAGATCTACATTGCATTGAATCCCTGAGTTGGAGCCAACTCGTACGTTAACGATGACCATTGCAACGTTGAATGTTTGCTAACTATAGTTGAGTTAGAATGTGTATGCAAATATTTATTTCTTAGTTAGCATTTCTTTTTAAGTAAAATACTATTATATATGTGAAGCGCCCGAGGGCAATTTTAATTGATTGGGCGCTATATAAGTACTTTTTATTTATTTACTTATTTAATATGCTAACGTTATCCAACTAGAAGAGGACGTAAGTTGACTGTTGATGACGTTACGCGTATTTTCAGCGATTGTTCCGAGTTCGCGACGACAGCCGTTCAGTTGAGGACGTCGTACGTATCTTTGGTTAACGCGAAAATCTGTTTTAAATTTACGTCACAGCAAACGTCATTTACGATTTCTTCAGGACACCGTCTTCTGCCTTTGCCCGTATGTAGCGCATTTCGAAAGATGGGCACTTTAGTCAGCATAGGGCTCATGAATGTCATCACAACTGCGACGTCGCAGACAAGATACAGTCGTATTATGCACATCTTGCTTCACACGCTTTACAGTGTTGTCTAAATGTTGACTTGTGCTTTTTTCTCGCAAAACCAATTATTCTTAAAACGTTGAATACATACTGCACGATGTCAAGTCTGTTAATAGTGCATGCTACACATGGACACCTGCATTGGATAAATAACGAACACAATAATGATGCCTAATTTCCTCTCATACACTACTTTTCACCTAGATCATCCTTGCTAGAATGCAATATAAATACACATTATGGATGTTCTCATAAATTCGCAAAGTACAAAAAACCTTACACGTTTAGAACTTGCTTAATCCCGCCCCTCCTACCCTACTAATATGTGGAGTGGGAATTGCGATGTTAAGATTCAACGTTGCTTTTACTGTTAGCGTCATTTTGCATTCGCACTCGTTAAGTGGCGCCACTGTATCAATTAATTTACCTTTTCCGTTATGGCAATGTATTTTACGACTTTGCGAACTGATGCGAAAACCCCGTGTAAGACACAGTTAGCAAGTACCTGATATGATAAACAATAAATCAGAGCTGCCGTTTTATATGAATGGACTAAAACAAACTATTGTGCTATCCAAGAAATCGTACCTTCGTACTTCAGGAGGAAATATCCCATTTCGACGAACGACCCTCGGCCGGCGAGGATCGTCACTTCGACCACGTGACTCACTGACGTGTACACGGTCTTGTTTCGTACAGTCCCCGCGCACACAGTCACCCCATTCGGGTTGTTCCGCTCGCGTACATTCGCGTACATAGTACACACTTCATACTCGTTCGGCAGAGCGTTGGTCCGTTCAGTTTGGCCGTAGCCGAAGTCGATTAGGTTGATCACCACTCGTCGGCCGGGGTCAGTCCGAATGAGCCAAGGACAACCCGTAGAACCGCGGCCGGTGTCCAGCGCTAAGAGGCTGGAGAGGTATCCAGATTTGGAGGCGGGGGTGAGGAAGGTCGATTCGGAGCAAATTTGTTCGGGCGCCATCTCAACTGTGGACGGAAATGAAAGGAGTTATATAGTTTGTTAGACATTGATCGAGGGAGAGGCTTGTAGACACACGTACATGTGTGCACTTCCAAGAAGCAGACACAATAGGCACACGCCCGTAAATGCAGATACATACATATATGCACGCAGCAACATACATGCACGCACGCACACATTCGCACACACAAACACGCGCCCGCGCACGCCGCACGCACGCAAGAACGCGCGCGCGCGCACACACACACGCACACATACACGCATACACACACACACACGAGCGCGCGCGCACACGCACACACACAAAAAATACACGTAATTACGTAATTTTAAGAACGGTTTATGAAACCGTCCTCTGATATATACTGTGCACAGTTCCTTCACTGACAACACCTCATCTCCTCTAGTGCTACTGTTTTGTCCTAAGTAAAAAACAACACTTCTATCAATATAGTCGTAACAATTCAACTTCTACAACAGTTCCATTTCACCTCACATCATCTTTTCTCCAGGGTTCTTAAACGACGTTTCGTTAGGCATTTCCACGTAAGAACACTGCGTTGGAGTACGATACAACTGCTCATCAGTGGCCCCCCTTCCGGCAACCACATGTTCCCATTTATATGCAGCTACTAGTGAACTACCATACACAGCTCCCGTAGTCAGCTGAGCCCCATTACATCTCCCGGCGCCGTTTCTCGCGCATGTCTGGAGAACCTATTAGAATCGTGCGCCGCTGCCAAATCTCGCTGGAACGAAACAGCGTCGTATAATCTCGCGAGACCTGGCTGAAGACAGCGGGCGTCGTCAGGGGACCTCCCGGTGGCGCGGGAATTCCGCAGAACACCAGATACTTTGACGTTCGCCAAATCGCAGAACTAATCTTAAAACTAATCACAACGTCAATCGTAATGCTAACCGTAAACTTGCCCCTAATTCCAACGTTAATCCCTAAAATACATCCGGCCCGCTTGACGTTAACCTCATGTACGCCATCGAACCGGACCGCCATCGATCGCTGCTTCGATATTAATATTTATTCATTGCAATCGATCGGCGTGGAAACTCGTGTTTTCGGCAATCGCGCCGGGGGGAGATAAGCGCAGTGCCATTACTTCGACTTAACCGTATCTGATGGTCGGTGACGGCTTCATGGCGGATTACCAATACGTCGTTACACGGCGCTCTTGTAGAAGGCTGGCGTGATATCTGACGGCGACATGTATGGAACGGGACGTCAACATGAGACGTGGGATATAGCTACGGTTGCACTGTTAATCACACGTACCCGCTAGACCAGCACCAGTGAACGATGACGTCACTGTCGATATGTATTGTGTGTGAGTGTGTGTGTGTGTGTGTGTGTGTGTGTGTGTGTGTGTGTGTGTGTGTGTGTGTGTGTGTGTGTGTGTGTGTGTGTGTGTGTGTGTGTGTGTGTGTGTGTGTGTGTGTGTGTGTGTGTGTGTGTGTGTGTGTGTGTGTGTGTGTGTGTGTGTGTGTGTGTGTGTGTGTGTGTGTGTGTGTGTGTGTGTGTGTGAGTGTTTGTGCGTGTCTGTGTGTGTGTGCGTGTTCGCGCGCGTGGGGGTGTGTGTTCGTTCGTTCGTGCTTTCGTTTGTTTATTTGTTTGTTTGTTTATTCGTGTGCGTGTGAGTGTCCGTATGCGCGCGTGTTTGTTGGCATGCATGTCTGAATTGTGTCTGTTTGAGTATATACGCAAAAAACGATGATTGTGTTATTGCTACCAGTGTGAATAATGTTTCAAAATAAAACTGACAAAACATCAGTGAAAGGCTATAAATACACGAATATATGTTAGACACTATAATCCAATAACACCCTTGTGTACTTTCCCTCTGGAGTTTGTTGCTTCGTACAACACACTTATTAAATATGTATACTGTTATAGGTTTAGCCCCCTAGCGGTTCCAGCTTATTTGAACATTGTCCCAGTTGCCACATCAACTAATTATACACGGCTTTACAAAGGCATATTTGAACTTTGTCCCGCCTGCCTCATCGGCCAATCAGATGCCGCGTTATGAAGTGACTTGATTATGCAATATCTCGAATCAGAAGGGAACGCCATTATTTTACCACGGTATTCCGTATCCATTTACTTTGAACAGGTATACTGCGACACGTGAATGCACGTGAGCCGTAATTTACACATGTAGAAGAACACACTAGTTCTGACTAGTGACGTAAAGTAACCACGTATTTGGTGAATAATTATACACAAATGGATGGTAGGCCTAATACGTGGAGGATAATATAAATTGCTACACTGGAAGATCCAGAGAGGCGGCTAGGGCTAGTGGTCACACACGGGTAAGCAATAATGGATGTCCCACACAAACACTATTGCAAGGTGTTTCTCAAATGTTTTAAGCTTTTCACGTGTGATATGATGTGAATCTATTGAAAACACGTTCCGATATTCTGAAGAAAAAACCATACGTACCGCAATCATGCAATATGCTGTTTTGTGAGTTCTCCATTATACTATTATGCATACGTACGTATAAAAACGTAATCGTGAATCGTCGACATTTCTACGTGGATATCGAATGCATACTATAACATTAACTTTGCGCACCCACGACATGTTGCATTCAGAAAGAACACACTGATTGTATGTGATAAGCTCAATGTGAAATATACAATCAACGTGTTTGCTTTTGTCATCATGCTGTCATGGTTTCGTGGATCTACGATACTGGTTTTTCACATGAATCAATGTCATTCTTCGGTATTGGTTACGCCAACACCATATCTAATATTCTCAACTTAACCACTTATTTTCATATAGTTAAATAGGTTGCCATTGGTTTGATGTATCTAATTATATTTTGTATGTATTATATTAATTATATCTGTCTTACGTTGGCGTCTATTAAAACAATTAAACGAACGTGGTAGCCACACATAATTAAGGATAATGACATGCACGCATTACCTCTTGGGACGCAGTCCTGTCTGATCCATGGAAGTCGTGTTATGTTATCGTGGCTAAATAATAGAACAAACGGTGATTTTGAACAAAACTTGGGTATGCATGAACTGCATTTTTATACTGTATATGCAACCGCTTAACATTATGGGTACGGTACACCTAATTATTTAATTATGTATGAAAATATGTGCATACATACGTGCGTACGCCCTCATGCCCGCACGCACACACTAACATGCGTACGCATGCACACTACTCACATATAGTATACATTAATTCCTATGCAACATCTTTACTGATATTTCAAAGTTTGCATTTCGATGTAATCGTTTCATTTATCTAGCCGTTATCATTTTGACAAACATACACGTATATCAGCTGTACCTTGCAAGCAGTGGTATTTGACCTCTAGATACGGCTTCAGGTCCTTGGGACAGTTCGCCCTGCGTTGGAAGGCTGAATTTGGCACAGGAATCTTGCAGGATCTCCGGCCTGAGCACCAGGAGTCGGCGACGTCCAGCACGTCCGTCGCACAGCCGATGTAGCCGTAGTCTCGGTCCACGCAACGGCCCGACTCCATTCGGCCGTAGCGAGCGCTCGTGACGACGATCACTTCACTCTCTGAACACTTCGGCCGGAAGACCTCCGTCTCGCAGAACGCGACACCTACAAGATCAGGAGGTCAACATCACTGGATAATGGGAGTAAAGACACTATGAATCATATGAGTTGATTGTATCATGTAAAGGGAGTCAGTCAGTTCGTGTACCCTGAAATATAGCAAGAGTAGTAATTTTTTGTAACAGGAAGATTGCTGTGCTGAACGCGCGGAAATGGGACATTGTTGAACAGCAAAGGGTGTGTTTGTGTGGTGTGCTAACTCATCCCTATTTGGCCGTATTGCTATAAAGTTAGTTTTTAAACTTGATGTTTTGTTTACTATTTGAAAATGCTCCGGGATCGTACCTTCCAAACTGGAACGTTTCTACGGGCTTACTAAACACAATTTAGCGGGCATAGTTAATATAGTCTTAAGAACATTGTAATAAATACTAATTGAAAAACTAGGAGCAGATTTCCTCCGTTTAATCGATTGTTTTAGAAATTATTACCGGGTAAATGAATTGCTAAAACGAGCACTAGAGTATTTTAGTCATCTATTCCCTGAGAAGACGTGAATAATCAATCGGTCGACAGTCATAATAACAAACAAAGTCTGCGCGCAAACAAAGCATACATAACAATAAAACCAGCTACCAAGCCACCAAACCTCCAAACATAAACCCACAAATCCGACCTGTCAGCCAGTCAGTCAAACAAAACAACCGCCCAACCATTGAAGGCAAAAAAACACACAACTCAATCAATAAACTAACCTGACTGACAATTAGGCAATCAATCAATACATCAATAAATTAATCAATCAGTTAGTCAATCAATCAATCAATCAAGTAAACAACTAGCCAATCCAACGAAGAAACAAATCACCCGAGGATCTCGATTGATTGAATCCTTTGAAAATATTTCAAAAGGTTAATCAATATGCTTATCAAACCTTCAACAAAATAACCGTTGTTGCCCTAGTTAAATGTCGGCGCCATTCTCAGCATTGTCAGTCACAGATTAGACCACACTACACTGATTAATTAGTTATCTGCGTGTTCGTGTTCGTGTGCGTGTGAGCGTGCGCGTGCGAGTGCGTCTCTACGTGTGTGTGTGTGCGCGCGCGCGTGTGTGGTGCGTGGTGTGTGGTGTTGTGTGTTGTGTGTTGTGTGTTGTGTGTTGTGTGGTGTGTGGTGTGTGGTGTGTGGTGTGTGGTGTGTGGTGTGTGGTGTGGTGTGGTGTGTGGTGTGTTGTGTGTGGTGTGTGGTGTGTGGTGTGTGGTGTGTGGTGTGTGGTGTGTGGTGTGTGGTGTGTGGTGTGTGGTGTGGTGTGTGGTCTGTGGTCTGTGGTATGTGGTGTGTGGAGTGGTGTGGTGTGTGGTGTGGTGTTTGGTATGTAGTGTGTGGTGTTGTGCGTGGATGTGGTGTGTGGTATGGTGTGGTGTGTGTTGTGGTTTGTGATGTGGTGTTGTGTGTGGTGTGTGGTGTGGTGTGGTGTGGTGTGGTGTGGTGTGTGGTGTGTTGTGTGGTGTGTGGTGTGGTCTGTGGTCTGTGGTATGTGGTGTGTGGAGTGGTGTGGGGTGTGGTGTGGTGTGTGGTATGTAGTGTGTGGTGTTGTGCGTGGATGTGGTGTGTGGTATGGTGTGGTGTGTGTTGTGGTTTGTGGTGTGGTGTTGTGTATGGTGTGTGGTGTGTGGTGTGTGGTGTGGTGTGTGGTGTGGTGTATGGTATGGTATGGTATGGTATGGTATGGTATGGTATGGTATGGTATGGTATGGTATGGTATGGTATGGTATGGTATGGTATGGTATGGTATGGTATGGTATGGTATGGTATGGTATGGTATGGTATGGTATGGTATGGTATGGTATGGTATGGTATGGTATGATATGGTATGGTATGGTATGGTGTGTAATGTTGTGTGGAGTGTGACGTGGTGTGTGTTGTGGTGTGGTGTGTGACGTGGTGTGTGATATGGTGTGGTGTGTGATGTGGTGTGGTGTATAGTTTGGTGTGTGGTGTTGTGTGTGATGTGGTGTGTGATGTGGTGTGATATGTGGTGTGGTGTGTGTTGTGATGTGGTTTGTGGTGTGGTTTTTGGTGTTGTGTGTGGTGTGGTGTGGTGTGGTGTGGTGTGGTGTGGTGTGGTGTGGTGTGGTGTGTGGTGTGTGATGTGGTGTGGTGTGGTGTGGTGTGTGGTGATTGGTGCGTGGTGTGTGGTGTGGTCTGGTAGGGTGTGTGATGTGGTGTAGTGTGTGATGTGGTGTAGTGTGTGATCTGGTGTGAGGTGTGGTGTGTGGTATGATGTGTGGTATGTGAAGTGCGGTGTATGGTGTGGTATGTGGTGTGTGGTGTATAGTGTGGTATGTGGTGCGTAGTGTGGTGTGGTGTGGTGTGATGTGTGGTGTGTAGTGTATGGTGTGTTGTGCGTGCGTGCGTGCGTGCGTGCGTGTGTGTAATCCGAAATATGGCTTATATAGTTTATAGCTGTATATTCCAAATTCGCCCACACTTTCTCATATATATTCCACAAAACACTGACATTTGGGTAGCATGTCTGTTAGAGATTTACAACAAATATCAATGGATTACACAAATACGTTAGAAAATATAAATGTTCTTTTGACTATTGGAACCTTTGATTAATATAATTCCGTTATCTATTAAACTCTAGGATCTCCATGTTTTGCTGTTGGAAACGTAAATATAAAAAATAAATTGATTCGTTATTGGGACGTAAATGTTGCTATAGTCGATAGTAAATTTGTTACGTAGTAATCCAAATTACCTTAACGAAGTTTAAGTATACACTCTGGCGAGTGAATAAATATGTGCTTTTGTTGACAGTCTCTGTAGGAAATCAGGAGTGACATTCACATCAGAAAGTAATAACAATTGCTTTCGGGATTGTTTGCTTGTTCAAAAATTGGAAACGTTTTTAATTTCAGGCACATGTTTTTGAAATTAGATAAGGTTCTATCATGATCGGCTGATGTGACCTTCGTGTGCAACTAATATGGAGAGTGTCGCTTGGTGTAATTGCCTTTAATCGTACTTAAGGTTTATTAAAATAAATTTGAGTGTCTGACATAATGTGTTCAATGCTATTGTCGTTTCATGGGAGTTAAAAGTACGACCATTGGGAATTAGATAATGTGGGAATTAAAACGGACGCCATTGTCGCCGTGTTAGTATAACACATTGTTTAATGACTAAAATCTATAATATTTGCTATATAGTCTATATCGAAATGTGAAGATATGGACGTAGCAGTGGAATTAGATCATAGTTTGAACTAGGTGGTGTCACAATTCTTTTGACTGCACTTGATATGTAAATATGTCGACAGGTCGATTTCATTTCAAGTTGACTAACGTCACGGGGACGAGTGTTCTCTGTTCGGTCTACATTTCAAGCACAACGTGAACACGTCACAACCAAGCCAATGCCATATGAAAGCTTCGGGCTTATTGGTTACAAAGGCTGATTCCAATATGTCAGCCGTCGGGAACTAAGGGATTTCACAATGATATACCACATTCAGAGTAAACATATGGCGAGGTATTGTTGAATGTAGTTACAAACGGTTAGTCGGTATCCATGTCTGTGTATACGACCAAACATGCCTTTTGTTTCACTTTAACTGTTGAACCGATTTTTTACAACGTGTTCTAAGCGTCCTGTATGTTTTACATTACGGACCCGACAAACCACTGTAATTGAACGAAAAGTGGACAGGAGAAAGGGGTTAGTGGTAACACGGATAAGTTGTAATAGATACCTACATAAAAATATGTTGCAAGATAATTGCTTTAAACCTTTCATATGTCATAACAATTTGAAGAAAGGCAATCCGAATCCCCGATTCTGAAATATATTGTGTTGTCTTAACCAGCCTAAATGTCCGGTATATTTATCATATACATGGAAGTGTGCTCGCATGCACATTTAATTTCTGCATACACAAATAAAAACTACTCATCAAAATATCCACATTCCTGTAGGGTTATCAAAGACATGCTGCAAAATTAGTTTTGTGCACCCATATCGACTTGCATTCAGGTATGATAGCCATATGATAGCCATATGATAGCCATATGATAGCCATATGATAGCCATATGATAGCCACACCGAGGAATGATATTCCTCATTATTTATCTTTATGTGCCAACCATGCCTTTTGTTTCCCTTTAAATACAGAACCAATTTTTGACCACACATTTCTAAGCGTCCGGTATGTTTTACATTATGGTTCATGATATTTATGTATATATATATATATATATACATACATATACATATATATATGTATATATATACATATATATACGTTTTGTTGGTGTATATATATGTATATATATATGTATATGTATATATATATATATATATATATATATATATATATATATATATATATATATATATATATATATATATATATATACATATACATATACATATATATATATATATATATATACACACACACACACCAACAAAACACTGTAATTGAACGACAAACGGCCGATTCACAATACGAGGCGGCCTAGTGTCTCAAACGCAGCCATCCTGTCTATAAGCACCGACACAGTGACAATTACATTTCAAAGCTTCAGGCGGTGCGATAGCCGTTGTCGGGGTCACGTCGCATCCATTGTTAATACAGCTTTATTGCAAACTCCTATAGCGGGATAACAAATGACATCTATTAGGCCGGGTATCGCCGCTATTAGACTGGAGTTATGGTCCGCCTTCAGACGAGTGCAATGCCGACTTTTCTGTAAGCACATCAGGGCATCCGACGCACAGGATTGCCCACTTGTTTTTGTTTCGTAGAAGCCCAGAAACAAGCGTGTAATGTTGGTGGTATACGTATACAATCCCCAGCTGTTCCTGGGTTAAATTGACGGTAAGCTGCTCGTTTATTGGTTGTTGTTTTTTCAAGTCATCGCATCATCAGCAATATGTCAGCCTTAATTTTATCGGAGATTTCAATAAAATCTACCACTTTGAAACAATATTCTGAGTAAAGTTGTGTGTGATTGTGGCTGCAAATGGTTAGTTTGTATTAACTCATTTACATCAAAATGTTGTCTTTAATTTCCCTTTAAATGTAACGCAAATTTGTATTGCAAATTGGCGTGGAACAGAATCACAGCTATAAATTTGACTGCAAGGACATCTGCGTCGATGCTCACAATTGTCTGTTTGGTCATTATAGCAACATCTGCGTTGATGATCATATCTGTCTGTTTGATTAATGTGCCATCTGTATTGAGGATCATAGTTTACGTTTGATTGATATGACGTCTGCGTTCATCACAACTCGCAGCTGTGTTGCCGGGTTTGTTGGTGTGACATCTGTTTTGCTTATCTATTTCCGTATTACTTGATGATCATAAGTGTCCGCTTGTGGAGTGTGACATTTGCATTTAAGATAACATGTGTCCGTTTGACAGGTATGTGATATGTGAATGTTCATAACTGTCCGTTTCATTCATTTTACATATGCGTTGGAATTGAAAATATCAGTGTTGTGTCTTCATAGTTACGGGCGAATTGACTGTCGTGGTTATACTACAAACGGTGCACGTTCCTCTATAAGGATCATTATTGTCGTCTGAATGGTACGTTAGTTGACATAAGGATTACACACTTCGTTGATCAATGATGTCACCTTTTAATTAAAGTCACCTTTTCATTATTTTCTCCATCACCGCTATAATTTTTATTTCGTTAGGTTCTTGTAAACTAGTTACTCACAACGTCTTTACTAAACTTATTATCAGCATTAACAATAATGTTTAAATAGTTATTAACGGCTTTGTTACTACATTAATAGTATTTGTAAATCTCTGATATCCCGAATAAATGTATCTTGTTGAATGTCAAATACGATATTTCTTTACTATATGAAATCTTAATTTCTTATTTTGAATTTATTTCTTACCGTAACATATTTCTTTACGATACAGCGAATTGAATTCATATTGTGTGTGACCTCCTTTTTGTGATTTATTTCATGGTGAACATGAAGCATTCATGCACTGCTTCAACTAACACCCCCTATCGACCGCTTATGTTCGCCATTATACGAGCAAACAATTCAATAACGAGATGCTCTTCGATTATTTGATTAAACGTGGTGGAATGGCGCATACCATTGGACAGTGCTGCTACATTATTTCGGCCTGTTTTCTCTGCAGAAATGTGTCGTTTGTGTTGATAATGTGTTTACACGGGACGTGACTCACGGCATTGTGGCGCAGGGGGAGGCATCCCGACATAGCGGCACGTTAACATAACAAGTTCCGTTCCTATCAGGTCGACCTCCGCAGATAGACGTGCCACGTTGGTAAACCGGGTTATGTGATTTTGGTCGTTTCTGTCTTTGTTATCGTTGTCGTTGTCGTCGTCAATGTTATTGTTGTTGTAGTCGACGTAATTGGTATCATTGTTGTCGTCGTTATCGTCGTCGTCGTCCTTGTCGCTGTCGCTGTCGTCTTCGCAATTCCCCTCAAGGTTCTCCTAATTTACATCACCATTATCACCACCACCATAATCATTATTGGCGTCAACATTATCACCAACAGTATCCTCACAGTTGTAAGTCAATTCACTATCCCTATCTTCAACGTCATTCTAATCATTGCCATCATAATCTATGTTGTTGTTATTGTTGTTGTGTCCTTGTTGTGGACTGGTTCGAGATTCCTTACGGGGACATCGTTGCATACTATGTTGTCCTTGCAATAATGTTTGTTCCATGTAATTGCCTTAATCCTAAGATTACAATTAATATAGACTTCATCAACTGTCCTCTTCTTCTTTTTCAAAGTCTGCGTGCGAGCGCATCGGTATTCCTCCGTCGTCTTTGGTGGTTTGATCACTGTGAGTTCTTTAGCTTCTTGTACGTTCCTACATTTCCATGCTACGCACCTACGATAGTTTAGTGTTCACTCGGGCTTCCTAAACGGTCATATTCGATTATTACCAATTGTGTATTAACCGACATCAACGATATGGAACCTGGACGCTAGCAGACGCGACCAGGCCATTATCCTAGATCTTCATATTTGATTGACTGGAGTGCACCAAATGTTTGATGAATATTTGATGACATGAATGTGGATGTTTTTATTTGGTTGAGGAAACACGCACGCACACGCACACGCACAAGCGCACACACACAGACACACAGACACACAGGCACGCAGGCACGCAGGCACGCAGACACGCAGGCACGCAGACACGCAGACACGCATACACGCATACACGCATACACGCATACACGCATACACGCATACACGCAGACACGCAGACACGCAGACACGCAGACACGCAGACACGCAGACACGCACACACGCAGACACGCACACACACACACACACACACACACACACACACCATTACTTCTTCTCCCCTTGCTTCCTTGTGGGGTAGAGTCCACATCACTTAATTGGTAGCTTCTTCCGCCTTTCTTGTTAAATCTTCACATACCATCGGTATATGTCTTCCGCAATGAACTTCCATTCTTGGTTGTTCGCACCTGCCCTACCTTGGTCTCGTTTTATAGTGTCACTTCATCTCAGCTTTGTCTTTTCTCTTCATCGTTTGCCACCCTCTTCTGTTTTCCAGTTAATGAAGTATATTTCTGAGATTAGTTTCATAAAGCACAAACACACCATTTGTGCTTTGTAAATCTAATCTGAGAAGTTGTCTTCACTTATTTCAGAAACGGTTTCAACAACAATCGATGTGTTTGTAACCATTGCAATTCCTTTTCGTCCAGAAATGTTATTCTAATGTGTATCATGTCCTCTTAAGTACAAATATAACTCCTTGTATTAATTAACCATAAAGAAAGCTAAATTGCATTGCAAACTAATACGACCGATATGTAGTAATATAAATCACGGTTGTGTTTGTAGCGTTACTAATATTGTGTCGATAACCATAACTTTGTACTTCTCCAATGTCGCCGTCTGACACTCTTCTGCAAAAGTGATCTTATTAGGTAATACATTTCTGACATCAGTTCCCTGTTTTCTAACCCTTCACTGTCGTTTATTATTCGACAGAAGAATAGGAAGCAATACAAAACAACCACTTCGTTAATGAATTGTGTGCTATCCTTAAAATAATAATAACAATAATGTAATATTTATAGAGCGCAATACCCATGACATGCTCAAAGCGACGGACAATAAAATCGAATCAAGCGATTCAATGTATACTTATAAAAACTGCAAAAAAAGAAACTTCAGATGAAATGTAGAACAAATTATGTTAGTTATATATATTAAAACTATTAAGTAAATAAAAAAATAAAATTAGATAAATTATAAACTAGACCTATTATTACTGTTATATTTATATATATTTATACCTATACATACATACCCTCGCACATGCACGCACGCATGCATAAATAAATACTGATACATGCACTCAAAATAATATATAATATGTATAAAAGTAAGATATGTAGTAAAATGTCCTCAAATGAAATGTTTAAAATGTCAGCAGTATTGAGCTTTTAACAAGTGCATATTTAGTGTCTTTCTGAACGCCGACAGAGTTCTGCTGTGCTTGATAGGAATCTAGATGCCACCACTCACGGACAGTTTAAATTGCACAACGAGCTCCACAAATACAGATTTTGTTTAAACTAGTTAGCGTTTCCAATTGTGTTCAAGTGCATCAGTTGGTGGACTGTGGTCCACAGACGACACGTTTGTCAGCGATACGACCGGGAACGACAGGAAACGATATGTGAAAAAATAGACTGATAAACTTGAACTCCCGCCTTCGTTGTTGCCATGACCGTATCATGTAAACAACTAACGTACACCGCCAAATAGAGACACATTGTTGTTACGCTATCACAAACTCACCATGCCCAATAAAGGACAGAAAAAGGGTAGTGCCAACCAGACTGACAGCACTTCAGTCACAGAGACTCTGAGTCAAGACATGCGCATGGCAATAATTTCCCTTATCCAAACCAACGACCCAATAATTGCCTCAGTCGACGACTCAATTAGTCAGGCGATCATTGTCCGGCTAATTGAGAATACAAACTTTATTAGCAAAATCGTTGAATCAGTCTTAACATCTGACGCTGTGGCAGACATCAAGCAAGAAGTGTAAAAATCCTGCCAGATGGATATCGCCAAAGCTGCTACTGAATCTGATGAAATGACTGTACGCGTCACGAAGCTGGAGGCAGACAAAGTCAAGTTGTATGAAGAGATTGATGCAGTTGAACAGTACTGCAGAAGAAACTGTTTAATCGTGCATGGTATGCCCAACTCCGCGGGCTCAGAGACCGCTGTGCTGAACATCTTCCAAAACAAACTCGGCATTTCGACTGATGCCACCGTCTGGGATCGTCTACAAACTCTACTAACCCGAAGCCGCGACCAATTATTGTGAATATTTACAGTATTTTATAGTACATGATGTTTTGTATAAATAATTTCAAATCAGTCTATAGGTATATGATGTGCATCGATATATATCGATATACAGTCAATAATCACGTTGTTTTCATTTTTGTGGGAAGTCAATATTTATACATTTTCGTTTCACTACGTTTAGTGTTAGGTATTTTTGTATTTTGGGGACAGTGCATTATATATAGTATTTCCCCAAATCTCTGTGTCTACGCAATAATCATTTTGTGCTTTGTTCAATATCCTTACGATATTCTCACTCTACGTTCATGTTGTGGCAGTACATATGCTGTAATTAATTTTCACACATTTTGTGCTGATGCAATAAGTACATTGTGTTATATTTGAAGCGGAATATTCGTAATATTCTCTTTTACAAAATGTATTTGTATTATGCTAATGGTATAGCTTGTGCAGCTCTTTCCCAACGTCTAGTCTATGTTTGTATGATGTGTCCTATAAACATAGAACACTATTGTTTATACAATTTTCCAATATGATTGATACAAATTATTTCTTAGCGCAATTTGGTGGTCTAGAGAAAAATTATCTCTATCACATATTAAAAACGGATGAAATGAATGAAGATGGGGATATTGAACCATTTCAACATTCACCATACTTTGACGATGATAATTTAATAAACCATTTAACGAGCAACACATGTATTTTGCTAAGCCTAAACTGTCAGAGTTTAAATGCCAAAATTGACGAAATTAAATAAAGCTAGAAACATTTAGACGTAGTGGCTGTGAGATTAGTGCTCTAAGTTTACAGGAAACATGGCTCGATGAAGAGGCTGACACGTCTTTATTTCAAATAGATGGATATACATTAATATGTCAAGGCAAAATTTGTAGTGCACACGCTGGCTTGGCAATCTATCTCAGCAACAAATACAATAAACAAATCCATGCTAATACAGACACTTGGGAAGGTCAATTTATTGAAATAACATGAAGAAAAAAATAATTCTTGGAAATATGTTTAGACCACCTAGAGATATAATTGAAAATTATTGTATATTTACAAACGAATTTGCATCAAATTTTGTTGATTTAAAAATCTAAAAGTGAAATCATAATTGCAGGAGATTACAATATTGACTTGCTAAAAATTAACGAAAAACCAATAATATGTGAATCTTTCGATACAATCGTTTCACATGGTTTCTTCCCTAAAATTACTATGCCAACACGACTTTCAGAATATCATGGAACACTCATTGATAATTTGTTATGCAATTTGTCAAAAGGATTCTTCAAATCCTCAGCTGGTATTTTAGTGAGCAATATTTCGGATAACTTTCCGTACTTTCTAAGTCCGGACTATGTCGAAACCTCTAATGCGATACCAAGGTTTATACGAATAAAACAACAGCATCCTGACTCACTCAATAAATTTAAAAATGAAATAATTCACTCAAATCTTTATGATAAACTTAACACAGATACTCATGCGGATCCGAATGAAAACTACAATATCCTCGATGAAATTGTTACTGCAGCTTTGGCTAAATTTTGACCTATTAAAGTAATTACATTTAACAAATCTAAACATAAGAAAACTCCTTGGATTACCAAGGGCATTACTTGGTCGATTAAATTTAGAAACAAATTGTATTCGAGAATGAAATAGACTCACGTAAATACAGAGCATTACCATAAACTTAAAACTGACTTACATAATTATAATAAAATTCATAAAAGTAATATTAGATTAGTTAAGCAAATGCATTACCAATCCAGTTTTGAAAAGCATAAGCATGATGTTAAAAAGAAGCGGTGTTTAATTAAAGAAATTATTCAGAAAAGTCAAAAGAAAGAACAATTTCCAGATTTGTTCAAAGTCGATGGGGAAATGATTAGCGACAAATGCATTATTGCAAACAGATTTAACACGTTTTTAGTAATGCTGGTCCTACTGTAGCCTCTAAAACAACTACTAGTGGAGGTAAATCATACAAAGATTACCTGAATAACCCGATATTTCACACCTTCAGCTTTAACCCAATTAACATGGAAACTACTGTTAATATAATTGATCGTTTACCTCCAAAATCCATTTGTGGAAACGACGGTATTTCAACACCATTACTAAAATTGGAAGAAAAAAAAATGATATCAGCAATGCAGTCACTCTAATTATTAATCAATCAATAATAACTGTATATTTCCAGACAAATTAAAATTTGCAAAAGTCATACTCCTTTTCAAAAAAGGTGATGTTTTTGACTTTAACAATTATCGTCCTATTTCTATCCTGCCAGTGATTTCAAATTGAAAGGGTTATGTTTGATCAAATCCACAATTACATCTAAAGCGTTATACTACAATAGCCAATATGAGTTTAGAAAGAAACATTCTACTGAGCTTGCTACACTTGAAATCATAGACAGAATTATACAAGAACTTGATAAATCGGTTCTCCAACAAATTTATACCTTGATTTATCAAAAGCATTTTGCACAATTGATCACAATATATTGGTACAGAAGTTAAATTACTATGGATTAAATTATAAGGCTTTGGACCTTTGTACGAGTTATTTACAAAATCGTAAGCAGTACGTAGAAATTGAAAATGTTAAGTCTAAGGAAATAGTCATCAACATTGGTGTCCCTCAAGGTTCAGTTTTAGGGCCACTCTTATTTATTATATATATAAATGACATAGCACTTTCTAGTGACCTTTTCAAATTCATAACGTATGCTAACGACACCACCCTTACTACTACACTAAACACATTTAATGATTCAGAAAGCCAACTGCAAAGTGACTCTATTAACAAAGAACTGACAAAGATTAGCAATTTGTTGAAAGCCAACAAACTGTCACTAAATGCCAAAAAGACTAAATTCATGATTTTTCATATGCCTCAAAAGAAAGTAGAATACCCTGTATTACAAATAGATGGGGCATACATTAAATGTGTAAATGATTTCAATTTTTTAGGCATCACAATAAATAACCATTTAAACTGGCAGAGTCATACAAACAAAATAGCAAATAAAATTTCCACAAAAAATATCATACTAAATAAACGTAAACATTTTTTACCACCTAATACATGATATATTATGTACCATGCTCTTATTCTCCCTTATATTAATTATGGCATACTTTTATGGGGTCATCAAGCACATCGAATTTTCAAATTTCAGAAAAAAGCAATACGAATAATATCCTTAAGTAAATACAATGCTCACACAAGTCCTATTTTTAAAAGACTTCAGTTGCTAAATTTGGATGACATTTATAAAATCCAACAATAACAATTTTACTATAAATTAATTAACCATCTTTTACCCTAATACTTTAATGTTTTTCCAAGCACACACATTTATGATATTCATCAGCACTGCACACGTGAAAGAAATAATCTGCATATGTCCAGATTCAAACTTGAATTTGCGAAAAAAGTGCATTAGACACAACATAGTAGAGACAGTTAACAATACACCAAGTATTATCATTAATAACATTTACACCCATAGTCTATATGGCTTTTTAACATACCAAAAAAAAAATTTTTAATTATGAATCCACTTGTCGTATACATACTTGCTTTATTTTTAATTCGTAATACATATTTAACAACATTTAACAATATTGCCACCCAGAGAATTAACTCTACGTGGCAGGTGGACAAGGAAGCCCTTTGGCTTATCGAGAGTCCGACCCTTTTATCTATGTGTATCCCGCCCCTCTGAGGTATGTGTCGATTTTATTTTTAAACATATTCACGCTACTAGCACCCACACAATCAGCATGTAATCTGTTCCATTCATTTACAATCCTTTGTGAAAATGAAAACTTTCTTATATCCAATCTACTCTGCTCCTTTGCTAATGTAAGTTCATGTCCTCTAGTCCTATCTTTCTTAACTGAGAAAAAATATTTCTATCAATATTTTCATAACCCTTCAATATTTTAAACACTTCTATCTGATCTCCTCTCAATCTCCTGGTCTCTAGTGTTGTTAAACCGTATATTTAAGCGTATTTCGTAACTAAGATCCCTCAGTTTTGGTATCATTTTAGTTGCTCTCCTCTGCATTCTTTCTAGCATATCTATGTCCTTCCTGCGATATGGCCTCCACGCTTGAATACAATATTCTAAATGAGGCCTAACTATTGTTTGTACAGCGGTATTATTAGCTCTTTTTCCTTACACGTTATGTTTCGCCTACTTTATCCAAGGATTTGATTTCCCTTTGAAGCTGCAATTCCGCACTGCTCTGAAACCTTCATATCAGCACTAATGGTTAACCCTAAGTCCTTTTCTACTACAGTAGTACTTAGTACAGTACCCCCCATTGTATATTCTACCTCTTCGTTCCCATGTCCTGTGTGGAGGCATTTACATTTCCCAAAATTGAACAGCATTTGCCACTTTTCAGACCATTTGATCAACCTGTCAAGATCATCTTGTAAATGCTGTCTATCTCCATCACTTTTAATCCTTCTAAACACTTTTGTATCATCCGCAAATTTCAACACCTTGCTTGTTATTTCATCATCCAAATCGTTGATATATATTAAGAATAATATAGGTCCTAATACTGATCCCTGTAGTACCCCACTCAATACCGATTTCCAGTTTGAAGTCTCCCCATCAACTATTACACGTTGTCTTCTGTCAATCAGCCATTGTTCTATCCAGTTTATTATACCATTTCCTATGCCATGGGCCTTTAGTTTAAGCAGTAATCTTTGATGTGGTACTTTGTCGAAAGCTTTTTGAAAATCTAAGTAGACGATATCTACTGGTGATACCTCATCTACCCACTTAGTGATGTCTTCCAAAAAACATAACATATTTGTTAAGCATGACCTCGCTTTAAAAAAAACATGTTGAGATGGGTTTATCAAGTTTTGTTTAACAAGAAAATCCACCATGTGATCTTTAATTAGTCTTTCTAATAATTTACAAATCACTGATGTTAAACTCACTGGTCTATAGTTCTCTGACTTGATTCTCGAACCTATTTTGAATAACGTTATAATGTTTGCTTCTTTCCATTCTAAAGGAACCACTCCCTCGTCTAATGACAAGTTGAAAACTGTTGCAAGTGGTATGCTAATTTGTTCTACAATTTAATATAAGGATGTATACCTAAGTATCATTATGTACGTTAATGTGTACACGAGTACATATAATCAGTCCTTGTATTATGTATGCATGTTGACACATTATTATCAACTATAAACACAAGTCATATGCTATTTTGATTTGTCATGTAAATTTTATTGTTGTTTATATTTATGGGGTGGCTCCTGTGCTAGCGATATTATATATCTTAATGGGAGTCTCCCGACCGTATCTATTACTTGCGTTATTCCTTGTATATGTATCGTATTTATAGGTCAAATAAATAGATTCTGAGTTCTGATAGCAATAGGCAGTGCATTCCATTGTCGAGATCCAATCACACGAAAGGGCCTGTCCCCGAAACTGACCAGGTTCGTTCGTGGGACTTCAAACGAAAGTTGTTCAGATGAACGTGTGCGTCCCGGACAGTGCCTGGTTAACATGTTGGCAAGATACAGCGGCGCCGTCCCGTTCAGACATCTGAACACACGAAGGAGTATTTTAAACTCCATTCGGCATTTGATTGGCAGCCAGTGTAATTCTTTTAGAACCGGAGTTATGTGGTCACGGCAAGGTGTGAACGCGATGATTCTGGCTGCCATGTTTTGGATTCGCTGGAGTTTGTGAATGTGGTCACGTGGTAGTCCAGCCAGTAACGCGTTCCCTAGTCCAATCTAGACATGACGAAATCATGCACAAATGATTTAATCGCATCTGTTGTGAGGTATCGCATGATACGACTGATGTTGTGGAGGTGCATATATGCTGTTCGGCAAATGGCACTTACGTGGTTAGTCATGTTGAGGGATTGATCAAATACAACGCCCAGGTTGCGCACACTAGAAGACGAAGTCAAAGTCGAGTCAAAAATGCGTATCTCCTTTAGCAGTGGCAACTTCTGTTTAGTGCCAAACACCATGACATCCGTCTTCTGATCATTTAACTTCAGTAAATTTTTCCGAGACCATTCACCAATTTCTTCTAGGCAACAGCACAGACGATCCATTGAGTTCAGTTGGCCATCTCCACCAGGACAAAACGAAACATAAATTGCCGAACTTCTTGATGTCGTCGCCAAGTGGTGTAATATATGCAGTGAACAGTAATGGCCCGAGCACTGAGCCTTGCGGTATACCAAACGGCACAGCAGTTGGGGAGGATTTGATACTTCCAATACGAACGACTTGATGCCGACCGGACAAGTAAGATATGAACTACTCAAGCGCAGCGCCAGTGACACCGAATCTGTGAGTGAGTCTGCCCAATAGAATGCCGTGGTTAATGGTGTCGAAAGCGGCGGTCAAGTCAAGCATAACCACCACAACAACACAGCCACGGTCTACTGCAGACAGAATGTAATTTCGTGTTCTCTTGCATGTGGAGATTCAACTGTTTTGCTACAACGCGCTCGATTAATTTAGAGAGAAATGCCAGATTCGATACAAGTCGATAGTTCTGCAATGATTCTGGATTTAGTCCAACTTTCTTGATTAATGACGAGATGCAGCCAGTCATGTGTTTATTTGGAACAACGGACGACTGCAGAGATGCCATAAATATGTGCGACAAAATGGACAGAAGTTCATCGATCGATTCTCTCACTAGCCAGGTAGGAGCTGGGTGTAGGTCGCACGATTTAGGTGGTGCATCCATGATGATATTCTTAATTTCGCCTGGCGTTGGTAGGGAGATGGAAGACAGCTCCGATGTGCAGCAGATGTTATTGGTATCCACATATTTGTTACCATTTGCTCTGTCAGAGCTGGTAGACAACTCATGACAAATGTTGCTGATCTTTTCAGAAAAATAGTCTGAAAATACCCTCGTCATTTCAGCTTCTGACTTATGGGTAGGGAGTACAGTTCCCACTTTGCGATGCAGTAGACAGCTTACAATTCGCACAGTCGTTGCCGGTTCTTGCACATAACATAACCACGATAATATATGGCTTAAAATGCCTAATTACTTATAAATATCGCACACGTTGTTAATAAATTTGCAATACACTGGTCTTGGTTTAGTATCCATATATATATATATATATATATATATATATCCAATATCACCAATGGCTAGCAAAAATGGCGTGATGCATCAGCAGACGATGTTATCGGGATCTAGGCACGAGAGCATTGGCCAACGAGAATTGGATGTTTGCTCATCACCGAAAGTTGCACTGTATATACGAACAAAAACTCACAGGTTAATACAAGATGGTTGATTCACTACGTTATTTATCATTGCATGAATCCAGTGCTGGTTTTCGTAGAAGATTAGTATTCCCCAACTATTTGGAACGGCCGCGCGTATCCTCATTGGCCGGCCACGACTGTAGTTAAGTAGTCCATATCGAGGGGTAAATGAGGTGCCCTGAAATGAGGGAATGAAGATGCTGACTCACTTCCTGTTATGAGCGGCCCTGGGGACTATTGACCTACTTAATCCGATTAGGTAATATCCCTTCATTATTGCCCATCCCCCTAGCGAGTTTTGGGAACGTTAGTGCGTGCATGCGTGTGCGTGTAGTGGACGGCTAATGACTATAATCCTGGTGGAGGACCGCCGTTGAAGGTTTGTATCATTTCATTCATGACAAAATGCCATCTCCATCTATGTTCGCCACTCCATTCATCGTCTTTTTCAAAACTGAAACAGATCATTAGAAAAAACATCAACTATATTGTTAAAGTTTGAACATCAAAGTATATTCTTTGAAACAAAACTTTTGCTTATGAATCAAAATCGAGTTTATAAAACGTTTGCATAACAATGTGCACTCAACATCTTTTTTATAATCACGAGAGTTGCACAACAAACAAATTACTAAAGTGTTTGAGACGCCTTTTTCAGACAACAAAGAGATTACAACAAAACGGTTATTCAACATCTCCTTTTTTTATAACCGACTGTGTGTGTGTGTGTGTGTGTGTGTGTGTGTGTGTGTGTGTGTGTGTGTGTGTGTGTGTGTGTGTGTGTGTGTGTGTGTGTGTGTGTGTGTGTGTGTGTGTGTGTGTGTGTGTGTGTGTGTGTGTGTGTGTGTGTGCATATTTTAAAATCCCAGACAAAGAGAGATTACAAAATGCCGTCTG
>OZ023205.1:25358527-25367649 GCA_963995525.1 Escarpia spicata | reverse complement strand
ATGAAAACGTTTCCTTCCTTCTGTACAGCGCCCAGTCACTAGTAGTGCACGAATACGATTATCGGGTGTCGGGTTACTCTCTAGGGCGATCCACGCACCCACGCTATCAAGTTACCGCCTACATGTGTACATGAGTCATTAATCAAAGTATTTGATGTTGTAAAATAAACTCCCCCAGAAGACATTATTTTTTATTAGCAACTGTTTCTGTAATATTTTTGTTCCAAATAAACTCTCCTAGTGATAAACACATTGTCATGTCTATTAATAAAACCGCTTCATCGACTCGATATTCCTATTTTAGCAAAATACGCAAGGTCAAAAGGTGTTTAACGGAACTTAGCAGACGCACACAACGACCTGTATATAATCCCCTCTCGCAGAGAGCCAAGACAATTGTTTTCTGACGAGCCAAGACAACACTTCTCAGCGGGGATGGCAGCAAATGTGGGGTAATGAAGAAGTAATTAAGGGTATTTAAAGATAATTAAGAGGTAATTAGGGGTAATTAAGGGGTAACTAAGATATTTGTTATGACATGAAATTGGCCAATCAGAGACGTGTAGTTAGATATGTCAGGTCCCGCTCTTTTTGTAGAATTTTATATAGTAGTAGTTATATTAAAACGCTTATTTTAGGCTTATGCACCAAAACACAGTGTGTGTATTTGGTGACCTAATCATAACCAGATGTTGTTGAGAGTAGCGAACAGGTTTTTAGGGGTAACTAAGAGGTAGCTAAGGGGTAATTGTGGGTAATTAGGGCAACTAAGGGGTAAATAGGGTAATTATTGGGTAAATAAGGGTTAATTTGGGGTTCAGAGTTAATGCTAGTTTTTTGTTTATTAATTATAGATGAACACGTATTATAGTTGTTTAGTATAGTTGAATGGAGTTGTGTTATATTTCTGTGTGTTGTATGTGTGTATGTGTATGTGTCAGTGTGTTGTGAGTGTTTGTGTGTGTGTGTTGTATGTGCTGTGGGTGTGTGGTGAGAGAGAGAGAGAGAGAGGAGAGAGAGAGAGAGAGAGAGAGAGAGAGAGAGAGAGAGAGAGAGAGAGAGAGAGAGAGAGAGAGAGAGAGAGAGAGAGAGAGAGAGAGAGAGAGAGAGAGAGAGAGAGAGAGAGAGAGAGAGAGAGAGAGAGAGAGAGAGAGAGAGAGAGAGAGAGAGAGAGAGAGAGAGAGAGAGAGAGAGAGAGAGAGAGAGAGAGAGAGAGAGAGAGAGAGAGAGGAGAGAGAGAGAGAGAGAGAGAGAGAGAGAGAGAGAGAGAGAGAGAGAGAGAGAGAGAGAGAGAGAGAGAGAGAGAGAGAGAGAGAGAGAGAGAACGAGAACGAGAGAGAGAGTGAGATAATATTACCAGACGGCATTTTGCAATCTCTCTTTGTCTGGGATTAAAATTTAAATTCTTTAAAATATGCACTCACACACACACACACACACACACACACACCACACACACACACACACACACACACACACACACACACACACACACACACACACACACACAGTCGGTTATAAAAAGGAGATGTTGAATAACCGTTATGTCGTAATCTCTTTGTTGTCTGAAAAAGGCGTCTCAAACACTTTAGTGATTTGTTTGTTGTGCAACTCTCGTGATTATAAAAAAGATGTTGAGTGCATATTGTTATGCAAACGTTTTATAAACTCGATTTTGATTCATAAGCAAAAGTTTTGTTTGAAAGAATATACTTTGATGTTCAAACTTTAACAATATAGTTGATGTTTTTTCTAATGATCTGTTTCAGTTTTGAAAAAGACTATGAATGGAGTGGCGAACATAGATGGAGATGGCATTTTGTCATGAATGAAATGATACAAACCTTCAACGGCGGTCCTCCACCAGGATTATAGTCATTAGCCGTCCACTACACGCACACGCATGCACGCACTAACGTTCCCAAAACTCGCTAGGGGGATGGGCAATAATGAAGGGATATGTGTATTTCGTATTCGTTGCCAACATTCTGGTGGTTCGCCGTCCACTGGCAGCCTCCACACCTTTTTGCTAGCATCATCTTCCTCTCTACATGCCACGTCTCCTTACTGTTTACTGATCCCGTAACCCGCCTGGGTCGACTGCGCGCTGCACCAATTAATTTTGCCCGTGTCGACTCCCGTCTCGGTGGTTGTGTGATAGTGTCTGGGTCTTTGCCTAGGTCTTTCCGGTCAATTTGTTAATGTTGTCTGTCCATCACTTCCTCTGTCTCCACTATCTTCTGTGTCTTCTCCCTCCCCCCGCACAGTTCCTTGAAGGATTGTTTTTTCACATGTCGAAGTCACCGTAATCTGATCTTTCGGCGTCCATATGCCATGCACATTACACTTACGTCATTCCTTATATTGTCAGTATGTTGCTTTTGTACTAAATATGTGCTAGCAACCACTCTTAACTTTTTCTCATCTATTCGCTAGAGTAGACCTGCTTCATTCCTGCGAATGATATACGTTCCCGCATTGGCCTGGTTTTACAACAGTCACACACATCTTCTTGTCAAATTCATAAGCTTTATTTTGTAGCATACAATCTTGTATCTGTCGACCCTCCAGGATTTATCGGGGGTTTCCCTGATATGTTCTGGAACTTCCGCCCTCCCTGCAAAGACGACATCCTCCTGGTCTGTACGGTTTTAGTGCAGTTTTCGTTTTTACGAACATATGAGGGTGATGTTGGTGGTTTTCAAGGGTTATATGCAGTTTTTTGTGAGCCTCAATGGATGCAGTTGGAGGTCTCAATTTTGGGGTGCAGTTGGAGGTTTCCATGAGCGCCAATTGGGGTGCAGTTGGAGGTTTCCATGAACGTCAATTGGGGTGCAGTTGCACGTTTCCGTGAGCGTAAATTGGGGTGCAGTTGGAGGTTTCCATGAGCGTAAATTGGGGTGCAGTTGGAGGTTTCCGTGAGCGTCAATTGGGGTACAGTTGGAGGTTTCCGTGAGTGTCAATTGGGGTGCAGTTGGAGGTTTCCATGAGCGTCAATTGGGGTGCAGTTGGAGGTCCACGGGATGCAATTTTTGGGGGTGCTTTTTGGGGCCTGGTATTGCGCACATCCTACAAACATCCACATTTAGAAACAATATATTATAGCCCCTTAATTAACCCGACGTGATATGGTTGCCAAGAGCATGTAATTCTCCTGAATATTGAAACTAACAAATTGATTACGGATACAACACCTGACATGTCGCGCAATGTTTTTACACATGTTGATTTCGTTCTGTCTCTGTCAACATCACTAATGCGATTGCCTAAGTTCAGCGCAGTGCAGTGCCTGTGCGCACGTACTAAGTGAACCTACAATAACATGATACGCGGGAGGCGACAGTTACGATTCACATCTCGGTAATAAAACAGACGAGCGGCTACCGGTGCACAATTGATGAGCACATTCAATCAAAGACAATCCTGACGAGATGGACCACACGAGAATTGGGCACCCCAAATGTGTTTTATGTCACCGCACTAGTGAAGTGGAATTATATCGCCATGGTAATTTGGAATATCACATAAATTGGGCGATGCTTACCACTTATCTCATGTGGACGAATTGACTGAGATCGCGGAGGGAAAGATAATATGGACATATTGTGTTATTCGCGTTATTGTAAGTGAAACACAAAGACATTGGCTCAAGAATCAAAGCTAGAATGATCGAGTTTATAAAACATCGGTAATCAGCTGTATGTTCTACCGAAGGAGACAGAAAATAGACGATCGTTTTGATAAAAACGAACGCGCGAGTGGCAGAGAAGTATCAAGAGAAATTACAAAAGCGCACTTTTTTTTTTAGCTCAGATACAATAAAAAATGTGGTGGCTTATTGGGTATTTGGTTAGTGAAATATGTCCGTACGTCTCATAAGAAAGGCACAGGACATGACCATGTTCATGTATACTTAATCATACACGTTCCAACGCAATTTCAAGTGTTCAACATGTTCTCCGCTACCAAAGCTTACCCAGTATCTTCAATTTAAAGCCAAATTTGTGGAAACTCGTCTCGAACTTTAGAATATTAGAATACCATACATATATGTACATACGTGCGCGAACACGCATATACACAACACGCACACGTAACGTACGTGCATGCGTGATGGGTGATGGACATTTCAGAAGCATCGGTTATTACCTTTTTGGACGCCATCTTTAAATATGGCTGCCATTTTCAAGCGGAAGTCGAGCTATTCAAAACTCGTGTTGTTCGTAATAAAATGCCGAGTACGGCAATACTCATATAATATTTATGTTATTATTATTCGGAAAAATATAAGGGGAAATGTCTAGGAAATTGCACACCAAAATGCACTTTTTTCACAGTATTTCTTTAATTCAGTTTTAGTAATGTTTTAATGACTTAAATGATTAATTGTTTACTTGCTTATGTAACTATATGCAACTTGCTATATTTCTGTCATTTTAGATATCTTCTGTATTGCTTCTATATGTTGTAGACACATAAAACCATAAACGTACCCTATCTGGTGTCTGAAAACGGGAACATTACCAAACAGACTTAATTTCCCTCTTACGGCAAAACGGCTTCGCAGATTTGCATGGAATTTTGTGTGAATACATAAACATGTATGTGTTACGTACGTGTGATGTCAGACAAAATAAATAAGTAATGCATATGATTTATTAACATAATAAAAACCAAAACTTCAGAAACCATGCCAAACATTAGCCTGTAAATGTTATGTATAAACGTCTACCTTCGAATATATAAATTCACTAAAATGTGTAGATAAGGTTATTTGATTTGCAATTATGTATTGCTATGCACATAATCTGTTTCTAAGCGTTTGGCTATAAAACATGGTCTAATAATACCTATACATATTTTAAAGGTGACGCCGCAATAATCAATTTTAATCGCCCTTTGCATGAGCATGTGCTTCCGTCCAGCTGTTGTTACCTTAGGTAAAAAGCCGTAACGTCTAGTTAATTAATATATATTATCTTGTATGTAAAACACATAGAGAATGCCTCGAATATTTGTTTGAGGTGGAAGTAATAATGGTATTTTGAACTGACAAACCAATGATGTTACTGTTCCGCCATCAGTACATACATTTCTTCAGGTCTTCCTCGGTGCAAGTGAGGGCAGTTCTGCTCGCGTTAACAGATTGGCATGATCAATAACCCAACGTGTTATAAATGCTGTGATTGTCGGTGTTGTGAAGACATCCAAGTGCGTCCTACTTCTGTGAATTATAGAAACTTTCACAGGAAAGATTGAGGTAATCAAAATTCTGGAAAACTTTCGGGCATAGGTGCATGCGCTCATTTGTGTGAAAGAAATTGACACAGCGCTGCGCACTGATAAACTATCATGTGTTGACAATGATTATGTTCCACTTCCTTCCAATGTACGTCATTCCATCCCAACAGTGTTAGTACACGACAATATCATTAGGCAAGAGGAATCGCTGGGGGAGGAACATAGCATCGTGTCACTGGCATTATTCTCCAACCAAAGTTGTTGAAGTGCAAGCCGCGTCAGATAACTTTACTGTGGCTAAAACGGAACAGATGCGTGCGACCAATCTAGCTATCCGAGAAATTGTTTCCAGTGTACAGCGCAGGAAAAAGAGAAGGTCCACCTACGTCAAACCACCTTATTTATATGGACCTCTTGCAGATGCAGCATTAACCACGTGTGGGTGTGACTCGTTTGCTGGAACCATCATTTGTAGGTTTGTCCATTATCAACATGCGACAGAAATGTCCACTGTCGAAGAAATGTTACGCAACACCTTGTACGAATGTTACACAAGAAATTGCCAACAAGGGTACACAAAACAGGAGGAGGAAACATGCTTCAGCCTCCGGCATGGGATAGCATTGCGCTGCTACTTTACAGCAGAACACCGTGCTGTTGCCATGAGGCAATTTCGTGCGAAATTGTTTTGTTAAGGACCCAACACCGGTCGAAGCAGTTGTTGATCTACTGAGGAACGACTAGGCAAATGTGTTTGGCAGGGCCCTTCCAATCTAGTGCAGCTGCTACACGTGACGTATCCGGTGATCCCCTATACGCACAGCAAAAGTGTGAACAAATGTACTAGGTGTTTTAGGAACAGTGAGTTCATGACGGCATAGGTTTATACGACCCTATCAAGTAAATGAACTTGAAAACATTTGCTGAATGCTTGAAGAAATTAGTGATTATCTCAAATAAAGAAAAGACTGACAGGAGGTTTTTCTATATCGTGGAACCGATTGCAAAAATAAGATGCACACTGTGTTTTCTCATCCCCTTGGACCGTATCTATAGTCAGTTGCAAACATTGACTGAAGCACGAAGAAAACTAGCGAGCTGCTCTTGCACTGCACCTAGCACCTAGAAATTATGGCGGCCTAGCCGATGATGGTCCCGATTGATGCAACGGCTCTCATACAGAGGCTAAACGGAGAAATTCACACTTTCGAAGAGTTATCTAACCAGATCTTTTAATCATAGTTGCACGCTGATCAAGGACGTGATCGCATTTGTCTGATATTTGGGACCAATCTATCAATCCGCTGAGCATGTGAACTATGAATTCAAGGTCCGTTTGCTTCTACATGTACTATGATACTGCAGTGAATTATCAGCCTTTTGTCCCTCTTGTAATTGTATATCCTCGTTGACTATTTCTTCTGTAATTTTAGTTCAATGTGATATGGCCAAATGGGTTTCCTTGGATATGGCCAAATGGGTTACCTTTTCTGAATGGAAAGTATCCTCGTAGGAAATGTTGGTATACTGTTGGGTAATCTTTTCAGACTGTGCCATCAGTACATAATACACATGTATGTTCCTTGCCTAGTTCACCTTGCCCAAATCGAGGCACAAGGGAATCACTTGTTGGATGCATGCCAAGTGAAGATTCGAGTTGCCCTCCCTGTCAACTCACAACAGCCCAAGCAGGATGCTCACCATGTCGATGTACGTCATCCAGACCCGTGCCAGACAACCACGATGTTGACGCAGAACATCCAGACAGGCCACGAACAAGTCCAGGATCGTTGTACATGAAACACCGATCACGGCAGCAACAACAGTTTCCAAGCGAGCTACGCCAAAGCTTCATATGCAGGCTAGTGCAGACGAACGGTGCGGTTCTATTGTTTGCCTAGCAAACCCTTGTTGACAGAGCTATCGGCAATAATATCAGATGTTTCCGCCAGATCACAAAGTCTCGCATCTCCGAACATTTTCCCAATGCTACACATAATGTTGCATAACGTGTGGAAATTGCCCATCATGGAAACAATTCTCCGGTACTGGTTGGGATGTTTCCATGCTATTTTAGGACCCTTTGCGAACTGAGCAAAACTGTGCAACGTTTTCAAACTGAAGGAGGACATTATGTCCAAGGCGTTGAGTAACATTCCTTGGACAGTGGACAGTGTTGTATTGTGCAAGTAGCCCACATTATTTTCCACGTCAACATGTTCTTGTGAGATTATGTTAAATGACGTTCAAGAGCTGATTTTCTAATTGGACGGTTACAGCAAATGAGTGAACGCTCACAGGTGGCTACTCCGTTCAGCTGTTGATGCTGCATCTGCATGAGGTCCAGATAAATTAGCTCGTTAGATTGTATGTCGGCCTTCTCTTTTCCCAACGCTGTATATTGAGAGCAACTTCTCAGATAGCTAGTTCGGTCGATGCTTCTCTGTTTTAGTAACATTAAAAGTCAGCATTGATAACATCCTGGGTTATTGGCCATGCTAACCTGTTAACGCGAGCAGAACCGCTCTCACTTGCACCGAGGAAGACCCGAAGAAATGTATGTAGAGATTGCAGAACAATAACATAATTAGTTTGTCAGTTCAAAATAGCATCACCTCTGCCTCAAGATAATTCAAGGCATTCCCTCTGTATTATCGATACAAGATTTTTTTGGAATATATTTTAGTTAATAAGAAATTACGCTTAGTTACCTGGTGTAACAGCTGGACGGAAGCAAATGCTAAAGCAAATTGACGTTTAAAATTAACTAGCGAAAATGCCCGTCACCTGACGGGATGCCTTAGTAGTTTACAGTGGTGACAGTAGTAATATTTACAAAATGTTAGAAACCACAAAGTATCGTTATATAAAAACCACAACGCGCTCGTAGACAGGTGTCTATTCGTTGTGTGTTTAAATTGACGAAAGTCGGAGAGAATTGTAAAGTTCACGTCCATCGATAAGTCCTACTCGTGATAGTGTAGAATTATTAAATAATGTTCGTATTGCTATGCTAGGGTATACATAAGCATATTGTGCCCGCGAGAACTTCATGATGCCAAGTCCATCACGCAGGGACCATTTTCCAGAAGTATTTGCCGCGTGCGCGTGGTTCGTACGATTGTTAAGTAATATAATAATAATAATGTATTTATTTTAGACAATCACCATGTCCATATATACAAATACATCAATAAAAGTATGTAAATAAATATAAAAATACATCGATAAGAACAATATGTTTTAAAATTATATAAATCCCGGACCCACTGTATATATTAAGTATTACGTGCACATTAGATTTTACATTCCGCACAACTGATTTATCCCATATTAGGTAAGAATCTAAACATATATTTTGAAAAATATACAGGTCATATCCTACGGGTCGTACATTAATCTTAGACATTTTGACGCTCGAGGTTCAAGCCGTCTAAGAAGAAAAAGTTAACCTACCCACATACGCAAGCTGGAGTATAAGTAGATTACTGCGGTATCAGCATTAAAGGTATTATTGGGTCATGTTCTAGGGCCACATTTTTGGAAACAGAGATAATGTGCATAGCAGAACGTAACTGCCGATCATCTAACTTGATTTACATATTTTATTGAGTTTATATATTCGAAGGCAGAAGTTTATTCATAAAATGTTTAGGTTAATGGTTGGCATGGTTTCTGACGTAGTTATTAGGTTAATAAATCGTACGCTTAACTTATTTATTCTGTGTCTGACATCACAAGTGCGTAACACATATAGGCTTACGTGTTCACACAACATTTCATGCAAATCTGGCAAGCCGTTTTGTTGTAAGAGGGACATAAAGTCTGTATGGTAATGTTCCCGTTTTCAGACACCAGATGGGGTACGTCTGTGTTTTTAT
>OZ023205.1:25308527-25356027 GCA_963995525.1 Escarpia spicata | reverse complement strand
ATGTTTGTATGTATGTATGTATGTATGTATGTATGTATGTATGTATGTATGTATGTATGTGTGTGTGTATGTGTGTATGTGTGTATGTGTGTACGTGTGTACGTATGTACGTATGTACGTATGTACGTATGTACGTATGTACGTATGTAAGTTCGTATGTATGTATGTTTGTATGTATGTATGTATGTATGTATGTATGTATGTATGTATGTATGTATGTATGTATGTTCGTATGTATGTATGACAGTGGACAACTTTCTAGTGCCTCGTGGCACATTGCTTGCCTTGGCATATTTTATACAATTTAGTTAGCCGATATCTGGATTAAGACAGTTGATAACAATGCACAATCAACGTGTGCGGTTGACATTTGATTATCTTTGTACTGGATTTCCAGTAGCTGAGTTATTGTGCGAAGAATTGATGAACACGTTGTTTTGTTCTTGTTGTCTTAATGCCGTAGCAGTTGGAGAAGCCAGGGAAAACTAAATTTTACGTTTAATCGTCTTTTACTATTACCTCTAAAACATTGCTGACATACATTGTCACGATGTACATGGAGGCTTCGTGACCTTTCGGTGGCATCTTCAAATTATGCAGCGTCAACAGTAAACGCGTCTCTGGGATCTCGGGGGTCGGGCAAAATTAGTCGCCCATTATATTAGTGTCCCATACTAAAGTGCAGTGGAGCAACATGTTATATAAACAAATGCAGAAACTACGGTACAGTGGTTGCAAGTACGTATGCTACGTACGTTAAAGTTCTAGAAATTATAGACGATGATGCAGCGACCATGGAGCTCACGGATGCTCCGTCGAGCATATATGAAAATACCTTTACAGCTACATTGGCCTTTTGCTATAATATAATTATGTCTGAACTCCTGACGTAAGGAACACCGATATCAGAAGAACAACTCTGAAATCCTCCTTTTGGACTGCACAGTGCTATATCACCGTGGGCGTTCAAATAACATTGGATATACGGAACAGTTGACACCGTGTTCCTTTTCCTTACAGCAAGAGTCCATTGTGCCTTATATAAAATCTACGTGCCTGTCCAGGATTGGCGCCTGCAGCAAACGTGAACCCCCGCCTTCTTGGATCTACGATCCCGAAGTCAAGCCAAGAAGAAGAAGAAGAAGAAGACATGTCTTACCTCCACCGCCGCTGTCATTGTACGTGTCTGTGGCGACGACGCGGTACACTACTTGGAAGACGAAGACGTACAGGCGATACATAGCGACGTAGCGTGTGGCTATCAGCGATGTAAGCATCGGCGCTTCACGCCTCGGGCGCCGGAACTGCGGTGGTCGACCGATCGATTGAGCGAGTCCTTCCGACGCGTGATTGTGACAGGTCTATAACATCACCGGTGCAATCGCCAATGATACCAATACTAATAATAATGCTAATAATCCGGTTGGTGCACATATGAAACCGTATCATGCAAGCAAGAGTGCGCGGCGATCGCAAACCCAGCTCGAGCCGTCGACGTATAAAGGAAAAATGAATTATTGAGGAGAGTAGCACCGGGATGATGCGCAGCCAACTATTGTTAAATCATCCGAGCAACCGAATGCGGCATTGGGCGGAGATTGTGCGAGGCGGGCCGCGGTCATAGTTGCATTGGCAATACGCTGCGAATGGGGATCCCGCGGCGTTATACGGCGTTTAAGCTGCATTTGTGCATCGCCCTCGGGAGTTCGGTGTGGATCATGCAGCAAATGAACGCTCGTGTAGCCCCCGGGACGTCGCCCAGTCAGCACTAGGCGGCTTCGATTATACACGGTACCTCCACCTCGCAGTCGCTCTGTCGGGAGCGCAGTTTCGGAATCTCCCATTTAGGGCCAGATAGTCGAAAAAGGTTTAATTGACAATAAGATAAATCGGCGTAATTTGTGTGGATGGCGCCGCTATTTGTCTGCTGGTTGACGGGCAATGATCGCCATCATGTCCGCCTTAGTAGATGGGGCGCCTTGGCGTAGTGTGTAAAACGCCGGTCTCTTATTCAAGAAGACCGGGTCTGGAATGACGTCACTGCCGTTTCGAGGCTTAAGCCATGTCGGTCACTCCACCTTGCATTAGTTGTATAAATGAGTACCTCGCCATAGACAGTGGTGGATACGAATGAATGAACTATCTTCTCGCGGTATGTGATGTGGGCTGAATCCGCCCGAGAAGAAGTGGGCTTGGCGTTCGAATGAACAGATCTGTAAATGGTGAAGTTCAAAGCGCCCTGAACGGTCAGACGGACTGGATACTGGGTTATATAAGAACTACCCTTTCCTTTGATTCATATTACACGGTTTTGGTCGATTCACCTCGACTGTTCCTTCTCTTCAGTCTTCGTAACATATCAAACTTCGCACAATCCATCTCACGTTAGTACGATCCATCCTTAGATGAATGACATTCGGAATGGGTTTCTTCTAATATAGTGAGTCAACTATCTTCATTTGGACGGCAAACAGCGACAAAACGGACCAATCTCTTTAGATACTTGTGCGTTAATGGGGTATGAACAAACTATTTTGCTCTGAGAAACTCGTTCAGACAACAGGAGCGTGTTCGCTCGCGCATGACATGCCGATCGTATGAATACTATTCAACTTCTGAACAACGATTCATATCCAAAGGCCGTTAGATATCCACGATACAACACGTTAATTACCGAACAGCGCGCATCAACGTAGCCTCGATTATCCAGGCGCCGAGAGATGGTAGCACCGTATGGCGCCCGTTCTACCGCCTGAAAGATAACACTGGTTTTCATTGTACGACACTGATCCCCGTTTACCCTGAATCCGGGTAGAGACGACAATTGGCTCTCAAGCTAAAAATAAAACTAAAAGTTAAATAAGAGTCAACTTTTATATAAGTTTATGTTACGCATGGGAAACTTTGGTTATATTGACAAAAGTGATAAACAGAAAAGTTAAATCGTAATTTATTTTGTATTAAGAATCTCGATAACAACGTTAACTGGCTGCTCGCCAGAAACATTTGTTGCTGGCAACGTACGCAAAATGGATTCTTGAGTAGCACTAGCCTCGATTATCCAGGCGCCGCAAGATGGGAGTACCGTAGGAGCGGTATTATATGCATTCCTAACGGGTTCTCGGGCAGACTCTGTTTCCCGGCGAAGTCACGCTGCCGGGCGAGAGTCGGTTAAACGAGACTAGCATCACCACTATTCAAAAATGTATCAAATCTAAGCTTCCACAGCACTAAAGAAAATATAAACCGCCATTAAAATCGCCAGCAATCCCACGAGGCAACCTAATTGATAAAGCTAGCATTTTCCTCATTTGAATAGGAGTCCATTAGACCCACGCTAAACACCCCGTAATTTAATTGGCGCTTACAACGTTTTTGCACATTATTTTAAATATAGGTCAGCGTTCCGCGCGTGTGCCTGGAACGCTCGAGAACTGGAGGCGTGGTGCATTCGTCACTGGCGTCGCCATTCACTTTATGACATTAGTTTGGCAATTCCCACTGATTACGGTTCAGTCGGACGATCGTGAAACGGGGACGACTACTCACTCGTGCCAATTTCGCGGCGTTAGTTATCGTTTCCTAAGCGTTCGGGATCCCCAACACGTACGCACCACTCAAGATGGGCGTCGAAACGATCACCGGCGGCGCCAATTGACGCCAACACGAGAATAAAAACACGCTTCAGGCAATTCTTCTGTCCGTGTTTCGTCTCGTTTTTGCTGCGCGCAATGCACTGTGGGTTGACAAGTATGCCGGTGTTTACCGCGCGTCAATATTGCATTCCTGTTTTGTAAATAGATGGAACGACTGTTGAATGTTTAGGTATGCCTAAACCCAATCACAGAGAGTACACATTTAAAAAGGGACAACTGTAATTATTCAAACGAACTAACCAGGCCTACAATATTAATAACATCAGTAAAACAAATAAGTGTTGAAGACATTTTTCTCTATTAAATGTATTTTTTTAAATATACTATTAGCTCACTTTTATTCGAAAAATAAACACGCCATTTTCTAGCTAAACAAAACTTCAACCTCAAAAGGCTTCTTGTTGCTGGCGACGGGTCTTGTTTCTCCCATTGCCAACGATGTTCACCGTTTGTATGCCCTTCGGAGATTTTAATTTTAATATGTTAAACATTAATTACGTTTGTAGTAACACCTCTTATCTGGTTAGAGTAACGTGTGCTCAGCGATGTTTGAGAGGCCGCCATCCAAAGAGATGAGATGCTTTGCTCGGTCGAAACCTGTTGTGGCTATTTCGAAGCTTGGCAAAATGTGTTCCTTCACGTTCTTTCAGTTCAACAAACAGCGGTATGTGTGAGTGTGTGTGTGTGTGTGTGTGTGTGTGTGTGTGTGTGTGTGTGTGTGTGTGTGTGTGTGTGTGTGTGTGTGTGTGTGTGTGTGTGTGTGTGTGTGTGTGTGTGTGTGTGTGTGTGTGTGTGTGTGTGTGTGTGTGTGTGTGTGTGTGTGCATGTGCGTGTGTGTCTGTGTGTGAGTGTGTGTCTGTCTGTCTGTGTCTGTGTGTATGTTTTTTTGTGTGCGTGTGTGCGCGCGTGTGCGTATGCGTGTGTGTGTCTGTGTGTGAGTGTGTGCCTGTGTGTGTATATGTGTGTCTCTCTGTGTGTGTGTGTGTGTGTGTGTGTGTGTGTGTGTGTGTGTGTGTGTGTGTGTGTGTGTGTGTGTGTGTGTGTGTGTGTGTGTGTGTGTGTGTGTGTGTGTGTGTGTGTGTGTGTGTGTGTGTGTGTGTGTGTGTGTGTGTGTGTCTGTGTGTGTGTCTGTGTGCGTTTGTCTGTGCGTCTGTGCGTCTGTGCGTCTGTGCGTCTGTGCGTCTGTGCGTCTGTGCGTCTGTGCGTCTGTGCGTCTGTGCGTCTGTGCGTCTGTGCGTCTGTGCGTCTGTGCGTCTGTGCGTCTGTGCGTCTGTGTGTGTGTGTGCATGTGCGTCTGTGCGTCTGTGCGTCTGTGTGTACGTGTCTGTTTCTGTATATGCGTGTGTGTGTGTGTGTGTGTGTGTGTGTGTGTGTGTGTGTGTGTGTGTGTGTGTGTGTGTGTGTGTGTGTGTGTGTGTGTGTGTGTGTGTGTGTGTGTGTGTTTGTATGTGTGCGTGCGGTGCGTGTATGTGTGTGTGTGGGTGGGTGAGTGGGTGGGTGAGTGGGTGGGTGGGTACATGTGCGTGTGCGTACATGTGCGTGTGCGTGTATGTGTGCGTGTATGTGTATGTGTGCGTGTATGTGTATGTGTGTGTGTGTGTGTGTGTGTGTGTGTGTGTGTGTGTGTGTGTGTGTGTGTGTGTGTGTGTGTGTGTGTGTGTGTGTGTGTGTGTGTGTGTGTGTGTGTGTGTGTGTGTGTGTGTGTGTGTGTGTGTGTGTGTGTGTGTGTGTGTGTGTGTGTGTGTGTGTGTGTGTGTGTGTGTGTGTGTGTGTGTGTGTGCGTGTGCGTCTGTTTGTGTGTGTGTGTGCGTGCGTGCGTGTGAGTGTGTGCGTTCGTGCGTGCGTGCGAGTGTGTGTGGGGGGTGGATAGACTTTACGCAGTAATTGCAGTGGGCTGTTTTTAGAGAAGTCGAGATGGTCTTTGGTTGAGTATAATCTACTAGGAATTGAAGCGTTAAATTCGCAACGCGCTCGGTTCGATTTGGATAGTTTAATTTCATTCCGTCGATCGGGATAGGGATCGGTGTTGAGATCGGAACGTTTGCAGACACACCGGATCACCAAATGTAAACCCGCCAGAAATTGGCACGGAAGGAACTGATTACAAACGAACCAATTAGCAATAAATAATTCATATTGCCATCGTACCTGAGATTAGTACTTCGATCAACCCTCATAACTTCAAACGCCATTTGAAACATAACAATGCAACGAAATTAATTGTGTATTTAATTATTTTCAAACATCTGAACTACGCTCAATTGAAATTTGACACTTTAGTGACCTGTTATAATATATCAGCGTATAAAAAGACAAATGTTTTATTTCAATTCCAAAAAGTAAACAGTTAACACTAAATCAACAAAGTGTGTACATAGTATTCGTGATGACAAATTGGCTGGTTATTTATTTTAAACAATTAATGTTATTCAAATATGTGGTTTGTATATGCTCAAACGTAGCGCTGTGATTAATTAGAAAACAAATTGGGTTTTAAAATGTCACATTTGCGCTATATTAGCCTACCGTGCTGGTGAACAAACAACACATGACACTAACAAGATAGGTCACTCGGCAATATGAATCCTACCAGCTGTTTGGATATATCTTATTTCTCAGCTAGAACGCGATGTAAAGGACCTGTCAGATACGGCACTAAAAGTCAGTGACAAATATCTGCAAATATCGAGGCTGAGCCGATTTTGCAAATTACCAAACCAAAAGGATATTAAGTGTTTTTGATTCGGTTCGGGAAATTCGTGCCAAAGTTCAACCTTGCATGAGAATACGACTAAGATGTCTGTCAGGATGCTCAGAGAGGTAATATGCCAACAACCGCACATGAAAGTATACTACTTATTGAAGCGCGCGTCACTCGGGTTAAAGAGTTTTACCAACTAACTGGCAAGACGACACGATTGAATGACGTGTCACTTGGCAATACGGCTGACGGAAATCATCCGCGTTAGACAGGGTCGATGCTGGATGCATTGACGTATATGTGCCTAACTTCCCTGGCTTATGAAGACGCAGGAAGTGTCAGTGACATGGTTCAGACACTTCTGCCAACTCAAGACGATACGACAGAGTGAACTATCCACAACGTAGCTCATACAGCCTCCAAATACCTCGCTTGACAATACGACTCAACGCCTTGGAACTACCCAGCTCGTTGTACATTATGGTATCTGCGTAAATACAATCTAGCGGCCCCGCGTAATACGAACATACCAAACAAAATCCAATTCTACCCGACTCACAACAATAACAATCGGAACATCACACCAAACACAACGGTATCACTGAGACTGGGACTTCACGGTCGACGAACTGCGTAGTCCCCGGTTGCCCTCGCTGCCCCGGCAGTGAACAATGCGTCGTTCGCCTCAGGCATTCGGTCGCCGGGTCAGAGATAACACTCATTAAATGTCAAATTTAAGATACGAGTGACGGACGCATAATCTTGTCGCAGTGCAGCTGTCATTCACCAGCGCCGACACAAAACACGTCATAATTCTGTGACACCAACGATCCGCCTATAAGGTGTTCAACAGCAATTTTGAGTTGTTTGTGAATGTTGTACATGTTGGCCAAACGGAAGTGTTGCAATGCCAAGACAATACAACATTTATCATTAGTACCATGACTAAAATTACAAAGGGGTTATATTACCTGTATAACAATACTATCAGAACCAATATATATATAGTGTATTTGTATTTGCTCTATGAATTTTCCTGTTTAACAATATCCCTGGGCAAATAACGGACTACCGGAATCAATCATGATGGGTAACTATTACATTATTTAATGTTTATGTGCTATCACTATAAACAACTGACGTAGAACCGATTATATATATATATATATATATTATATATTATATATATATATATATATATATATATATATATATATATATATATATATATATATATATATATACATATATACGGTACGGAACTAACACCTCAATATCATTGTATGACAGGGTTTCCCTACTTTGCCCAGCTGAGCCACGTAAAGGTTGCCAAAACATCAGCTTGAAGAATAGTATGTCGACCGTTCCCATGAAGTGATCAGCAAAATGCAGTTGTCTCCTTTTTAGTACACGATCGACAATGGTGGTAAGTCATCATAGGTTTGGGCGTTTGTCGTATGATGCTTCCACGAGCTGACGAGCAAGAACCGCACAAGTTTGGTGTAACATCAACCAATATGACCTATCCGGTCTTCAACGGTGTTACATATCTGTACAGTAGCGTGTTACTGAGGCGTGCTTTACTGACGGTCAGTTTAATGTCATAAACAAGTCAAGCGCTATTGATCCAACGTGTTTGAGTGCCATCACATCTCCCAGTGGTATGCCTTACACTGCCTTCGCACATGCACGCACGCACGCACGCACGCACGCACATACACGTACTTACGCACGCACACGCATGCGCACGCAAGCACACACACACGACACAGTAATTAGGAAAACTATAAAAAAGGACTGTCTGTGTCTCAAATCCCTTCAGTCGCCATTGCGCTGTTGGGCTATTTTATTTTGGATTAGTCGTTCCTTATCACACGTTTCACAATCATCAGATGGATCACAAAGACGATTTATGTTGCATCCCGTTTGAGCACGATACCAACGCGTTGACATCCCTGTACGGACAGCCTAAGGCTGCAATATTGGATGTATATATTTGGGGATTAGGTGGCAACTGTTTCGTGTGTCCATCGGGAATTCCCGTTTCCCGTGTTTACATTTATAAGCGTCACCTTGTGGGTAGCCTTTATCCTACTAACGAGCCAAACTGTGTGCAAGCGAATCCCTTTCGGCTAAATCCCACATCCGCCTCTGCAAGATGTGTCACTGGCTAAGTCGAAGTGACATTGCAGTGATTTAATCTACATACACTGCATGCTCGCTATACAAAGAACATTTTGGGATATACTCAAAGGTGTTCGTATAAAAAAATATATACGATGTTCCTTATATCCACGGATACATACAACACCAAGAGCTCAGTCAGTCAAGACTTGACTTGACTTGACGTGACTTGACGTGACTTGACTGAAGAGCTGGGTTTTCACGTTTGTCCAGTGCTTTAAATGAGGAGCCAGCGTCAACTGTAACATGTCGCTATCCCAGGTTGGAAACAATGCTCTAGAAAAGTTTAGCGTAGCAAAACACTAACGTAAATAACAATAAATTAGTGTAGTTGTGTTTTCTGAAATTCATGGATAATGGTGGAACAGAAGCCAATGTCCAAGGAAGCATATGAACATAGAAAGAGTCGAGTAAACCTCGGCACTTAGGAGGAGATACACGTATACTATTCTAAAGTTAGCGCATCAATACAGAAATTAGCTTATACCCAGCCGTGGAGCAAGAAATCAAGGCAAGCAATTGTCACCGTTACAGTATCTTCAACTTCTGATTGATTCTGATTCTGAACTCGTAACATACTCCAGTGGCGTCACCTGGGGAATGATTGACAACTAAAGGAAGTAAACACAATGTAACTACCTTTGCGTTTCTTCAAATACATCACCAACTGGTATATCAGAAGCCAGTGATTCATTGAACCGAATACATATTGAAAGAGGCGAGTGGATCTCGGTGTCGGAGATGAGATGTATATTTATAATGCACCACCAAAATTAGCGCGTTTTCAAACGAAACATTTATTAATGGGTCTAACCCAAGATGGTTACAACACGCTGCATATAGGAAATATACTATCCAAATGTAATACATTATGTTGAGTATATTCCTTTTTCCGTGAACAGCTGCTACTATTTAAGCCAATTTACACTGCTCTATGAATGTAACCATTTCCTCTCAGCTAGTGTTCGCCTTCTTTGCGTCGAACAATTGCCCGCAGAAGAGGGTTCGCGCATTCAAATAATGTCATCTGGCCGACTTCAATAGCGTGCATTCGGTACAGCCATGTTTACGTTGTGATTAGCCGATCCCCGTTAATGCAGTGCAACAGATAGCATTGTCGCCGTCGTTTGCGGTTCATTCAGCCCGCCAAGCGTACACAAGTGTCACGGTCGACTGACCTCGAGTAGTACGGCATTGCTCGAATACTGGACACGCGTCCGGTCGAGAACACCTGGTCGGAGTGAGGCCAGAGTCGTGGACAGGCGTCCAGTGGACAGCGTCCGGTCGCGGTGAGAGTGTTGTGACGGTAGTGGAGTTGTCTAATAGAGGACATATGTGAGGCAACAGTCTTCGACAGTCCAGTCGGCAGCATCTGGTCACCGTATAGGTACAGCAGTGGACACAAGTCTGGACCGGTAAAACGGTTCTCGGTGAAGTTAAACTCGCAAGCAGTCAATTCGACTTGTCGCAATGAGGATGTTCCCTTTCGACTGTTGACATACAGCGGTATAGTTACGGAGTTTTCGTCAATGGAATTATGGCATTTCTTTTGAACTGATGACAGACAATTTTCTTCGAAGATGACATCTGAGCATAAAATGTAAGTGAAGAGATGGTAATCACTACGGGGATCAATAATGAGATCAGAACTTGTTGCCATTTAATTGTTTGTTTTCCGTAAGTTTTTGGGAATGGTGGCAACAGTCCAAAACAAGAGCGTTGCATTCTGAGAATCGAACACTCCCACATATGAATTGTAATGTTATATACCTGTTAAAATGAATCCTACCCGATTGGAACCAGTTTCCATGTGAAATGGTATCATGCAGTTTATATTTAAAACTGTCAGGACATATTTCATAAACTGTATTAATAATTTGCGCAATCCAAAGTAAATTCTCCTTCCCTATGTAGATTCGACCACAGGTAAAATGCGGTCAATCCCTTCGGTGGATTGTTGTTCCATATAAATATATGTTATTACTAAAGAACTTTTCGTTTCTCTAGTGGGATGCTACTACAGGACACTGATATGCATAACAGATTACGCTACTTGTGTTTAATTGAGTAACGCGATTTCCCGTGAATACAATTTGTAAATATTTTAATAAGCTCTCTCGGTTCAACATTCCCTTACACGTGCCACCCACTGACTAAGTTATACATGTCATTTACATAGGTTTTTGTTTCTGGCGCGAGCTGAGTCAATATTGAATCACTGAAGCACACCAAGTAATGACTTAGTACTAGCTGAACCGTGTATGTAGTAAAATAATTGAGTCAAAGTAGTAAACCTAAATATTCCAATTCGGCTTATATATTCCAATCGTCCAAGTAGGGCTGGTGTTCCTATTAGATTGGTCTGACTTGTAAAATACTTTATATTATAAATCTTCCCGGGTCAGATAGGCCGTAGTAAAGAACTATATTTTTTAATTGTTAGTAAGCCATACAAATCGCATGATTGGTTGTCCAGTTGAGTTGTTCATGGCGTCTAATTGTAGTTGGTTATGTTATAGTATATTAGTCCCATTGACTTGTATTATTGTGTAGACGAGCCATTTGTAGTCTAACTTGGTCTGTGATTGTGTATGCTCTAGTGTAAAGTAATGAGCTACGTAGACTATCTTTTCAGTTTTCTGTGTAGCAGAACAATTTGGAGGTCACGTAGCGTGCAATTTGGATCGTGCACGTTTTAAGTCACCTGGACATCAACAAAATAGTGATAGTTACTAAAGGTGGTTGTTAAATATGTATACGTATCTGTCTTTGTCTGAATATATGTCTGTTCATTTGTGTGTCTGTTTTATATGTATGTTTGTCTATGTTCGTCTGTTGATCTGCCTCTCTGCCTCTCTGCCTCTCTGCCTCTCTGCCTCTCTGCCTCTCTGCCTCTCTGCCTCTCTGCCTCTCTGCGTCTCTGCGTCTCTGCCTCTCTGCCTCTCTGCCTCTCTGCGTCTCTGCGTCTCTGCCTCTCTGCCTCTCTGCCTCTCTGCCTCTCTGCCTCTCTGCATATCTGCCTCTCTGCATATCTGTCTCTTTTCTCTCAATCGCTTTATTTCCCTACCTCTCTGTCTGTGTCTTTGTTTGTGCCTCTGTTTCACACTCTGCCCCCCCCCCCTCCCTCCCTCCCTACCTCCCTATCGCCCTCCCTCCCTCACACCCTCCTTCACACCCTCCTTCCCTCCCTCTCTCCCTCCCTCTCTCCCTCCCTCCCTCCCTCTCTCATTCTCTCCCTCCCTCCCTCCCTCCCTCCCTCACTCCCTTCATCCCTCCTACCTCCCTATCGCCCTCCCTCACTCCCTCCTTCCGTCCCTCCCTCTCTCACTCTCTCCCTCCCTCCCTCCCTCCCTCCCTCCATCCCTCCCTTCCTCCCCCACCCTCTCTCTCGCTCTCTCTCTCTCTCTCTTTGGTTGTGCATCTGTTTCACGCTCTCCCTCCCTCCCCTCCGTCCCTCTCTCCCCCCTCTCTCTCTCCCTCTCTTTATCTGTCTTTCTCGCTGTCTCTGTCTCTCTGTCTCACTGCCTCAGTGTCTCTCAATTTCTGTGTTCCTGTTTGTCTGCGTCTCTGCCTCTTTCTTCCTATGTGATGGCTCCAACAAGTCATCCTCGTAGTAGCATCAATGCATTGTTTACACAATAATATATATATTTTATAATAAATTTATGTTATTCTTGCTTCCATGCAAGTTAAAGATTATCATGCATATTATGGTCCAACCGATTCGTTTATGCTGTGATCCCGTTAGTCTTTGCACTGGCTGGTTGTGTTGGCTATTTAGTAGTCTGATATGTGGTGGTCAGATTAATTCGATTATGTAATCCTCCTAACAGGTAATCCACGTAAAGATCGGGCTGAATCCTTAACGTGATGGCCCGTCAGCATGCACGTAACAAACTTTGACGACTGCTTATCGCTAACACTTGACACTTGACACATACTTGGCAATAGAAAAAACTTATCCAAAGAAAATCTAAAGGGTTATCAGCATAGTTCCAATACATTACATATAATTGACATCGGGTCGTTGGCTGTGGTGGTATAAATGACAGGCTGTCGCTCCGTCAGAGCACCCCGTGTGTGCATATATCTCAATAAGTGTTGCGTAGGTTTTAACTGATCGGCAAGGAGAGAAAAACTTCTCCGTGCATCGGTGTTAGCCACGTTCAAAACAAGAACTTGCCTTGTTACTAATGATGGGCAACATTCTGTCACGGTACTTTCGAAAGCTGAAAAGCAGGAGGTTCGCGTGACCAGTTGTTTTGCGACTGACGTCCAACCTGTACTATACCAGTAACAAGAACATTTTGTCTGCCGCAAATGCTTCGACATATCCGACATTCTTGACAATACTAAATAATACGTTGGGACCCAGATAAAACGTAAGTTATATAATATTGAGTTTGCTATTGGATGTCAACAAATCTGCCGAATTCGTTGCAAGGTTTCCTATGTAAAATTTTTGATTTTCAATCACTCGTTTACTATGATCAACTGAAACTCTTTCCAGTGAACAGTTGATAAAGGCGTATTGATAACCACTGCAATACGAGATAAGCACTGTCTCCATACATTGTATCCTGTTTGGAGATACTCTATCAGAGTTATCGTTTAAATACCTAATGTTTGAATGTCGAGGGTAAAGAGCGGCCGTGTGACATACTATGCTACCGCCGCCCCCGTTCACCTATCAACCTGCCTGGCGGTGCCGGCGCTCACTGAACCTCAACGTCGCCTCCAGAACTCTCCTCTTATCGGTTAGATGGCCATCGTCGCTTTGTGGACTTGAAAGAAATAGTGTATCACTACTGCATCTGTAGTTGGGTGGCTGACGGTGTTTATGGTTTCGTGTAGTTGCCTGCTGGCGTCGTCAACGACTGGCGATAACCTTTTTACGGGTGCGGACATGTCTCCATTAATGTCGTAGTTTGCTAAGTGTTTAGTGGTAGGTAATAGTTTCGATGTAGCAGTGTTGTCAGGGGGAGTGTTATCAGTGAGTGTGTAGTAAATGCGTTGAAAGGAGAAATTGTGACACGTTCTCAGCAGCGCAAAGTCACTGCAACATAGCTGCAACTTCTACTTTAATTGTCAAGCATGTTGACGTTGGTGATCAAGGCCTTCCACCCATTTGCAGTTTTTCAGTAGCTAGATGGCGTCAACTGTTCTGTCCAGCCTTTTGTGCTATAAACGTATATTATTCTCTGCCTGACTCAAGTTGTGTTGTCTTCGGTTTTAGATCCATAACAGGTTGTCATCAAACCGACTGTTTTTGAGTGTGAGTCTGTACAATTGACCATTGACACTCTCGTGTGTTCTTATCGTTTCCAGTAATAGACGTTGCTATCTATCATCCTTACGCTTGTTCAATTTCTCGTTTGTTACTACTACTAAAAAGTTAGACATCTCGCAGCATCTAAGGACTCTACTAATCATTTCTTCGATATACCTATTCGTATTCTTTAGAATATTTCGCATGCTCCAGTATATGTGATATGCTACTGCAATTTATTTTTCTCTTGTGAGATCTCATCTGCTATCTGATATCATTTCAACAGTATCGAATACTTTCTGTAACTACAATATTTGTTCTGCAACAAAACGGATATCCTCGAAATCTAAAATTACAAAGTTGCTTCAATGACGTGACACATAACATTAGTCTTCTATCAGCGGTGACAGCAACACATCACTGGTCAAACCAAGTCTCAGAGGTCTACAATATCGATAGCTCTCTAGATCAATGGCTTATTTTAAGCCGTAGAGAATCTGTATGGTGAAAAGCCTAGTGTAATTATCAGGGATGACAGTTTCTATCACAGTTCCGAACAACGGGGACCGTGGCAAGGTACTCGCAAATACGCAGTTGACCCAGATAAGAAACCATTCACCTACCACATATTGTTTTCTCAGAGAAGATATGGATTTAGTTTTCGAAATTACTGCCGGTGTAGCGTAGTATTGTGATTCCAGGGTCAAAATACGTTGATAGTATATTGGCCCCTTTTAACAAATCTATTCCCTTCATTTAATTTGAATCTACAAGTGATTGACTAAACTTGTCTTTATGCAGTAAGACATGCAACACGGCTAGAAAATGAATATTACTAATTAAGGTTGTCTCTGTAAAATGACTCTCCGGAAACAAAATGCAGCAAAAAGCGAGGATTTACATTGTTTTGATCGCTGTAACATTATCCCTTCTCAGTCTCCACGCAACAAAAGAGACGAATTGAAGTATTGGTCATAGTCAAGTGACCTCGTTGTAATGGTACTGTTAAAACATAAAAGGATAGAGGTTAAATACTGCGATCATGGTCAATACCTCTCTGATGCGAATAGTACTGGCCAATACGTGATTTGGTCTTTTTCGAATTGCTTCTCTCCAGTAAAGTTGGTTGTACCAAGAATACCAATGGAGCGAAGTAACCGTGGCATACTCATTAGTACTATAAAGCAAGGGAGGTGGTTGAATTGTTGTGACCCTAGAACAACGGGGTCTCCATGCTACATGTGACACACTGATAGAATGAGCATTTCAAATTAGGTCAGCAACGTTGGGAAAAGGGTGACTATTTGACTGAGGGCAGTACAAACTGTTCAACATTTGGTACTGGGGGCAGTGCAAACTGTTCAACATTTGGTACTGAGGGCAGTGCAAACTGTACAAAATTTGGTACTGAGGGCAGTGCAAACTGTACAACATTTGGTACTGAGGGCTGTGCAAACTGTACAACATTTGGTACTGTGGGCAGTGCAAACTGTACAACATTTGCCCGTGATTATCGTATAAATTGTTGGTCAAAAAGGGCGTTAGAATAAGCAAGAATCAACGTTCTATAGTGGTCGCCAACAAACAATAATAACATTTTCACCCCGGGGTTAGAATACTTCATAGTAAATTGCCTCCCGGATTCAATTTACAATGTTGTCACTTTACTACACATTGTATAATACTGATCTTATACCATTTATGAATATAATTTTTGTGAATTTATTATTTACTATATTACTTATAATATCATAACAGTTATTATGTCCACTAGATAGATATTTCTAAACAGGTTGCATTAACGAGTCTACATTACGTTGATAACGATACTTTTTATGGATTTTATTATGTATAATTAATTATACTGATTATATATTTTTATAGAACGTTGCTCTTGTTATATTTTAGAATACTGCTTCTACAATTCTTAAAATTACTACTTTAAAGTCATCAATGGTCAAATACTGTGCAAGCGCTATGTGCGCCTCTACGGCGGATACCGGAGCTATACAATTATACGATTTTATTATTATTATTATTATTATTATTGCATGGTCCGGAGGCATGAAACATTCACATTTTCGGTTGGGCTGACTAATCTCAAAATGTGCTGGTCCGGTTGGCTCTGTCGTTTCAACGTCGAAATTCGTAGGTCCAAAACTGACATTGCAAATGTTGTTTACATTTCATTTAAAGAAGAAGGCCACGAACGTATGATTGGGGCCAAGTACAAAATCGACGGTTCAGCTGACCAGCAAATTTTCAGCTCAAGTGTAAACCAACGGATATGGTGTTTGTCTTGTAATGTTCTGGCGTGAAGGAAAACCACGAGTGTTGATTGGCTTATTAAACTAAACATTTGAATAAAATATAACCGTAGACAGGTATCTAAGGAGTTGTCGTGAAAGCTTCAGTTGTCACATTCGTGTAAAGAGAGGATCTGATCTTGATTATTTCACGCAGGCTCGTTGAGTCAACATACAACTGTATTAGCGTGAGAAACGTGTAGGCAGGACATACCCGAAGGATACTAATATTATAGAATATACTGAAAACGGGTAATTATTTGTTTAGCACATTTGACTGACACCCACATTGACAAATTCTTTAGTTATGTCGCTATCAGTGCAGTGGTTGACTTATGTACAAAGACAGATACTTCAGCTCTACGTCATACTAAATAATGAGTCCAATCTTGTTCTACCCAGAGCGTGGGAAAGTAGATAACAAATATTACTATAGTTTTCTGTTCTTACACAATGTGTGAGATTATGCTTTGTTAAACTAAAACTGTATTAGGGGGTAATCAGTGGCATGATTATACGATTATGGAACACATTCTGCTAAACCAATTATAGAGTCATATCGCTATTGCCTCGCATCATTATGCGCCGATGATATCAGATACTGGAAGTTCTGTAATTATAAGATTGTAGTCACTTCCTTGGGTACTGCATCGGTTACGGTAGATGATGGAAGTTGTTGTGTAAAGTGACACGGCAAACCCTTGTTTACTGTGTCGGCGATGTCGTGTAATGGCAGGTACGTGGTAAGCAATGTAGGGATTACTATTGGAAATTATTTTATTGTTGCGATATTATTGAGCTGGCAGTATTACTATTGCGAAAATAGAGTGATTATACTTAACTATAACAATGGTATGCAACATTATAAGATATCAGGCAGCGAATGCAGCAAATAGCCGGGAGAGCAAACCCTATAACTGATGACTGGCGCCAATGCCTGGTCTTGGTGATAATCCAGTTACTTTGGAGAATCGGCTCTGGTCACCGATGTCTGGCCGATAAGTAATTCAATCTAACAAACAACGTTTAAACGTTCCCTTTACAATCGTTGCAAAGTTACACAGGTAGCCCTGCGTACTGGTGTTGCCAACTGTCGTTAGTGTCTGCAATTCAATGTATAATCAACGCTAACTATCGATAATTACATTTACTCTTGATAGTATTGTATTGTCGTATCGAATATTGCACTGCATCGGTGGTTCGATATATTGTTATCGGTCTGTTGCTACACGTCTCGTAAACATCACAGCTACAGGGTACATTAACTCAATGGTAGTTGACGTCACGTGGTTAACGTTTAGAACTACTTTGTAAAATCACCTTTATACTTTAATTAGTCCATTATGCATGGCAGTCGCCCCCAGTTTACACAGCAAACTGCTCGAGGCTGCCTGATTAGTGATTGACTTTTTGCGAGATAACATACCGCTTTGAAAGGTGTACCTCAGACCTGTTTACCAGCCCCGCATGGGTGGGCCACTGCTAGCGAACTTATGACCACAAACCTATTAACCTACAATATCGTTATCACTGCTCCTGCTAGACTCTATGTCACACGTTAATTGCCTACGACGTCTTCCTTTGTTGCAGCTTTCGATAACCGTCGCAAACGAAGACAGGCCCAAGATACCACAAGTGATTACTTATAACCGATAACTTTCTTCCCGTTACCTGGTTATTGTTATGCTGATGGATTCTCATGGCGTCGCATTTCCTTTGAAGGCAATCACAATGTCTAAGATGCTGCTAAATGTAGACTTAGGTTGTGCGATAAATAAATTGGACGGATTCATACTTGGTAAAACCGCTCGACCGTGACGTTCATTTCTCTGAAACTAACGGCGATTGTGCACTGAGATAGCATCGGCTGGATAATGGCATACCGTGGTGAAGCAAATGGGAAGATTTGACTATGTGGTTTGCAACTTCAAAACGGATAGCGTCGATCCGAATGTACAATGAAGCTGCAGCGGCGAAATACAAACAACTCCGGTCTTCTAAAAGTGATGACAATAACAACACGTTCGATGTCAGCTGTAGAAAGTGTGTGAAGTATGCTCGTTAGTGACGGAAATCACAAACCAACGCCAGCAAATCACCACAAGCTACGCATGATAATTAATGACTGAAATCACACTTCTACGACGGCGTTTCATCCTAAACTATAGCTGTCCGTTCGTTAAAGAGAGAAACCCTTAGCAGGAGGACAAGAACAAATCTGATACTCTCTCCGAAGCCGCTCCTCATGAGACAATGCTCCCCATAGTCCTCCTCGTCTTCCTCGGCATCGTCGCCGCCTTCGGCACCCTCGGTAACCTATTCCTCATCGGCACGGTGGCCGTCGAGACGTCGCTGCATGTGCGCGGCAACGTGTTCGTCGTCAACCTCGCTCTCGCCGACCTTGTCATCACCACCTACGTCATGCCGATCGCGCTCACCTCGTGGTCCTTCGGCGGCGATCGCTTCGGCAAGCAGATGTGCGACGCCGACGCCTTCCTCGTGCTCACGAGCTGCGGCGCGTCGATCCAGTCGCTGATGCTCGTCGCGTTGGAGCGATACTTCCACATCTGTCGGCACACCCACTACGATATGGCCTTCTCCAACCGCGCCGTCGTAGTCTACGTCGTTCTCGCGTGGCTCTACAGCGCCGCCTGGGGAGCACAGGGGTTCACTGGGTGGACGAGTTACGTGTACGGTAACAACACACACGTGTGTATGTTCGATGGTGCCGCTAGTCAATCGTACAACGTAATTTCCGTTCTCGTCGTCGTACTACTTCCGATGATCGTCATCGCGTTGTGCTACGGAAGCATCTTCAGCTGCGCGAAGAAGTGTCGCGACTCGATCGCCGCGCACAATCTTCGGCAGAGTGAGTCGCTGTCGCACAGCGGCGTCAAGTCGGAGAGCTTGGATCAGGTGACGAAACACCTGCTGCTGCAGAAACAGCGACGGATGAAGCGAGAGTTGAAGCTGATATTTACGCTCGTCAGCATCGTCATCGCGTTCGTCATCTGTTGGTCGCCTGGAATTCTGGTGGCGCTCCTATTCACATTCTGGCCCGGACTGCCCACGTGGTTCTTGACGGCCGCCACGTGGCTGGCGTTCTGCAACTCCAGCGTCAACACCGTGCTGTACGGAGTGATGAACCGGAACTTCCGGAATGGCTATTTGCGCCTCTTCAACACGATCTTCTGCTGCGGTCGCCGAATAAAGTGCGCCCTCGGCGGAGGACAGGATAAGTCACCGTCAGACGACAGTCCCACACAGGAGTTTAAGTACTTGTCATCGGACGCGCCGCTCACGAGCAGGTATCGCACCGTCGTGCACGTGAAACCGGAAGTGAACGCGACGACGCTTGATAAGCGACAGGAAGTCATACGAACGGGGTGCAAAATGCAGGACTGCATGTTGACGACTGAACCGACGGAGGTCGTTGTTAGCTACATTCCTCACGACGAGGGGCTGGAAGCACTGTGATGATATCTCCGTTACACGAATCTGCATTTATACTGACGTCATTGTATGGCGCACCTTGACGCAATGTGAACATTGTGTAGGTGGTGTCAGTTACGCGATATGAACGACATTGTGTAGGTGGTGTCAATTATACGATATGAACGACATTGTGTAGGTGGTGTCAGTTACACGATATGAACGACATTGTGCAGGTGCTGTCAGTTACACGATATGAACGACATTGTGTACGTGCTCTCAGTTACACGATATGAACGACATTGTGTAGGTGGTGTCAGTTACACGATATGAACGACATTGTGTAGGTGGTGTCAGTTACACGATATGAACGACACTGTGTAGGTGGTGTCAGTTACAGGATATGAACGACATTGTGCAGGTGCTGTCAGTTACACGATATGAACGACATTGTGCAGGTGCTGTCAGTTACACGATATGAACGACATTGTGTAGGTGGTGTCAGTTACACGATATGAACGACATTGTGTAGGTGGTGTCAGTTACACGATATGAACGACATTGTGTAGGTGGTGTCAGTTACACGATATGGACGACATTGTGTACGTGCTGTCAGTTACACGATATGGACAACATTGTGTAGGTGGTGTCAGTTACACGATATGAACGACACTGTGATCATTGTCCATATTATATTATTCCGCAGCGTTGACGTCGTGAACTGGATATCATTCCGCTGTTTTGGATATTGTGAACTTTTTGTAATTCAGCTGTGTTGATATTATTGATTTGATATCATTTCGCAAGGCTCTTGTCAACGTTGTAAAGACATAGGGGACGCAAGTGACTCTCGTTTCCGGTCCGTTTTGATGCGATAGTTAACGAGATCATACACTTTCGGAGCCCACTTCGTTGTCCGGAATTATCGTTCATTCGATTACAGGCATGGCGTTTTCATTAACATTTTGGATAAACTACACCACACGGAATGCTAAATTTCAAGGAAAATCAACAAGTTCGGTAGACTGCAGCCGGGTACTGAGTTTCCCGTACAACAACGAGTGCAAGCGTCGATGAAAGACAAAAGTTACAAGTTAATAGTGTGTCCGCTCCACAAATGATTATTTTATTATTGCTCTAGAATGTGTTACCTTACATCCCCATTTGTAAAGATCCACTATAACCATAAATTAAGTACATTGGACAAATACTGTTACATAGTTAAATGATGTTTACGATTATACACATGTATGCAACTGTGCCTTAGTTCATGGCAAACATTTCGCGTCCCACAACTAACAATGACACAATTTCGTCGTTCCGGTATAACCATTATTCAAAGTTAAAATTACTGCGATATGCAACCAATTTGAAAATCATAACTTGTCTGCATAATAGTTCCCACCTTTTCGATAAACCTTCGTTGGGTGGAAACCTATAAAGCCTACAACGGAGGTCTCTGTTGTGGCAATTACAGCCGTAAGCGAAACAGTACATGGCTCGTTCGCGTTGCTGGGCACCAACAAGGGCAAATAGCATAACACCAATATAGCAGCTGACGAGACTTGCGTGCCCTATTGCGAACGTGATGTCAATTGTCATTTTTCGGTGACACTGTGTGGATTTTATATCAGTTACAAGACTCATGTTAATACTGCCACTCACAAAATGTCAACGATCACATATTAAACGGGGCGTCTCGTCAACAAAGCAACATATAGCCAAATGCGAGAATGTCCTAAGTTGTTCGTGGTCGTTAGATCATGTTTGTAGCATATATATAATGTCATTTAAAAGCTATTTTCACCATTGTGTTTTGTAACTTAATTCCGCTATTTTGAAACTTGACAATATGTTATTATTGTAAATTATTATCATAGTATCATATATCATAATGTATGTAGGTACATAAACACTTTGAGCCAACCTATTACTATCGGCCCTGTACACGTTTCAGCGCACTGCAATCATTTAACGCTGATGTAGAACCTAGGAAACAGAAATCCTCGTTCTGATTATAGTACAAAATTTTCCAGACGATGGCGACACTAACAATTATTTTCACATTACCTCTCACAATGTTGTTATAACTGTTGTGCAACGACATTTGGCAGCATCTTTCCGAGTACGACAGAAATATCGTGTCATCAAGTGGCGAAGTGGCCGTAAATGTGATTATCTTTATTGTCTTTAGGAAGAGTGACGTCATTATCACTTAGAGTGTGACGTCTGTCATTCGAAAGAATTCATGTCATGGACAGCAGGAATACGACATTATTTTATATGCATATACATCGTATATTATTATATTTAAAATTATTTATATAGAGTGTACATACAAATAACAACGGAAATGTTATATAATTTATATAATTCATACTTCATTTAAAATATTGTTATTTTGTCTATACTATATAACACTAAGAGTATATACTATATATATATATATATATTTAATAAGTTCATCGTCTAAAAGTCGAATTAAGCATACCTACTACTGATAAACAAAAGCGACACTTTATGCAACATAACGTCAATATCAACATTAATTAATCGAATAATTCATATTAATAATGTGTATAATTAATACATTTTATAAAACTATTTTTAAATTTAACGTATATCATTATTTTTATTTTCTAGATAGGCGTAAGTAGCTTCAGTTCTGAATAAAATCATCACGTAGAACATAATGTGTTCCGGTTCCGGTTGCATTTACTCTGTGTGGGGGATGGGCGCGCGCACGCGTATGCGAGTGCGCGTGCGTGCATGCGTGTGTGCATATGCGTGTGCCTGTTCACGCACGCAATAGTATGCACATGTCATCGCGTGAAAGTAAAAAGAGTTAATTTCTAATCGCATATGACACACCGTCGAATTACCCATACGTCGGTCTGTGTGTGTGTCTGGTGTGCGTGCGTGCGTGCGTGCGTGCGTGCGTGCGTGCGTGCGTGCGTGCGTGCGTGCGTGCGTGCGTGCGTGCGTGCGTGCATGCTAGCAATGTCAGGTGCATATCACCAGATAGACATGAAGCATGATCGACGCATCCTGCTCTACAAGCGCTAATTGTCTTTGCCCTGCACCTGTTGGAGGTCGTAGTAGATGCCTTTGCGGGACAGCAGTTGTTGATGTGTGCCTAGCTCCACTACGCGGCCGTTGTGGAAGACAGCAATGGCGTCGGCGTCTTGTATCGTGGACAGTCGATGGGCGATGACAATACACGTCCGGCCTAGGCGGGCTTTGTCCAGAGCCTCTTGAACCACCTGCGACGTACATTTACAAACATTTAGGATCATTTTTATCATTAACGTTTTGTACATTTGAAATGTCGCAATTTATTTTTTATTCCTGAATAAAACTAAGCGTAAAACGTTCAGGGATTCATCTACGACGTTCGGAAGAAAAAAGAAGCACCTTTATTTTCGCTTCGAAATGTCCCGTTGGTTAAGTGTTTTACCCAGCGTAAGGTTCGTACAGCAAGACAGGCTGACATAATTCGATTGTTCACAACGTTACGTGTGGTTCTTGCGATTGCTCCGAGCTGCGCAAACCTACGATAGATAAGGTATGTCTAATATGCAACACGCGTTGCACAAAAACGTCTAAACGTTACGTCATAGCAAACGGCAAACAAGTGTGAATAATTCTGGCAACCGTCTTCTGCATCTTTTTCTGTGTAGCGCAAATCGTTTTCTATACCCAGAAAAGATATTGCGCCCACCGGAGATTGGACAGTGTTGCTAATGTACATAATTCACACATACCCGTTCACTTTGTGTATCCAGTGCAGACGTCGCTTCGTCCAAGAGAAGAACCTTGGGACTGCGCAGGAGAGCGCGTGCTATGGCCACACGCTGCTTTTGCCCGCCGCTCAGCTGAGTGCCCTTGTCGCCTACACGTGTGTCGTAGCCCTGAACACGCAGCAAGGGATGGTAAACGTAACTGCTAGAGAAGCTCTGGGGCGGGTGTAGTGGAGCGTGTAGGAAACATACAGTTCATAGGCACGCATGCCACGTGACCGTTCACACGCATTCATAGATGCATGTGTCTGCATATATAGATGTATTAACACAAACATGCGTCCACATATGCACACACACACACACACACACACACACACACACACACACACACACACACACACACACACACACACACACACACACACACACACACACACACACACACACACACACACACACACACACACACACACACACACACACACACACACACACACACACACACACACACACACAGAGGCACATAGACACGCAGAAAGACAGAGGCACAGGCTCACCGAATAACAGACAAACATACACGGAGGCACGCAGGCTCATCTATTTGTACACGCATGCACGCACGGCACGTACGCAAACACGTATACAGGCATACACGCTCGCAAATCCGTGCGTACACACACGTACGCACGAACCCACACGCGCACGCGCGCACGAACGCACACGCACACACAACACACACACATATAAATATACACTCGAACACACAAACACACAAACACACACACACTCACACACTCACACACTCACACACACACACACAGACACACACACACACACACACACACACACACACACAGACGCACACGCACTCGCACACACACACATACACACACAAACACATACACACACACACACACACACACACACACACACACACACACACACACACACACACACACACACACACACATACAATTAATGATACGAATCCTCAGAGATCACGACAAATGGCATGAAAGTTACGATTTTGCTAAAGTAGACCATATTTAGCATTTTCAAGACGCTCATAGTCTTCATAATAATTGCAGTTGTCGTCTTAGTCATTATCGTTACTGCCATCATCACCGCCACCGTAACCTTCACCATAACTAGCAACCTACCAACGGAAGTTGCGAAATGAAATTGTGAATGTTGCTTTTCTTCGCGGCGTCTATGATCTCGTCCATCGTTACTTCTCGCGAGTTATCGCCGTATGCGATATTCTCGGCAATGGTGCAGTCAAAGAGAATCGGCTCCTGTGAGACGATGCCGATTTGATTGCGCGTCCACTTCAAGTTCAGCTTTTTGATGTCGATTCCGTCCAACAACTAAAAGAGAATAAGTAAATGACGCATTACGGGACACCAATTGACCAATGTGTTTTGTTGTTGATTCGCCGACTTGTGCACGTTATACATAGCAACATATAAAACAAGATAACTATGTTCAGCATCAACACTTTCGTACATATATAAAACTTTGATTTTAGTTAATCAATCTGTTTGTTACTGAATTGTGTCATGCCTTTTATAAGGATACACGGACACATTTATTAAACTCTGCATTTAATCTAGGTTCACTACACCATGTATTCACACCTTCCACCTCTCTTTATTGCCTCGCAGGACATTTCTACGAAATACATCGTCATGATCCCTATCCCCTCGTTATATCTCGTGCCGAGAAAACTCCTGTACATTCATCGCCTCGTATATGTCCTCGAGAAAGACGACCATCGCGCCCACGGCATCACAGCACCTCAGCGCCATTCAGCGGAAACAGCTGTACGTGTCATTGCACCCTATCGTCTAGTAGAATCTCTCTATCCTGGATACAACCACCTGTGTTACTCCTGCACAGATGACACTCTCGTACTCACCACCTCTCCTCCCACCGCATCGTAGAACCTCTCCACCAGGGACACGGTAGTACTTTTCCCGCACCCGGAGCTTCCTACGAGAGCCAGCGTCTTCCCCGGTGTCACCTTCAGTATCAGCCCCCGCAGGACGGGAACCATGGGGCGAGTCGGGTACCGGAAGCGGACCAGTCGGAACTCAACACTGCCGCTGTAGTTGTCCTGCGGGAAGGGAGAAGACCAAGATCGTTAGACAGGCGGAGCAACGTTGTTAAACATGTCAGACGAGCATCACGGAATGTGTTATACTGTTCCGGTGTAGGTACGCCAAATTGTTTGAATTCAACGCGAACATATTTTATGTCTTCTGCCGGGGACGTATCTTATCTTGAATACTGTGGTAAGCCCAATACTGGGCAATGTTCCACAATGGGAGGTGATTGCTGGCTTGCAAACAAAATAAAAGGTAAACATGGGAATTACATTAAACTAAATGCTGGCTGATGCTCTGTAACGCGATCCTTGAAATATGGGAACTGGAATAGTCCAAGCGAAAGGGTTGTTTACACCTGTTGGAGCTTGTGCATGAAGTAACATCACGTCCCCAACAAAGACATAAAATCACTCCTGTTTGTTGGCAGAAAGTTAGCATAATATATCGGGTGTAACCAAAACTATGTTGTGTTACTATGACGAATACTCGTCCATAAATCGAGGGCGTATGCTGAAGACACACGAGTGTCATACAATTGTTTAACCGATGTAAGTGTTGGTAGTGAAACGCATCAGACTTACGATTTCTTTCCTCTCGTCCGAGGCGACATCTATCGGCGGGACTCGGTCAAAAAGGGCGAAGAGCTTTCCCGCCGCTGTCCTTGCTTTTGCATAGTCGGGGGCAAACGCCATCGTCTCCCCGATTCCCATCGCTCCAAACAGTAACATCGCCACGACCCTGGGGCCACAGGTTGCTATATTCGTCAGTATTCAAAGGTATATATGCAATTTGACTTCTCTAATGTAATATACAATGGACGTCCGTCATAAGGAACAACTTTTTTTGGAGTGATATATATGTATATGTATGTATATATATATATATATACACATATGTATGTATGTATGTATATATATATATATATATTTGACTATAATATATATATATATATATATATATATATATATATATATTGTAATATTAGAACTACTTACAGCGGTTTAAAAACAATACGGCAAATGTTTGCTTTTATGTTGATTCCAATCAACATTGTATATACAGGAGATATACGTACATAAACATCTCGTTGAAGTCTGTTTCCTCTTTGCGGATGAGGTGTGATCCGTAGAGGAATGAGACAGCAAAGGCAACGTAGATGATCGCTTGTGACACGGCGAACGCAACACCGACGACAAATCCTTTCTTCATGGAGTTCCTGAAGGAAGACGCATACAGTTACAAGACCTTTATTTGCTTACACGTGCCATGGGGAACGTTACGGTTGTAGTGGTGATTTAGAAAAACTCACAAACAAGATTCCCATGAGACACCGCCAATTAGCTGGTCACTGCCATCGACATGAAGAAAAACCATTGTCAACATTCATTTTGCTGACAGCCAATCATGGCAAGAAAAACAGAAGGAAACAGAGATGTGGTTAGCTAGTCTACGAAAACTTTGGTGATGAGGCGGATGACCCTTCATCCCTACTGAACGATCGACCTCTATGGAAATGGTTTATCCATGCACCAATCCCCGCCGACCAATGATGATGATGATGATGACGATGATGACAAAATGATGATGACGTGCCATCTATGTTCTTCTTCTTCCAGTCAATGTCCAGCTTGAAGTGGGTAAAGGTGTAGACGGTGTGATAAACAAGAACAAGTTATGAATATTTATTTTAAAAAATCGAAAATGAAAAAAAATTCTAAGTACATTAAGGCACGTTTACAAAGACGAGATTCGGTGTGATGTTGATATTACCTGTGAGGTGCGTCCAGCTTTTCCATGTACATCTCGTAGAACTTCTGTTCCTTCGTTAGTCCTGCGACGGTGCGAATGTTTTCTATTGCTTCTAGAGCTACCTACAATGCACGTGCTTATGTCAAGGCGACTGCAAAAGTTGTCGTAGTATGTAAAACAAAACTGATCATACTAAGAATTTGAATAAACAAGTAGCATATGGACCACCCAAATGTGCTTTAATCAACAACAATAAATAATATCATTTGACGATTCGAATATATATAACGCAGAATATAAGTACACAATAATAAAGTATAGACTTCATCCATTTAGAGTGTAAGCTTGTTTGTACCTTTGAGCCAAGTACCGTTAAAGTGTCCACACACAGGATCCTATAGCAAGCAAAACACAAAACAACACAACCCGGGGATGAACAAGTGTGACTGACCTTCCCTGCCTGTTCCATGCCCTTCTTGTCGCCAATAGACGAGCCGGTGATGAGTCTCACCTCCAACATTCCGGCAAAGGCGATGAGGGGAATGAAGGCGCAGATGACGAGAGTGAGCTTCCATTGGAAGACGAAGGCGAGGATGAGTCCGATGCCGACGTTGGAGACGTTCCGTAGCAGCATCCCCAGGCGGGAGCCGGTCGCCTGCAACAGCAGTCTGGTTGTCCGTTGCGTCGGTTGAGGAAACATGTACATAGGCGGGTCCAGGGGGGGTTGTGGGCAAAGTGGCGTGCCCCCTAGATAGTTTGAATGTGCCCCCGTTACGTGCCCCTCGTCATGAGTCGAGCCGAGACAGCGGAGAAGGTGAAGTTACGGCGGCGTGACGGCGAATAATTTTCAACAGCACCCCTCCAGTGGAGGTTTTTGGCATGTCTCAAGGGGTGCAATTGGAGGATTTTGTCCCCCCCCCCAGACTATCCTCTCTGGAACTGCACCTGATGTAAGTCGGCATGCGGATGCAGCATGCAATGGATAGAGTGCCTAGTGGAATTGATAGGTGTGATTCCATATGTGCAGATGCAGATGTGTGCTTTTCTCAGTCGGATGCTGAAATCAAACCGACCCATGTAGCGATTCGAATGATAAACTCTACAGGAATTCGATACGAAAATCCCAGAAGTGACGTCACTACAGATATATTCTCATTCTGCATGCCGTTTCCGTACATGTGAAATCTTAACTTTCTACTTTACCCCCTGCAGACGTGTTTATTCAAACACCAGCTCAATTTATGCGGAAAGATTCAGCCACGCTGCACTTACTGAGCAAACGTTTATGTAATTACTGGTGCAAGCTGTAGCATAGAAAATAAGAAAGAGAGATATCCAACATTAAGTAGGAAATTAGCGTCTTTTGGAAAGACGCTCTGCGAATATGACAAACGAGTGAGGACATTTGGTCACACTTACACCTTGGACACTGGATGCATCAGTAGCAAGTCGAGTGGTCAGTGCTCCGAGACTGTTTGAGTGGTCATCGAACCAGGCAATGTCCTGCAAGAACAAAAAAACGATATTTGAGTCGCCTCTTTGGTTTCTCAGTGTACCCAGGTATTAAATAAAGAAGCGGGTTCGAAATTATTCGGTTCAAATAAACAGACAATATATATCGCACGAGACAACGTTGAAGAAACAACGTAAGGAACCGTATGTATCAGATATATTATTTTATTTCAAAGTGATATTCTGTTATAGATACATATTACGCCTGTCACACATGGGACATAGCAACATTCAGTTGTGGAAGAGTTATTTCTTACCTGTCTCAACATAGCTTTGAAAGCCATCCTTCTAATCCGCATTGTCAGACGTTCACCGGACTGAGCGAAGAAATAGTTCTACAAAGAAACGGACATGTGATATGAAGTTTACTAATTACTAATTACAGGAAGAAATGAAAAATGAACAAAACGTTATGGACGGACAAAATACGATGCACACTTCTAATACATTTTGGGAAATGTATCCGTACAATTGTACAGTTCGTCTGGTAAACTAAACTATGTCGTTTCCATTTGAAGTTGTAATTCCAAGGCTCACCATAATGAACTGCGCCATTGCAAGAATGACGCCAATGACGAGGAAGACGAGACAGTAGATGTTTGCTTGCGCCTCTTGCTCCGCTTTATCTTCTATGATAAACACCTACAACCGACAACATTAATAACTGCACTGGGCGCCGCTTTCACGTACACATCCAACGCAGCATAGCAATTCAACGTGTTCTAATTGTCTGGTTGAAATCATTTCCAAATAATATATATGATGTTGCATAAATGCTGACATTTTTGGAAACCATAATAACCTTCTTAAAGGATTCTTGAACCATGTAATATTGTCCTCCGGGTATACCTATTTAAGAATGTAAAGTCATAAACACATATCAGATCATGCACATTCCAGCGAATCTTCACCTGAATAATGTGCAACGGTTCGCAACAAATGCGCGTGACGTCTAAGAGTAAACTAGTGCGCCACTTGGCGGCAATGCAGAATTGTTGGGTGATTTACTCACGGAGAGGAGTTCGGTGAAGACGAGGGCAAAGATGGGGTTCTCGGCGCCATTGAGGAGGGATCCGATGCACCCACCGATGATCCAGAGCCACTCCGGAGCGTTCAGTCGCACTAACCTCCTGACGGACGCTGATGATAAGGGCGTTGTGGCGTCTACTGAATACTGTAATATCGTCCATGCGAATTGCATCGTCACGAGGTGTAAGGCAGACCCGACGCTTTAACTTTGCCATTTTTTAATATGCAGTCTCGTTTTACCCGCTGATGTGAGTTAGTAAAGGTTGTCCGACATGATTAACTAATAATTAATTAGTGAAACGCTCTACAATCGTCCATGCAAGAATGAGCGATAATATGCACGTGTAATATAACACATGTATTATCATTGTATTGTGTGTGCATGTATAAGATTATACATAGTTCTATCAATTTCAACATAAACATTATCTCTGGTTTTACGCACGTCAAAGACAAACACGAACAATTGCTAGCTAAAACATGATTGATTGTACATCATTGTAATGCTGTCAAAAACCAGTTCCATGTCGCCGATATATATTCAAGGACAACGAAGAAAATACATACGTATCCCGGCGTGTTTACATAATGCGTACCTTTTCCAGCTGCAAACAAATATACACAATATCTTAGTTCGTTAAATTTGTGTGCGGACATAAAAGCATATGTGCATTTGCGTGTGTGTGTTAGCATGCATGGAGACACAATAATTGAGACGACAAATATAAAAATAAGTATAATAAAATAATAAACAAACTATAAGCTACTGCTGATGTGCATGGTTTGGTTATTACGCATTTAGACGATACGGTAAATAATACTTCTAATAATAGTTGCTTATATAATTTTAAAAAATACTACAATAATAGTAACACTAAATTCATTCATTTATATATTTACATTTACATTATCACAACAATTAAGATTAAGCCTGATTCAGCTACGACATACGCCATCGCACATTGTATAATAATAGTAATCTTATCGTTACCTCTTGCAGCTCCTGCTCCTGCCGATCACCGAGATGTTTAATAGCCATCGCGGCACCGAGGCCGAATCCGGATCCAACTCGCTTCACGGATTTCATGCTGGCACGGAATCTGGCAGAGTCAGTTTAGAAATGTGTTCTCAATAAAATATTCAATGTCTGGTCGCTTCTATCGTAATGTCAAGATTTATATCGAATGTAAAAAGGTATGTGTTGACCAGCAAGATTATTTCAAATGGAAAATGTGAACGAAGACAAGGCAATGAAATAAGTGTCGTCCTTAGGTAGAGAAACCGTACCTTATGGAGGTGCTAGTAATCATCTTCATTGAGAATACTACATGGAAGCAATCCACCCTTATGTATTGATAAAACTTTGTAATATGTTTACATTTCAGTGAGGCTTAGTGAAGTGTTTTTGAAAGAGTGGTTACGAAGGTGGCCGCAAGAGATGAAATGTGCCAAATTCCTTTCCTAAAATTGCTGTGTTTATGTAAGATGAACAAATTTCATTCAAGCTAATACCTTTCGCGCATTGTATATTATATATATAATATATATATGTATATATATATATATATACATATACGTACATACATACATATATTTGTTGGTTCTTAGTTTTCACTGCTCTATTTTGTGATATGGTTATGAAAATCATTACAACAAGTTGTCGACGGCACAGGATTGTGACAATATTATATTCCATAAAAGTATAAGTTGTAATTTGCACTGAGTTGATATTCACCCGTTAGCCAATTGTGAAGTGATTGAGATTGGGGATGGACTCTTGAAGCTGCCTTCTTCCTCGGTATGTCTCAAACCTGTGTTGAACATGTATATTGCTTTCGTAAGGTACGTAATGCTGATAAAACAAACATTGACTATCGAGCCGATAACAAATTGCAATACGCAAAAAGCAAACTTATTGGTTCATCTGCAACACATCTGAAGAAAAGAAATGTTTTTGACACTTTTAATCTTTATAAATTATTCTTTATAGCGCAAACCTAGGAGTGGGCCATACGCTAGAAGGTACTAATTGGCAGTAATGGTAACTTCAGGAATGCAGTAAAGTATCATCTTGTTATAATTCTTATAATTAGTATTACTACTACTAATACTACTACTACTACTACTAGTACTATTACTATTATCGTCATGTTTTTAGCATACCATCTTCCAGGGATTTCGAATCGTCTAGTGAAACCTCTGATTCTCCCGATTTCGCCGCTGCGATATAAAATATCCAATCAGACTCTCATGATCACATTATGGCAAGTCCTCTTTCGTTGATTAATATTGTTATATAGGTAATGTTTTACGTAAAACTCTTTATTTTTATCCCACGAACAGTTGTCTTCATTTGTGCAAGATTGTTATGTCTGAATGTACGAACAAATGAGTAAATACATGACTAAAAGACAACACCACGACAATTTAATAACAAACACAAAAACTGTAGACACATACAGTATTAATGAATTTAGACTATTGTGTTTATAGTACAAACTCATTGACATTACTGCTTACGTTGCAATAGAACCGAATCTCGTTTTCATAGACGTAGTCAGCATTAACGCATTTTTCTAGTTTGCAATCATTTCTCACAAGCTCGCTCTCGCCATCGCCACGAACAACTAAATATACTTCATAGCATACCGACCTTTTTCGTCTATTTCAGCTTGTTTCGACTGAAAGATAAATATTTGAACGAATAAATGACTTTGACAACAATATAGTCATTTGCGTTTTATGGAGGCAACATGTGATAATGACGACATCAAAGTAGATAAGTAGTAATTATACAGCTTGCTATACTATATTTATATATGTCTATGTATACATTAAAACACCAATATGTCAAACACAAGCGAGTCGAAAGCTCTCGGTGTGGGCATTCATGCGTGCGTATGTGCATGCGTGCACTCGTGCATGCGTACGTTTATACCTGAAGCATGACGAGATCTGCGTAGATGCCTCCCCTCTTCATCAGCTCTGCGTGGTTCCCCTCCTCCATGATGACCCCGTCTCGGAAGCTACATATCTTGTCAGCGTTTCTGACTGTCGACAGGCGATGAGCTATCACGATCGTCGTCCGACCATGTGATGCCTGAAACGACGATGCACCCATATGTTATATAATTTGGAAAGGCATAACGCATCAAATACGTTAACATAAATAAAACACCCACGATGTCCAATTTGTTCAATTTAGATGCATTTCCTATAGGTTTATACGTGTTTTAATTCCAGTTTCTCATGTGTAATTCATAAATTGTGCTGAGGTGAATTCCCGCGAAAGTTTCGTTGTGTGGACGATACAACACAACATCTGGTTATATTGTCAACAGCTAGACACACTTTTCAACAAATTGTTTTGTTTGTTATTAATATATGACCAGAGAACTTAACAATCTATCTTGAAAAGATACACCAGGTTATCATTAGCTACACGAAGCCAATACACGTTAATACACAGACCGTGTCGAGGGCCGCCTGCACTGTAGATTCGCTCTCCGTGTCCAGCGCTGACGTCGCTTCATCGAGCAAAAGGATTGTGGGATTGCGCACGAGCGCTCGCGCAATGGCGATGCGCTGTTTTTGCCCACCGCTCAGTTGTGCCCCGCGGTCCCCTACCAGAGTCTCGAACGTCTGCAAACAAACATATCCACCTCTGATCATCTCACTATATTTGTACTTTGTTCTTCAGAAATATGCATCCTACCTTTTCATTTTGATACAAAAGTTTTTATTGTAACCGCTAATGTAGTATTATTGTTGTTGTTATTGGTATTATTATTATTATTCGAAGTAGTAGTAGTAGTTGTTGTAGTAGTTGTAGTAATAGTAGTAGTTGTAGTAGTCGTAGTAGAAGTCGTAGTAGTCGTAGTAGTAGTTTTATTATTATTATTGTTATTAGTAGTAGTATTAGAAGTAGTAATAATAGTGGTAGTAGTAGTAGTTGTTGTTGTTGTTGTTGTTGTTGTATGCTGCGGTAGCTGCAGAAGCATCACCAGCAGCAACATAAGAAGAAGAAGAAGCAGTTATACACTATGTATTCTACGTAACCCGACTAAATATTATTCACCTCAGGCAACTTCATAATGAAGTCATATGCGTTGGCCTGTTTCGTCGCATCAATGACCTCCGCGTCTGTGACATCTTCGCGACCGAAGCGGATGTTTTCGATGATTGACATGCCGAAGAGTATCGGTTCCTGCCCGACCACGCCCACATGCTGACGTAGGTACTTCAGATTGTAGTCCCGGATGTTGATGCCATCGACTAGTACCTACCGGAAACATGTGTTAAACTGTCAGCATTTTCTTTGTTTGGTTCATGAATATCGTCGTGGTCGGGGAGGTGGAAATGGTATCCTACGTCGTATGTTCACACATTGCTTCCAAAAGTCAAACAATTAGATTACCAAAACAACCACAAGTCACGAGTGTTTTCAATATGAATGTTATGATTTAGTAAGTGCATTAGAATCAGTTAGAGCTGACATCTAGTGCGACAGAAAGTCAAACACATGAAAACGGGTTGGGTTATTTAGAACATATACACATATTAGTCCATTGAAAAGGAGTTCGAAAATAACTGAGCGGGATCGGATGGAGAAGTCTTTGCTAGGGCGCCTTACTACGTAGCATTATTGTTTGCTATACTCACGGATCCAGCGAGCGGGTCGTAAAATCGCTGCAGCAGCGCCACCGTTGTGCTCTTCCCGCAACCACTGGCGCCCACTAGCGCCACCGTCTGACCAACGTTCACTGTCAGATTGAGTCCGTTGAGAACCTGAACAGATGTGTTAATACTGTGATACTATTTTTAGTTTTTATTTCTCAGTTCCTGCACCTTCACGGACAGCCAATCTACTTATAATAGAGCTTGCGTGTGGATGAATGCCACATTTCAGGGATTGACCTGCGACCCCTAGAACATGACGTTATACCTAAATATTTTCAAAATACTCCATATATGTCAAGATTCTCAACCTTTATGGACTAAGTTTGTTTCGGAAAATGTTCGGAACGTAAAACGTAATGTGCGCGTAATACTAAAAACGTAACCTAACAATCGCAGGAACAAAGCGCGCCTGGCAAAATCTTCGGGTAAAAGGCAACTGCGTGATAGACGTGGCAACATGGCAGACTTGTTAACAAATGTACGTCAACGCATTTGAATGCAAATGCAATTGTTTCACTTGATTTAAATGTATATGCCATTTTCCAGGAACGCATTCAAATGCAAATGTTTTCGGGTGGCATTCAAATGCAAATGTTTTGGTTACACATTTCCAAATGCATATGAATTAATTTCAAATGTTTTGGCTTTATATTAACGTTTTGTTTTATTTGGAGAAACAACGTAAAGTATACAAACACTTTATTCATATATTTAATAAATACAGTAGTACATGATTACTGTAACCACTAAGTCCCACTACATAATGCAGAATTTACATTTAGCATTTTATGAAAAATGCTTAATATCCCGTATATAACACCATCTTAATTAATATGACTAAAGCTTCCTGACAAAATGTAATCCTGCTTTTTGTTGCACCACGGCATAGCAATGGCACACAAGTCCCCAAATTATTGTGATCCAATGCAGTTTATTTTATAAGGTATGACCGACAAATAGTGGAAATCCACTGTCTCGTACATAGCGCCCAGTTCACGCCTCATAGGAGATGGGCGTTGCACTTCACATTAGATGCTCAGACAGTGATTTCATAATCTGCTGAGGATACTGCTCACTACAGAGCGCCTTTTCAAGTGGCATGCTGTGAACTTGTGAAAGTGAATCTAACAATACTAATTATTCAAAGAATTATGCATGCATTTGATTCGCATTTGATTGTGCATTTGACAAATCAAATGTTTGTGGATCGCATTCAAATACAAATGAAAATGTTTAAGGTATACATTGAAATGCATTTGCATTTGTTAAAAAGCCTGCAACCTGGAGTAAACACAGACACAAGAATGGTTATATATGCCCTCATGCCCATGGCATAGCAATACAAATAGTATTTGACAATTCTACACTGTCACAACTATGGCCTATCGATGGACGTGAAGTTCACAATCTCTCCGACCTTCGTCATTTTGAACGAGTTTGATGTTTATGTAACGATGCTGTGTTGTGTTTTATAATATTTGGTAAACATTATACGACTTCTTCTACCAATTTCATCCCATCAGATGGCGGGCGTTTTTGCCAGTATATATATAATACATTTAGCTGGCTTAAAGGTGGTTTGTAATAATCAACCGGACATGTGTGTCTACCGCTCTATTACAAATATCATTCGAATTAAATTATGATTCATCTTGAATGATATGCAATCATTACTAGCGTCCATGTATATAGCTTTTTAAATTGAAAGTAAATATATGCAAACATCTACAAAACCTACAGTCCGGGTACCAGTTTTGTTACACTTTAGAATATAATTGTAGCTACTCCAAATAGACTACTCAATGAAAAGGACGATTGTCCCGTTACTTAAGCAAGTTATCCTGAACTCACGGGTACGTCTGGCCTGGTTGGATAACGGAAAAGCACATTCCGAAATTCGATGTTGCCAGAAATGTTTTCCGGTCTTACTCCAATCTCGCTGGAACTGTCGATGTCCGGGTTCTGTAAATATATTGGTTGACATGTTCAACAGGACTAAAACAATATCTAAACATTAGAGGGCTAATGAATGTGTATGTACACCCTGTTTTCAGCAATACAGTAGTAAGACTAATGTTGAATGTACGCTGGCAAACCGAGCAGCGGTAAATTCATGCATAAATGGAATTGGTATGTTGTTTATCGTTGCATACTACTTACGCATGAAATGAAAGAAATATAGTAACTGGTCATTATTTACTGAATTATACTTAACATGTATGCAGACTCAAACAACATATGCAGTGACTAACCGTCATTTATACTACAGAGACAGACGTGAAAATACATGATAAATACATTGTGATGTTTGAGAGGCCACGCCTATGTCGCCGATATCGGCGGTCTCGTATCTTACCCTGTCAATGATCTTGAAGATCGTGTTTGCAGCACCTCTCGCAATGGCGACGGCCTGGATCTTTGGCCCGGCCAAACCAATGGCCACGGCGCCGGTCAGGATGCTGAAGAACACCTGCAGGATGCAACACGCTGAATGCTATTCCGACACGAAAAGAGTGGAAGCGCTCAGAGTGGACGATAGAAGAGGAAGAGCACGACTGAAGTGGGACTATTGCGTGCAGAGAGATTTTATGGGATTAGGAGAGGAGAGGAGAACGAGAGCGAGAGACGGAAGGGTGACGGAGATGGTAGATGAACAGTTACAATGACGGAAGAAGGACATCAGTTGAAGACCAGAGGGCAGAGGTTTGTGTCACCTCACACTTCAGGGACAAAAGGGAGAGCAAGATTCCACTTCATCTGGCCTCCCTGACAATGCACATGTAAACTTGTGTTATCACGCAATTGCAGTTCTATGCTAATAAAGCACCGCAATGTACTTGTGGATTACAACTGGCGAGCTTCATCGCGTGCAACTGAGACTATTATACATTCACAACAATTATGTCTACATTGTTTCGAATTTCGTGGTTGGCCATCGTCTGGAGCTGTGGTGATGATTTTTTGTTCCAAATCCTCTATGTACAAGTTCACAAAAATAGTTGGTACAGAACTGCCCATGGCTACACCGAACGTCTGTTGGAAAATGTGTCCTCCATATCTAACGTACGTAGTCCTCAAAATAAATTCCAACAACTCAATGATGTTGAATAAATAATAGTAGCTAGGAAGCCAACAGAAGAACACGACACGTAAAAGAAGCCGTATGATCAATAAAAACCAATACGCCTAGATTTCAATCGAGACGAGGGAAATTACGATTTATCTCACGTGTACGATGACGTCATTATACGTATGTACTTATAAATTTAGCGTGACATGTATCACTAAATGAGTTACTGTGACTTACGATGAGCAGTCTGCCCGGCGTGTACGTGTCGTCCTCTCGAATCAGCTTCGCGCCGTACCAGAAGCCGAGGGAGTAGGCGGCGTATACGACAAACCACGTGCCGCCCATGCTCAGACCAAGGATCAGGCCCTTCCGGATGCCCTTGTCTCGAGCCTCGGAGAGGTTGCCGTTGTACCTGAGAGTAGTACACGGAGATACAGAAGGGAAAAAGCTACCGCTTTGTGGAACCTACCGATATATCGCCTTTGAGCCAACATATCAACGAAATCGCAATGGCAACTTAATTTATTCATTTCTATTCCAAATTTATTCCATCAAGTCAACATTTCACTTAGAAATCGTACTACAAAATAAAACATAAGTAAGGAAATATATGTACGTGCCATAATTCCTTTCAATCTTCACAGTTCAAAATAAGTATCCGCCAGATGGCATCCTACCTTTCTGACTCCTTGGCCTCGCCGCCGAACGCCGCCACTGTTCGTATAGAGCCGATTACTTCCTCCGCTACTTTTCCCGCCTTCGCGTACGACTTGAGTTCCTCGTTGGTCAGCTTCGTACTCACCTATGACGGAAGTTACGTCACCCTTTTAAATGTTGGTCATTTACTGAACAGTTCCCTATGCATAGTTTTTTCCCCTCTGTGTCTACCGACCCTCTCATCCCCTCACCCGTCCACGCTCTCTTACATGTATCTCTTCTTCCGTCATGTCCTGCCCTTCTCCCTCCCTCAGTAGTAGTAGTAGTAGTAGTAGTAGTAGTAGTAATAGTAGTAGTAGTAGTAGTAGTAGTAGTAGTAGTAGAAGTAGTAGTAGTAGTAGTAGTAGTAGTAGTAATAGTAGTAGAAGTAGTAGTAGTAGTAGTAGTAGTAGTAGTAGTAGTAGTATTAGTAGTAGTAGTAGAAGTAGTAGTAGTAGTAGTAGAAGTAGTAGTAGTAGTAGAAGTAGTAGTAGTAACAGTAGTAGCAGTAGTAATAGTAGTAGTAATAGTAGTAGTAGTAGTAGTAGTAGTAGTAGTAGTAGTAGTAGTAGTAGTAGTAGTAGTAGTAGTAATAGTAATATCCTCCCACCTCCGTCCCTGCGTCCGTCCGTCCGTCCGTCCGTCCGTCCGTCCCTCCCTCCCTCCCTCCCTCCCTCCCTCCGTCCGTCCGTCCGTCCGTCCCTCCCTCCCTCCCTCCGTCCCTCCATCCCTCCCTCCCTCCCTCCGTCCCTCCATTCTGGATATTGCAAAACTATAACGTGTTCAAAATTTTTTAGCAAGGGTGGTCACACAATCTCCTCGATTCTCCCGCTCAGTGCCACTTCTAAAATCACTGCATTGGCTCCCCGTGCGATATCGCATTATGTTTAAGATTTGCACAATCACCTACCAAGCCCTTTCATCCAAAAAACCTAGTTGTTTGCAATACTCACACCAGCTAGACAAGCAAGACAACTTCGGTCGTCTAGTTCGAAGTTGCTATCTGTTCCTAGAGTTAAGACAAAGGCTGGAACTCGAGCTTTTTCAATGTTAAATCAGCAGAAAATATTGTTACATTTCGTCGTCACCTCAAAACCTATCTTTTCAATATCGCCTATCCTCCCTAGCTTCCTAGCACATCCATCCATTTGTTGACGACTTTCGCCTATCACACGAGTACGAGAATGCTTAATCCTTTGGTTTTGGTGCGCCACTGAGCTCGGATTGTCTGAGGATATTGGCGCGTAAGAAGTTATTTATTATTATTATTATTACTATTATCCGTGCACGTCCTGGCTCCATCCTCCCCTGCCTTCCTCTCCCTCTTCCTCCATCACACCCTCCCACACTCAATTATTCGAAATTTAGTAGAGTCAGGAAGGAAATGCATGTTGAATTCCATGAAGAATAATACTAATGAACGTATACATTTATTCTGACTATGTTTAGTCACGTGAACATACTATGCTTACCACAGGCTCACACAGCAACAGGTAAATACTAATTATGCACAATGTCATCTCTACAATAATATAATTAATACAACCTTTAGATTAAAATGAACATAATAACAACAAAAAAGCAACTTGTAAACAGTGTGCATATTTAATAACCACAATAGAAACTGCATAATAGTAATAATGATAAATAATAATAATAATGAAAATACCGATCTACCATACAACAATTACACCAGACGTACCATGGAGGTGATGAGAGCGGCTGCCACAAGCACGGGCACTATAACGAGCATGACGAGAGACAGCTTCCAGCCGATGAAGAAGCCCTGGATGAAGGCAAGTATGAAGCAAGCGAACAACTCGATGGCGCTCGAGAACTTCTCTCCCAGTCCGTCGACGATCTTGTGCATATCACTGCAGACCGCAGACATAATAATATATCATAATGTGTCCCATATTTCAGTAATTACGGAATTATATAGATACGTTTCAGACATGTTCGACGGACTTTCGAAACCTTCGCGGTCTCTTAGTCAGCGTCAGAATGAGCTGCAGTCAATTGTAATATGACTAAGAAGAAGACGCCTACTTGAAGGCCCACTGAAGGCTGTAATACGACATCGTGTCAACGAAGGCCACGACATCACGGCCGCTAGAGATACGTAACACTTCTTTGACAGACTATGTAGATTCCAATGCTAATACAAACAAGACGCAAATTTGAAAAACAAACATTGTCAGGTAATAATACCAGTGATATATTCGCATAAACAAAATCTTCCTTTTAATGTCACTTTAGTTCTGTCTCGTAGCACTTATAGTCCGTGTAGTCAAGTTCTCCTGCCTGCTACCTACTCGGAGAGACGTGTGTTGAGTTCTCCTGAGCCAAGTCGGTCGTACCAGCCAATGTCCTGACGAAGTACGGCTCGCAGGAAGTGCAATCTGATCCTGCGCACTTGTCTCTCTGCCGCTACGGCCCACAATGATACTTGGCAAAAGGCAAATATCATCACTCCTCCGGCCATTCCTGGGGATAAAACAAATGGTGGATCACTTTAGCAAAGCTGTGTTCTAGTTCAACGGAAGTCAGGTGTTTTAAAATATTTGGAAAGCATGTTAATCTCAGTTAATCAGATTAGCGACGGTGATTAATATAATAAATAGGACAGACATGCAAATACAGCCGTATAACCACAAGTTCTCGTCATCAGCTGAACCACTAAGTTAGCATTAAAAAGATATAATAACATTAACAAGATTTGCATTTAAAGCAAAATCCAAAAGAAACATTGACATATTTAGATTCCAATGATTATACATTTACATATGGAGTTTGGCGCAGTTCTGTTGCATTTAAGAGCGTGTTATGCCGTGAACAACACATTACAAAACCACTACCGGGATCTATATAGATTGCGATATTTGTTATAATCGCACGGGTAATATCTACGTGCAAAACACGTATTAAACTAATTATTTACAAATGTAAATAATTTACACAATTCGTGTAATATGTATGTATAAACTACCACTTGCCACACCTGTATCATAATTGTAATACGTTTCTGTATTGATGAAACATTATGATATGTTTCACTGAAATTTCCTTTGAATAAGTCGCATCAATCGTATGTGTGATTCTACTTTTTATGTGATTCTATTTTTTATGTATTTCTATTTTTATGTATTGCTCTTCTTCTGTCGGTTAAAATTATTATCAACATGCTAATTAATATTTTGAAAAATAATAATTACATCATCTACTTATGCTGTATGACCAACTGCAATTAACAGTTTGCAGTATTGTTGATATATCTGATGATATATGGGCCATTCATGCCCTTTTTTTTCTTTTTTTGTATGAATGACATTTAAATAACTAGTATTATAACTAATCGTTTCTCTCCTCATAACATCAGTAATGCTTAATTACTTTTGATATCTTGACATTATATCTCTTCTATTATTATTTTTAGATTGACAACTGTTAATTTATATGCAGCTACTGTTGATAACATAGCTCACCCATTTCCCTGGCGTTACGCCTTATATTTCATGACCCAACACCCAATCTGTCATGTTTTTTTTCTTCTTATCTTTTATAAATGATATCTGCCCTGTCACACACGGAGTATTTCTTAACATTCACATATGCACAGGAAATAAATACACACAAATTCACTCTTTTGAAAAAAATACCTAACATACGTACAAAGGCTGGCTATATTATTGTTTTATGTCCGAACCTAAGCAATGACTTCTGATGTGACATTTCTCTCCCACTTGGGAGGTATCCGTAACTGTTCTTTAATAAATGTTCTAGATATAAACGAAAATAGTACTGAACAAAATGAACCTCAGTTGATCCATTGTTCTTTATACTATGACATCGATATGTTTCACAAGTTAGCACACAACAATACGGATAATTTTAGTATCTTAAGCTTAAATATTCAATCCATTAATGCTAAATTTGATTAACTTGAACTTTTTGTAGAGCTTCTAAATACTAAACAATTAAAATTTAGCATTATATGTTTGCAAGAAACATGGATGTCAAATCATGATAATGTATCTCAATTCAGTTTACACGGATATGATATAATTGCTCAGGGGAAACATTGTAGTGTCAAAGGGGGTTTAATAATTTACGTAGATAATAAATATAAATATAAAGTACTTAAGAATATCAACATGTATGAACATTGGGAGGGGTTAGTAATTCAAGTAACTGGAGGCAGCTTATCAAAAACACTTACTATTGGAAACATATACAGACCGCCTAGGTCATTAAATCAAAATATTATAGATTTCATAGCTGAATTTTCAACAACAATAGCTACTCTAGAAAGTTGTAATAATCTAATAATTTCAGGCGATTTCAATATCAATCTACTGAAAATAAACGAGAACAAAATATATAGTGAATTTTTTTATACTATAATTTCATACAGTCTCTATTCACAAATTACCTTTCCAACTCGCTTTACCAGAACTAACGGAACACTGATAGACAACTTTTTCAGTAAATTAAATAAATCAATATTAGATAGCACTGCAGGAATCTTCACTAATACCCGTTCTGATCATCAACCTTACTTCCTAATCATGAATATCAACGTAAAATCCAAACCTCCTCCAAAATTTGTTCGAGTAAATCTACAAAATAAGGTAGCTATGCATAATGTTAAACTAGAGATAAATTCGGATGCAATGTATAACAAACTAAACAAATCTCCTACGGCTGATCCCAATTTAAATTATAACATAATACACGAAGAAATTATGCATGCTAAGAATAAGCATGTGCCTGTTAAAATCATGAAATATAATAAATACAAACATAAGCATTCAACCTGGATCACATACGGTCTTCTAAAATCAATCAAATATCGAGACTCGCTTCATAAGAAATTTAAAATGTATAATCCAAATTTACCTATGTACGAAGTCCATCTAACTAACCTAAAAACATATAACTCAATATTAAAGAAACATATTCGTACTGCCAAACAAATGTACTTTGAGTCACGCTTTAACCGATATAAAGATGACATCAGAAATACATGGAAAACCATAAATGAATTTATCTCCAAAAACAATTCAAACAACACTGTTTTGTTTAAAAGTAAGGGTATAACTATAACAGATAAAACGGTTATTGCAAACCAATTTAACAACTTTCAGTCGACAGCACAAGACATTCATTACAATGGAAATAAGGATTACAATTACTACTTAAATGATAATGTCCATTCCGTTTTCAGTCTATTAAATGTTGATGAAGAAATAGTCAAGAAAACCATTGAAAGCCTTCCCAATAAAAACAGTAGTGGCTATGACGGTATATCCTGTAAACGTTTGAAAACTCTCCATCATCAAACCATTAACCCTGGTAATAAATCAAGTAATAAATACTGGTATATTTCCCGATACACTTAAACTCGCTAAAGTAATTCCTATTTTTAAGAAAGATGACCCATCTGATTTTAAAAATTATAGACCCATATCTCTTCTTCCAACAATTTCAAAAGTGATAGAGAAAATAATATCTAGTCAACTAACAGCATACTTTAATGATTCTGATCTATTTGTTAAAAATCAATATGGTTTTAGAAAAAAACACTCTACCGAGTATGCATCACTTGAACTAATAGATATAATAATTACACAAATTGATAAAAATTATGTTCCTTTCAGTATTTTTCTTGACCTCTCTAAGGCCTTCGATACAATTGATCACTCGATACTATTAACTAAACTAAGATATTATGGATTACAGGGTCCTACCCTGAATCTATTTAATAGCTACTTAAGCAATAGAAGACAATACACCGAATTTCAAAATGAAAGTTCTGATATCCTACCTATCACAATTGGTGTACCACAAGGATCTATTCTTGGTCCCCTATTATTCATAATATACATTAATGATTTCCGTAAAGCTAGCGAAATGTTTAACTTTATTATGTATGCCGACGATACCACCTTATTTAGCACCATCAATTATTTTCAAGGTAACTCCCCAAATAGAAATATAGAATCGGCAATAAACGATGAACTCCTTAAAATAATTTAATGGTTAAACATTAATAAATTATCATTAAACAGAAACAAATCCAAATATATAATTTTTCACATGCAAAATAAAGCTGTCGATAACTTTACGCTCAATATAAATGGTACAAACATTGAAAGAGTAGATGAATTAAATTTGTTAGGACTTACTTTAGATACAAATTTAAATTGGAATAAACACATTGAAAAAGTATCAAACAAGTGTTCCAAAACAGTTGGCATCTTAAACAGACTAAAATATGTCTTTCCCCTAGAAATTAAAATTATCTTATATAATACGTTATTTTTATCACATATCAACTATTGTATTATGGTGTGGGGATACCAAGGTAGTCGAATGTTGAAAATACAAAAGAAAGCTATGAGAATTTTATCTATAAGTAAATAAAATTCACACTCTGAGCCACTTTTCAAAAAATTTAATATCTTAAAAATTTATGACATGTTAAAATTACATGAACTTAAGTTTTATTATAAATATGTACATCATGACCTCCCTGCTTATCTATTAAATTGGAAAATAATTACAAATGTTTACAAGCAAATTATTATTGTGGCTCCTATGAGAGCGACTGTTATTGTCTTAATAGGAGTCACAGACCCCATCTAATTTGACATTACACTGCATTTGTATAGATATATGCCTGTTCATGTTATGTTAATTTCATATTATACACATATTGTAATTGGGGTCTAAATAAAACTTTCTTGTTCTTGTTCTTCTTGTTCTTGTATTCAAATAAATATCAATCCTATGATACAACCGAAATGCACAGGGAGTCGAATCATTCCAAACGAGCAATCAACCTATATTATCTGTCTGATATTAAGAGTACAGTAAATATACCACTAAGTGATGTTTCTTAAAGTAATTTAAGTTACATACCGACGTACCAGTACGTGTAAAGTTTCATCTCTTCAAAGAAGATCTCCGGGTTGAGGTCAGCGGAGATGTGAGAGGAGTTTATGTCCGTTCTGTTCTCCAGCACAGCGATGTAACTGCAACACATGTCATTTACTTATCGCGTTGTCCATAGTTGTCTCTTTCTGCATATGCCTTCTCCTTTAATTGAATGACCCAACACAACTTTCTCTGACTTGTTCATTCATTGACCAAACTGTTACTGCGTAATGGTAATGTCCACGCGTCGGTCCCGTCTGCCTCTTTCTCGGTTAGACGTTTCCAATTATTTGTTCTAATGCATTAGGCCTGTGACGCTTAAAACACAAGTATCTGCATATATGACAACAAACTAGGAACCGGTTGTGAAATATGATATCATTGACTCTCCAGTGATTTCGTCAAAATTAAATGGTACAATTTTCAATTACTGGATAATTGCCCAAGGGTAGATAACTGATCTGCGCTGCCAACTACACGACTTACTCTATCATGGATTTGTTTTCCCAAAGGTCGTGCACGGTCACGCCATAGTCTTTCCAGACGTCCGTGAAATTCAGTAAGTATCTGTTGCCCTTTTCGTAGACAAGGAACGCGTCCATTTGTAGACCGAGAACAACATTTGACAGAATGTAAAAAGCACCGTGTAGGATTGCTCCAGTGGTGCCAACTACCATCATGAGGACGTCACGACAGTCGGCGTAGCGGAACTGCAAAGGAATTTGCAAGTAAAATAATAATATAATCCGCACCAATTACATTTTCAAGATCCAACCAGATTCGGTAAGACCGACACATAACCAGATTCGGTAACACCGACAGGCAATCAATGTTATAGGGTGGAACAAGTCCAAGAAAGACGTATTAAGTTTTTATGGTAGGTAGTTATAAATTCTAACCATTTTGGTCGAAGTTGTCTTACTTATTATAATTACACTCCATAATTCTTAAATAAATCTGCAATATACGTATCGAACAATTCTTTTATTTTGTCAAACCGTACATCGGCTTTTATAATAATTCGACCTTTCAGTGGCTAATTCGTTATACGACACATTATTCTCTATCTATGTTATAAAACATAACGTGAACGATGGATCTTTGTCTGGTTGTTTTTTTTTCTGTACGTCCTGCATATCACTGTCAAATTCGCATGTATGGAGCTGTAATTGTGTAGGCGTGCCAACTGGTCCTTATGGGTGACTCACACGTTTTTTTTTGTTCAATCGAACACAATTTCGACTTATCTGGGAAACATTCAGCCACTCTGCAATTAATGTGCGAAGACTATTCGTACACAAATAGCTATCACTGTATATAGCCAGGTACTCATTCATACCGCTGAGTGAACTGGAGCAACGTAGAGTGAACGAACTTACGCAAGGTTCGACACGGCAACACGGGGCACGAACCCGGGTTCCCATGATTGAGAGTTCGATGCTCTAGTCTCTGCGCCACTGCGCTCCAGATGCAACTTAAAATACTACTACTAGTAATAATAATAAAATAAACTGCCCTATCGACTACTTTCTCAAGATCAGAGGTATATCCAAACAGATTCGTTCAGGCTTAAATCATCATCCGGTGCTATGGGAGGATCTGTCAATGTTATAGCTTGGTGCAATTTCGAGACGTGCTAGCTGGAAATTACGGGTGATTTTCCCCGGGGCTCTGGGGGTAAAGATCTAGGGGTTCACTATTTCCAAAGACTGTATCTAACGCTGTAATGGCAGAATGTAATATACGTGCTTTTATCTGGAATTTCATTTCCAATGCACCTCTACTAGTTGACTAATAAATGGATTACGTGTTCTGTGTAACGTACCACTCGTCTCAGTGGCACTAGTTCCGCGGTGTCCGCTTTGTCCTCAGGTCCTCTGTCTTTTGCAGGCAAAATCTCTTGTGTGCTGCCGGTCGGTGTGCACGAAATGTTGCCGTCTGGAAATACGGTATTTAAATATAAATGTGCATGCATTTTTATTGGTTGACACATTCAACAGAAGCGGGTTAGTTGGTTATGTCGTCTACTATCAATGCTCCAATTCTCACAAAAATGTGGATCGAAAGTGGCGTCTAAGAAATCGGTATACTTACCAAAGAAAATTATACATCTCACTAAGAGATAGAAAGAGCGATTAACCTGGTAATCATTGCTATCTATGAATTGATATAATTAAACTGCATACGTCGTTGAAATGGAAACAATAGGACCTTCATGTATTTTGGGTAAGATAAAGAAAAACAAATCACGATAGTACCACGTTTAGTATGAGGAATGTTTTTAACTAAACAAGATGTTGTAAGTTTCTAGCTGTAAACGGGAGTTGGAATCGCCAACCATCCGGCTAATGCACACAATTTTGCTTTTTCTTGAATTGCTTATTATGACATAAAACGTCTTTCGAATAAACAACGAACTTATGGAA
>OZ023205.1:25253527-25306027 GCA_963995525.1 Escarpia spicata | reverse complement strand
CCAACACGATTGTGCCAGTAGCAGTTGTATTTACTTATCCACCCAGTCATTGTGTACCGTTGTTTGTGTGCCTTGCAATGGGTCTCATGTAACGTGAACGCATCTTATTGTGTGAACTCAAGACTTACCAATTTCCATTTGAGTTGAGTTTATTGGCTTATCGTGATTAGGTACTTTCGTTACCTAATTGATCCGTTATTTATAGCTTCTTTTAATTATTTCAGTACATATACCGGAAATATATAAGTCATACACACACAACTATGTTTTCCTTTTTATTAGTTTCGCTTAATAAAATATGTCATATGTTTTCATTAACTGACTTAATAACTAACCATTTTAAAACGGCTTCTGATCCATATGCAACAGTTTAACACTAGTACGAGAGCTGTGTTCAGACAGTTTATTCACGTTGGACATGAGAATGCGATTGAATCATATTTTACATATTTTAGGTGAACAGTCAACAGAGCACCGGCATCATGCGATATCACAACCACGACCTCAGCAACCCGGGCGATGAACTTTATTTACTTTGCGTATCTTATCTAACGTAATCCCTTCTTTTCTTCGGCTCGAGTTTAATTAAACATGCACGCAATCGTCAGTGCTATAACTGGCCAATGATTCACAGCAGTCGGCGAGCGCAGTATATAGGCCATCGGACTTTTAATCGAGATATTTCAGCATCAAATCCTCTTGTTGCTCCTTTGTACTTTGGGCAAGTTCGTTTTCTATGATGGCTAGGTGAACGCGCACTATAGCAGCGTTGCTGCATGAGTGCTTCCCATAGAAGACGAAATTGTGTTCGGTTGAACCGGTCTGCCGAATGCTTCCCGTAGAAGCCTAGAAGCCGAAAAGGTGTTCGACTGAATAGGTCTGGCTGGAGTGATGTGTAAATTACTTTGAGCTGTACGAATATTGGGTGCCGCGCTATATAAGAACATACCTTTTCTTTGTTTTCGGAAACCAATTCTGTTTTACGGAATTTTAAGATATTTTCTAAATCAGTAATAATAATACTCAACGTGGGCACTTTTGCAGGACAATCAATTTTTAACAATTACCTGTACGTTTAAACTATGTAGCAATGACAGAAAAAATAGAAAGCCATCAGAAACAAGCTACTATCATCCAGTATAATGTCTAGACTGTCTCAAAAAAGCGCGATATTTGTTGAATCTATCGCATGTGTACATCAAATCAAACCCTTAGACAGCCACCCGTTGACCAGTTATTAGAATGGATTTTTTGGGAAAATCAAAACGAGTTTTTCTTTTAAAATAGCGGATATTTTGTTAATTAGATTACGGAATTTTTATATTTAAAATCATGATTTGGTGTTGGACTAACTTGTTTTTATTTTTTCAATTGTCAAGGTCAAAACTGCACTCTTTTAAAAGGAGCCGTGTATTGCGAATTATTACATTTTGTAACATACACACCCACACACACCCACACACACCCACACACACCCACACACATCCACACACATACACACACACTCACCCCCCCCCCCACACACACACACACATGCACGCACGCACACTCATAAATATATACTATATATCGTATTAGTATTCATATGCGATATTATCTTTTTGGCCACATCGATACGTGTAACCGGGTTTTTTTATTTCCATAAGCGTAAATAAAAAACGAGAACGGGTAAATTGGGAAATTGCACAATCTTATCAAAGGGCCTGCATCAAATCAGTAATACCAGTCCCAGACCTTCTAGAATAATTATCTAGTATTGTCTGAATACCCTATGTCCATTTATCGAACTCACCTGTAATCAGACGCTCACGGAAAATACTGAAACTATACTGTTGACGAGATGTTCCCGGTCTACCTGTGTTGCCAGACGGACTTCTACTTCGTGCAAGGACGCCCCAGATTGCGCGTGACGCGAGACGTGGCCTCTGTTAATATTTCTCCTGCGATAACGGGAGCGACATTCGTTCATCGACTGATAAGAAGAGTTTATACACACTGCGTGTGTGTTGAACAGTAATGGTGAAGATATTAGCGACTATTTACATTTTAAACTCCGCACGTTCCATCCGAGAAAATCGTGAACCAGGGGGACAAGAATAACTTGCGAGACATCTTATCAGCTAGCAAGATGATAACATTTTAAAATAACCTATTAGTACACATATTGTATTAGTAATATTGTAACGTAATTTCTTTCTGATTATCGTGCCCCAGAAGGGACGAATGCAAACAAAACATGACACCTTATCAGTTAATAATAATAATAATTATTATTATTATGCAGCGTAGCTCCAGTGTGTACCAACTTCGTCTAGCGCCTCTCTCTTCCAGTTATCACGGAATTAACCTATCCATCATGTGACCTGTTGCATAACAAAAGGTCCGTCAAGCCATCAAAAATGGATGCCGAATACGTGGTGCGTTCGTGCAATCCGTCGTACATGTTGTTTAAATTGTGTCCACAAAATGTTTCTTTATAACAAAAACATAAGGCAACGTTTTTAAAGTGACAATTGTTTGTTTTATGAGATGTTATGCTACAATGGTAATGTAATTCGCGTATACAACCGTAAATCAACATTGGTGACAAAAGTAAAGCTTCACGGAGGCCACGCGCAAAACTTTGATTGTGACGTAGGCAAACCGTCGCAAGGCGACATACTGGATACATCAATTGGTATATCCAGCATGTTGCGCTTTGCCTACGTCACAATTGAATTTTTGCGCTTGACCTCGGTCAAGCTTTGTCTTTGCCAACAATGTTGATAACGGTTATATATGTGAATTACATTACCATTGCTGCGTGACATCTCATATAAATCAAACATTCCCGCATACAGATGTCACTTTAAAAACTTTGTCTTATATTTGAACACTTGCTTCAGCATAATTTCAAAAAAACATACGGCAGAATGTCCGAATCCACCACGTGTTTTTCTGATGGTTTGACGAAGGTTTCGCGAGACAACATGTCACGTGATGGGTAGTTTAATTGTTAAGATTCGGCGGCGAAGTTCGCGAGGCATTTGCCAATCGGACGTCTATGTTTACAATGCAATGCTAACAAAACAAGCACGGTACACTTTCAGTTTTAGTATGTAGTGTTAGGCTGTTGGTGGACCACACTTGATTTGTGACAAATGCAATAATGGATACCTTCCTTGTGTGCGTTTTATTACTTCATAACCATAGTAAAATTAAAACTCTTCTTGAACATATTACTTGGGAGGTACTAAGTACCTTGAAAGGATTGATATTCTAACACAACTAAGCGCAATGTGACTTTTTTTCTGAGCGCGTCAACAAACAGATACTCCAAGTTATTGAGTGTACGGCACACCTTCTGCGGTGCAATTAGAGGTCAACCGCAGGTCTGCCGTTGGACGCGGAGTTCTTACGCAACAATTGGTACGTCGGCGTCTGCACAGACGTTGCATTATTCCGTACGTAAATAGTTCTATAAATTGAAAAAAATAACTACTGAGGTATGCAGTGTGACAGCTCGACATGTTAGGAACACACATTTATACAGAAAGTTGAGTTTGAAATACCAGTCAGCACATTTGACGATTTATTAAAAGACCTACCTGTTGCTTGTTGACAACTATGGTGTGCAGAGCCTGTCGTGGTGAATAAAAATGTGTTTATTGAATTCTGTTGGCTTTGACTTAAGTCTATGTATTTTCTTTGTTAGCTGTGGATGATCTGAGTCCCATATATATCACATAAATGTCCAACTATGATGGATTTACATTTTTATCAGAATCTAACAGTGGTCATGTGACACACTTGTAATGTCATCCTGCTGAGGAAGTCCACAGGTTGCGGTTGAAATCTACAGAACGTAATCGAGGTTTTTTGTGAGGTAATTATGTTGTTGGTCAATTCAGTTATCAGTAAAAGATGGTAAACGAAGGCAACTATTTGATCAGCAGAAAGACTATTTAGATGAGTCATCTGAAGAGGAGGTGAATCTGTGAAAAGTTGATGGAAAGACGAATGTGGAATATTACGCACAAATAACAAAGCGGGCAGGGCGACTGCTCTGGAACAACAATAACAGGAACACGATAACAGATGAGGTAACATGTAATTACACAGCAATACATCAAGTTTGTTTTCCTAGTATGTCAATGTTGCAGATGGACGAGTCTCGTGGATTAAAAAGGAATCATCTTGCCAGATCTTCAGCGTGCCAACGTTTACACAAATATCTTTCATATAATGTTCTTACACTCCGTCTACCACCATTTTTCGTATTTGATTTGACTTTCTGCAATGTTGAGTTCAAGCAACAAGGCTTCAATTGCATCAATCATTTTACTTGGTCCACAAATAAAACACATCAGTTTTCGTAGACGTTCGGGCGAATACTTCTGTAGTGCTTTGGACAGAGCGTCTTTGTCGATTCGACCATCTGCAAAAAATATATTCAGTGGATAACGTGTGGGACAATCATTCACAACATGTTATGTTAGAGTTTGAGTCCTCTGTTGTTAAATCACCTTGTGTAACTAGTAGTCATTTTTAACCAGGTACTTATGTATACAGCAGAGTGAACTGAAGCAACGTGGAGTGAACAAAATTGTCCAAGCATTGAAACAGCAGCAGGAGGATTTGGAATGGAAATAGTGTAATGTTTGAACCATTACATCACTGTACTCCATTTGTTAAAATAATGAAATGGTGTGATGTTTGAACCATTACATCACAGTGCTCCATTTGGTAAAACAATGAAATAGAGTGATGTTTGAACCATTACATCACTATGCTCCATTTGTTAAAATAATTAACTAATCTGATGTATGAACCATTACATCACTGTGCTTCATTTGTTAAAATAATGAACTAATCTGATGTTTGAACCATTACATCACAGTGCTCCATTTGGTAAAACAATGAAATGGTGTGATGTTTGAACCATTACATCACTGTGCTCCATTTGTTAAAATAAAAAATAGTGTGATGTTTGAACCATTACATCACTGTGCTCCATTTGTTAAAATAATGAAATGGTGTGATGTTTGAACCATTACATCACAGTGCTCCATTTGGTAAAACAATGAAATAGAGTGATGTTTGAACCATTACATCACTATGCTCCATTTGTTAAAATAATGAACTAATCTGATGTATGAACCATTACATCAGTGCTTCATTTGTTAAAATAATGAACTAATCTGATGTTTGAACCATTACATCACAGTGCTCCATTTGGTAAAATAATGAAATGGTGTGATGTTTGAACCATTACATCACTGTGCTCCATTTGTTAAAATAATGAAATAGTGTGATGTTTGAACCATTACATCAATGTGCTCCATTTGTTAAAATAATGAAATGGTGTGATGTTTGAACCATTACATCACAGTGCTCCATTTGGTAAAACAATGAAATAGAGTGATGTTTGAACCATTACATCACAGTGCTCCATTTGGTAAAACAATGAAATAGAGTGATGTTTGAACCATTACATCACAGTGCTCCATTTGTTAAAATAATGAAATAGTGTGATGTTTGAACCATTACATCACAGTGCTCCATTTGGTAAAACAATGAAATAGTGTGATGTTTGAACCATTACATCACAGTGCTCCATTTGGTAAAACAATGAAATAGAGTGATGTTTGAACCATTACATCAATGTGCTCCATTTGTTAAAATAATGAAATGGTGTGATGTTTGAACCATTACATCACAGTGCTCCATTTGGTAAAACAATGAAATAGAGTGATGTTTGAACCATTACATCACAGTGCTCCATTTGGTAAAACAATGAAATAGAGTGATGTTTGAACCATTACATCACAGTGCTCCATTTGGTAAAACAATGAAATAGAGTGATGTTTGAACCATTACATCACAGTGCTCCATTTGTTAAAATAATGAAATAGTGTGATGTTTGAACCATTACATCACAGTGCTCCATTTGGTAAAACAATGAAATAGTGTGATGTTTGAACCATTACATCAATGTGCTCCATTTGTTAAAATAATGAAATGGTGTGATGTTTGAACCATTACATCACAGTGCTCCATTTGGTAAAACAATGAAATAGAGTGATGTTTGAACCATTACATCACAGTGCTCCATTTGGTAAAACAATGAAATAGAGTGATGTTTGAACCATTACATCAATGTGCTCCATTTGTTAAAATAATGAAATGGTGTGATGTTTGAACCATTACATCACTGTGCTCCATTTGTTAAAATAATGAAATAGTGTGATGTTTGAACCATTACATCAATGTGCTCCATTTGTTAAAATAATGAAATGGTGTGATGTTTGAACCATTACATCACAGTGCTCCATTTGGTAAAACAATGAAATAGAGTGATGTTTGAACCATTACATCACAGTGCTCCATTTGTTAAAATAATGAAATAGTGTGATGTTTGAACCATTACATCACAGTGCTCCATTTGGTAAAACAATGAAATAGTGTGATGTTTGAACCATTACATCAATGTGCTCCATTTGGTAAAACAATGAAATAGAGTGATGTTTGAACCATTACATCAATGTGCTCCATTTGTTAAAATAATGAAATAGAGTGATGTTTGAACCATTACATCACAGTGCTCCATTTGGTAAAACAATGAAATAGTGTGATGTTTGAACCATTACATCACAGTGCTCCATTTGGTAAAACAATGAAATAGAGTGATGTTTGAACCATTACATCAATGTGCTCCATTTGTTAAAATAATGAAATGGTGTGATGTTTGAACCATTACATCACAGTGCTCCATTTGGTAAAACAATGAAATAGAGTGATGTTTGAACCATTACATCACAGTGCTCCATTTGTTAAAATAATGAAATGGTGTGATGTTTGAACCATTACATCACAGTGCTCCATTTGGTAAAACAATGAAATAGAGTGATGTTTGAACCATTACATCAATGTGCTCCATTTGTTAAAACAATGAAATGGTGTGATGTTTGAACCATTACATCACAGTGCTCCATTTGGTAAAACAATGAAATAGAGTGATGTTTGAACCATTACATCACAGTGCTCCATTTGGTAAAACAATGAAATAGAGTGATGTTTGAACCATTACATCAATGTGCTCCATTTGTTAAAACAATGAAATAGTGTGATGTTTGAACCATTACATCACAGTGCTCCATTTGGTAAAACAATGAAATAGAGTGATGTTTGAACCATTACATCAATGTGCTCCATTTGTTAAAATAATGAAATGGTGTGATGTTTGAACCATTACATCACAGTGCTCCATTTGGTAAAACAATGAAATAGAGTGATGTTTGAACCATTACATCACTATGCTCCATTTGTTAAAATAATGAACTAATCTGATGTATGAACCATTACATCACTGTGCTTCATTTGTTAAAATAATGAAATAGGTAAACTAAGATGTTGATAAACTTATGTATAGCGATATGTGACTGTGTAACAATGGTTTTAGAAAGGTGGAGGAGGAAGGTGAGAGGAAGAAGAAAGCTGCCGACTGGGAGAGGCGGAGCTGGTAGGTGGTTTAGTGCATGAACTTGCCCCACCAGTTTAAAAGGGAGCACCATGAGGCAGATCACATGACTACCCAGGTATGCATAAAATTCCACTTGAAAAATAACCTTGCCAAAATATGTGTCATATGAACGAGTATATACTACACACAAACAACGTTGCTGGAAGCTGAACAGTCCTCCTGAGTGGCAAACAGTGTGCAATCCATGTTGTCGTTTTCATTGCACAACTTCTCGAGATCATCCTTCAAGCAACCAAACAACAATGTCATTACTAGGCTAGTCAATAGGGTTATCCATAAAGTACGTTATGTTATTTGTGTAAATTTTTGAGACCCCCAACCCCTTTGTAATGCATCATAAGACTGGCATATACACCCCCTAAAATCACGTTCATTTTAACAAAGACCCTCCTCTTATGATGCATACATCTGTAATAATTATTATGTTCGTTGCGTGGCTTCATTCATAGTTTATCAGTATGTAAAACAAACAGTAGTACACTGTTTAATTTTAGTGGAATGCTCTTGAAATATACCCCAAAACTGGCTTACCAAGAATTGCTATTTGTCCAATATCGTCAGCTTGACAAGCCAACTTTCTAAAAATCATTTACAAAACACTTACCCCCACCCTCATGTAATGCTTCATCATGCTTGCCCATATACCCTATACCCCCACCCCTAAACATAACATAGTTTATGGACAACCCCTATGTAGAATTATTACATTTCATGATATCTGATCAGCACATGTATGGTTACACTAAAACTACATTTAATTAGTACACAAGTATTACAGTATTGTTCTGACAAAGAATGTGTAAAATTACATACATATATAAGTTTGTGTTTATGTAGTATCTTCACTATACATGTAAAATATAAATTCATTGTTGTCTCTGACAGAAATTGGTGTGCATATAGTTATATAAATAGTCACCTTTAACATAAATCCATTGCAGTTAAGTTTGTGTGTCTATAGAATTTCTTTACCTCAAGATCAATTCATTGCTGTCTCTAATTAATGAGTGTATGTTGTATCTTAAGTAGTCACCCAAACTAATAATTTCTTTCTGTTTCCCACTTAAGTTAGCTGTAAGTAATCACCTTAAAGATCAATTCGTTGCAATTTTTGGCAGTGTACAACATTTGGACCTGCCCAGGCTGGTAGACGTCTTGGCCCTGCTTCTTCAACTGGTTCAGATCTGCTATGTGACACATCATGGAGTATGGAGGGTTAATTCCCACGCCCCCAGCTACAAGTAGCAGATCCATATCGTCGTCTCCAGGTTGAGGATCATAGGAGAAGTCACCAGCTACCTGGACGGACACTTCGCTGCCTTGACGAGCCTGCAATAGCAAATATATTTTAAAATAAAAATATTTCATTGTAACTCAGAACAAGTTTGAACACATACTGTATCAGCGTTTGGAAAAACACTTTTTATGGTGTAATTTAAAAGAAATATCAAGAAACATAATTTAGATGAGAATACAATACAGACTAATCTAGTTTCTGACATTTTATGTTAATTGCGAATCATGGACCCTCACAGCGGAACTGCAAAGAAGAATTGCTGCATTGGAAATTAAATGCTACCGAAGAATCCTCGGTATTTCCTACACGGACCACATCACCAACGATGAAATCAGAAAAATCATCACGCAACATGTGGGACATTACGAAGACCTGCTGACCACAGTAAAAAAGAGGAAACTGAGATGGTATGGCCATGTAACATGATCAAGCGCGCTCACAAAAACAATACTACAAGGAACAGTACTGGGGAAAAGAAGACAGGGAAGACAGAGGAAGAGATGGTCAGACAATATTGCAGAATGGGCTGGGAAGACCTTCGCAGAAACTCAGAAGCACACAACCGCGAAGACTGGCGTCGACTGGTGAAACATTCAGCAATGCGGCGCCCCCATGACCCAGGCGGGTTACGGGAGCAGTAAGATGTGAATTTATTAAATTGATTTTAAACTTGAGATGTTAGTTGTGAAAACGCATAATATAATGTTGATTAACAACAGCAGGAACAAGGAAATTAAGAGGAGATCAAGACTGGTACGTGCATAGTTTTGTATAAACTTACATTTATGTCTGGTTGAATATATGAATCAGACATAAATGTAAGTTTATACAAAACTAAGCACATACCAGTCTGAAGAGTATGTGTATTTCTGTTAAAGGAGTAAACCTTTGGAATTCCCTGGACAGTTCACTGATTAACTGTAGAAATGTTCACCAGTTCAAAAAGCAGTACACAGATCAAATATTGAATAGCTGTGTTAGAGTCGTAACGCATTCTTGATGATTACATAAGATCAACAAGACAAATTAAATGACAATTCAGCTGAATGCAAACACATTGCTTACTGTTGTTCAAGAAATGTTCCGGTAGTTTTTTTTAAATAATCAAATCTAATATGATTATGCATGAAAATGGTGTTGTTGCACTTTGAATTTTTGTTCTTGTACTCTCGTTCTAAATATATTATGATGTTAAAAAGCTATTAAAAGGGTAAACATTATAAGTAGTGCACTTCTTTTTACCCTTTTTTCACCAGTTTGTATTCATTTATATATGCACTGTGTAAGTGATGTAAATATGTTGTTGATGTTGAAATAAATTCATTCAGATATATGGTCATGAATAACAGCTAATAAGTATTTTACTCACTTTAGAAATATATACAAACTAGAGGACACAATAAAAGATAGTGTAGCTTAGGTATCAGAAAGTATTCATTCCCACAGAGGAAAATAATGAAACAACAACTGACTGTGTAAACGCTTGGCCTGGTAAATGCCAGCAGCACGAATATGTTTAAAAACAAACCTGACAAATATCTCAAAAGTGCAGGTTTCATATAGATACAAGTGCCATCTGAGTTTTTTGCTCTGGGTAGAATATTTGTTCAATCTGACACTCTCTGTGTTACCTGCTCGTGGACCCAGAGTGTTGGTGCGTAGCCGGTCCGTTTCACTGCCAGTTGCAGTGTTCTCTCCTCCGCCAGTTGCCTTGGGGCGGAGGTCATTGAGAAACCAGTGAAGACTTTCATCCCGGGAATGAAGAAATCCACCCTGAATACAAAGGTTATAAGAAGATCTAAAGGAAGCATCTAGTACCGTACATACGTGTTACTTTAGACATTAGGTGGAATCATGTTCATATACAGCTAATGACATGGTTGGGGTCCAGTACACGTGAATGTATACAAGTACATGTGTATATATAAATAGTTATCATGTACAAGTACATTTTAATTTATATTGTAGTTGTGTTAGGAATATATGGATGCGGTATCTTGCTGACAGAACAAAATCAGCGCACTAAGTGGCTAGTTAATCCTGCACTGTTTCCTTAAGCATATATTTTCTGAAGCCACAAACTTATCACCTTAAGGTCTTTTTGTACTGTTTAAATACCAGCCTAGCCATCATCTGTACATAGTTTGGAACTCCCTGACTGTTACCAGGCTAAATGTGCTATCAGTTGCAATAAAATGCAAACAAACCAGATTGTTTCTTTAAGATGGTAAATTGTAATTATAAAATATATTAAATAAAGACGAGTTTTAATTAATTTACATTACTATTTTTATTTTTTTATAAACCACATACAGGTATATTAATATTATTATTAATAATAATAAGTACATTTATAGAGTGCCGCAAACATGAACATAGTCCACTGAAATATGCATAAAATATATAGGTGATAAAATATGTTGGTTAAATAAACTATAATATATTTAAATATGCATAGTTTCGTATAATTTATAAATATAAAATAAATTAGCTGAATAAATGCTGAACAAATTAGCTGAAACATTTATTTATCCCATGTCTGACCACCAGTGATCAAGGATCCTGTATATTGACATAGCCCATGGCAGAGAGGGTAAATACATAACTTCCGAGTGAGATGCACCATCTCAACAGCCAATACAACATACCATTGTCCCGCTTTAAATGTGACTCTTGGGTCATCTATCTTTAGAGTGAGTGCTTTCACTGTTGACGACAGGCTAACAATGTCAGTGATTGTTGCCTTCGACAGGATCTGCAAGAAATGTCATATCGTGGTACATATATCAGTGAATAGACTTTAAACAGTACCTGGCCAGAGACAGAGGCGGATACGTATTTACAAATAATATATGCAATAATTGCTGCATGACTGAATGTTTCCCAGAGAAGTTGTTTAGAAGTAGGAATGAATAAGTCAGAGACGGGGGCTAAGTCTAGTAGTGCTTTGAATGATTCTACGAATCACATCGAAACACACCGTATATGTTATAAAGCAAATGCTTTCACTTGAAAATGAACAAGGAGACAAAGACAGCGGTAGTAATCTGTAATTTGACAAGCTTTTCTTCTTTTGTATCTGTGCGGTACATGACTATGGATGAGATTATATGTGCTTACAATTTACATGAAATTTCTCACCTCACTTTGACAATAATATTTCTTCTTTTTTCCATCTGAGTGATTGCTAGCAGATTTCACCGACATGTTGTTTGTTACCCTTGAAAAGCAACTGCAAAAACAAACACACATATAACATAGGAAAACAGTTCGAACTTACCAAGTAAAATGCAACATCATACAGAATTATCACACGTATCATGTACACTGCTAAAATCAGTTTAATACCAGATAATCCACACTTTTTGCAACGTAAAGTCCCATGTCTTTTTCCTATGACTGACGCAGACAACTTTCAGTGCATCATTATTATACTGTGAATTTGTGATGTTTGTGCATTGTTCACATGAAAATATACTAAAACATTCCATCAATCAAATTAAATTGCTTGGTAATTTAATAGCACAGCCTGAAAACAAAATTGTCACAGGACAATATGTACATGTATGTTATTATAACTATTCATAATGACGCATGAATAAAGTAAAACATAGCTGACCCAGCAAGCAACCATCTACAGACTGGGTAAAACATACACTGTACCTTCGAAATGTTCTGCACACACTCTGCTAAATCAAAGGGATGTGTTAACATAAGTGACTAATACTGATACAGTCCCTAAAGTGCGCCATACTAGAGACAACAAGCTAGCAAGTAGGCACTTGAGAGTTGGGGGGATTAACTTAATACAAGACTTTGATCTCTGGTGTATTGGTGCTTACACTAAGGATCTGTGTCAAATGTATGTATTCACAATCTCAATTAAACTGACTGCATTCCCAGGCAACGAGGTAAAACAAAGTTAACAGCACAACCCATATCAATAATAATATTAATATCATAAGCAATACAAAGAACCATAATTATTAATAATAAACAACACGTTGTTGGCATTTATGTAGAAAATATATCAGGTAAATCCAGTTGAAACTGGTTCCAACTAGTGTCCCTCATATCAATGATATCATGTTTTCAATTGTTTAGCATATCTGATGACTGATAGTGATAAAATATTTGGTGTACTGAAACAAGGATACCTTGAGTTAACTCTTCTAGAGGCAGTAGGCAGGCATTAGGCTTAGTGGTGTACCAGGTAGTAAGTAATAACAGTTATGCATATATATATATATATATATATATATATATGTACATCGATATGACAAAACAATTATATAATAAATAAAATTTCAGCTAGATATTATAATACATATCCATATATAACTTATTAATTAATAACATAGTGAGCACTGCCAGTCGTCTGCTGTTGCCTTAGTTACAACTTATCGCATTCATTTGTGTACAGAGAATGCAACACCGTTCTACACGGTTAACAAATATGGAAATAACGGCAAACCATTTTTTAAAAAGATTGTCTGAAGCTGTTTAAGGTGGAAATTGGAGCGGAAGACAAAGCCATTAAAATACGTTAATGAGTCAATTTATTATCAGACATTGACGTTTTATTAAAATAGTGTCATTTAATTTTATATAATGTTTTGATGCAAAACATTTGTCTTACACGAGTAACTACTTGTCTTAGACAACATTTTTATAGAGGCCAGTGGCTAACTGACCTGTTTCACTGATCAGAATTTTGTGCAATTTGTTGAGTCATCTCACACAGGTCTGGTATAATAGAAGGAAGTTGGCAAAAGCAGTCACTGACACTTGTGTATTACTGTATACATGCACATTTGGACTGGACTGTAAGTCGGCGTGAGGATGGCAGACACGCGCATCTACCGGAGCATTTTTGTACAGCTAAAATGTTGATCTTGAATGCATAACCCATAAAGGCCTGTTGTAGACTACCGGTAATTAAGAATGGTTGGCTACATATCTAAAGATGATGTTGCAAAACTCCCATGTCCCTGTGTCTATCGGAACAGACACCAATAGATATAAACTGTTCCTGTTGATTTCCCACCTAGTGTCTCTGCCTATGCTATGCCTGTAGGCTATGCCAAAAACAAACACAGCCATTATTGACCAGTTTAATTTTGTTCAATTCAATTTGTTTCACTACCAGTTGTGTCAATGAGTCATTAATGTGGGCGCCTAAGACTTGGAACTATTAGTTAATCTAGTGGGCAGCTGGTCCCCTCTAAATTCCACAGGTCTGTCTTATCAGTTATAATTACCAGTCTTGGCCAGTCATCTGCCAGTCTTAAAGATGGGCACATGGGTCTCTGGCTAAGTCCCTGGAAAAAACGGCATGTGGTTGGCACAGTATTGAGTTAGCAGACCTGCAAAATTTGGTTGCAAAATATTTAGCTTGGGGTAGATATGCAACCTGTAGTGGATTCACCATAACACTAGAGAAGGCAATTCTAAAATAAACCATCAATGCAGTATACTAGTAGGACCCTGGACACTTGTACAGAATCTGGGCCCACATGGATTTTGTCGTTATAAATAAATAAATATATTTATATAGCGCCAACTCTAGTTAGAAACTATTCAAGGTGCTTTACATGTAAAATAGTAATACATCAAAACATAATTCAGTATAAAATAAAAATACAAAATAAAAAGTTATCTTTAAATATTAGTATTATCATGTTGTATAAACAAACGGTAATTAATAAAATGCCAAGTCTAAAAGTCATTATAGCAGTTAAAATGTTGATTAAAAGAGAGTGTTTAAAAGTGCTCTTAAAAGTGTCACTGTTCATTACATTCACTGCAAACAAGCAGATCACTCCACAGATCCGGGACTGCTGCGGCTAGTGGAGTTAAAATATAGATTGAAATACAGTGTTTTTAATGCGCTCTTAAAAACTGCTTCATTATTTAGTTCACGCATTGATACGGGTAAATCGTTCCAGAGGTCCGGAGCTGCTGCCATAAAACTCGCGTCGCCGACTTTGCATCTTGTTCACGGTCTCACAAGTTGATGATTTCCCACTGACCGAAGAGACCTGGATGGCACGTAGAGGCAGACAAGCTCGCTCAGCTACAAGGGCCCACATCTGTTGACAGCTCTGTGCATAAATACCAGGACTGTGAAACGAACACAATCCTGAAACATTCACTCTGATGGGGGCAAATAATAACGTATTATACATATTGTATATGGTCACGTCACATATATGGTCAGTTGTCGACAAAGTTTTTGTCTGATATATATACAGCACGGTATTGTAATGGTGTAGTAGTAGACCCCCATTCATTCACACCATTCCCCAAAGCCATTCACAACCTCACACCCCCGTTTATCAATAGTGGATTGGTCCAGGCCAGCTGTGCACCTTCAATGATCCCAATGTAATACCCCATTGCATGACTTCCTCCATTCCATATCATCACAGGCATAGCTACATTTTAAAATAGTGCGTCCTAGAAGTAGAACACTTTTGGGGCCCAAATATTACATGATAGCGCTCTTGTTTACTGCACCATGCCCACAAGCCTGAAATGAGCGATATAATAGCATTTGGAAACCAGAGGGTTATTTTGGCCTCAAAAATGCCTAGTAGGCCCTTCATTCAACCAAAAATTACGGAATTAACAAACTATGTCTTTGACTGTCTCAGTGTCTGTCACTGACCTGAGCTATAAAATTTAGGCAAAATATAATTATAACGGCAAAATTAGGTTGGGTCCGAATTCTACACAAGTGCCGGAATTTGCTTATGCTTAGGAACTACCCGGATATTGGATCAGATGGCTGCACCACCTGATGATGATCAATGATCGGAACGACGGACGTCGTAGACGTAGATGTAGTGACTAATCTGTCTAATCAGTCTAATGCTAATGGAGTGGAGCGATATTACGTGCAATTCAATCATAAATTATATTATTCATACCTATTTAGTATCACGCCTCTACAATACTTGGTCAGATGAGAAAACATAGCAGTTGCAGGTAACCAAATTGAAGTACAGTACATGCCATTATGAAATAATACTAATGCGCTACATTTAGAGTCTAGAGAGTGCACCTTCGACAAGATAAATTCTGAACATGCGTGGTGCCATCTGCCGGGAAATGTTGTAAAATCCACCGCCATCTGTCGGATAATTTACTGTAACTTTCTGTTTGGGCTAAGCCTTTTAATTGCAACACTCATAATATGCTGTTCAATTGGTAATACTATTAAAAACATCTTTTAAAAACATACGTGGATAACTCCTGCATTCTTAAATAAAACTAAATTGTCTCAATTACTTTCACTGTTTGGCAGGGCCTAGTCATGTCATTATAGTGGCTTTCTAGGGAAATATATTGGTGGACTTTTAAACTAAAGGCAAGGCCCACGGCTAACAAGCTAATCTCTATCTATATTTATAATATTATTTCCTTACAGGTTATAGGGTCTATAGTTTCAGTGGGCCCTACCATCCTTCCCAGACCGTCATTTCGGTTCACTTCTATACTGGCCGAACAGCTAGGGCTTTTGGATTAACCAGGAATAGGATTGCATGGGCGACAAATTAAGAAAAACATTCAGAACACACTTTATTCAAGTTTAATTTACAACGGTAGGCCCTTGTATCTCACAGTGTTGTAGATAGTGATCTTTTCGTCTGCGCTGTGGAAGAAATGGATACAACAACTATTTTGTTTACACTAATATTCTTTAGAACATTGCACTAATTGTTCTTGATATGGCTGCTATGACATGCACATATTTGCATTGGGAAGCTTTGGATTGTTTTCGTGTTGATTTTATTAAATGTATGCCTGTGGAACTTTCCTTATGTTGAGGACTGATTCTGAAATAAACTTATCTTATCTTATCTTATAACTGCGCAACCCATCACTCCCCGTATTGTTTAAGAAAGCTCTAAGCCTACACAGCCGCGTGTCAGAATGATATTTAGTGTGGGTGGTTTAACTCCATAATGTTTAGTGAAATTTGTAGCTGTTGGTGGGCGTCATCGAAGATGCAACCACCGAGCCGAAATTATATCATCATGTTGTCGACACATTTTCAACAGCACCCCTCCCTTCCCCGGTCTTGTTATCTTATATCCGACAGTGCAGCGTGATCGATGAACCGGCCATAAATTAGCAGCAGCACAGCAAACATACTTCAACAATACCTCCCCAGCCTTCAGACATCAAGTCCGACATCACCGAAGTGATGAGAAGACTCCGCCAACTAGTTTGAAAGTCACTGCGATTAATCTCCAGTAGTACCTGTCGACCCATGGACCCAGTCCCAGACCTCCTTTTGTAACAGTCATGTCCGACTGCAGAAGCTCCGGCTAAGACCCTCCGCTAATATTCAACTCGTTCCGACGCATATCAGTGAAACTCTGCTCCCTTCCACCCACCAGTGAGGCATTCATCGACATTGTTCACAGATTCCACCTGCAAGTTGCGATATGGAAACCAGCACTTCTATAATCACCACCAAATATGGACCTAACATAGTGTGGCTGGGAGCCTGGCTACCAGGGTATCCTGCTTCCACGAACAGTACCATCTGATACACTTCCTGCCCCTCCAGACATACTGCAGCTCATCCACTGCAACCTCTGGATGTCGCACTGCAGCTTGCAGCTGCTCCAAGCTAGGATGCACAATATGTTGTCTGTGCGAGGGTGGGGAAGCATGCAACAATTCTCTCACACGAAATCAATCTTAAGAAGACGAGTCTGTAAAGGCTACTGAGTAACTGGACGAGGATAATGATGTGACATATGAAATATGCACAATACTTTGCCAGCTGATTTGCTAACTCAATTCAAGCAATGTAAACGTCATTTGTCATTTAGTAATGTTAGTTGGTTGTTCGAATACATTAAATTTGAGTTTTGATTTCTGTTGTGTTCTCATAGTTGGAAATATAGGTATCGATTCTATAGGTCTCCGGAGACATGTTTTGGTGGCCATATTGGATTTATATGCTAATGTAGTGGCCAAATCACACCCATAGCCCTTCCAATAGATTCACCGTGCTTAAAAACCTGGGTGTAGAACCAAAATGTATGTATCTAGTACAAATACTTAAGGAGTTATGGCCATTTTAATGATTTTGGGGGTGGCGGCGGCCATATTGAATTTTACAAAATGCCAGTGAACGAAATTTTGCACACCCTCTGAAAAATATTGTCTTATACCTTTGTAAACTCATATCAATGGACAGAAAAAGTCTGCAATCCATTTCCACCCTATGTGTGGTTTCCTCCTGACTACTTCATTATTGTTCTTGTTCGTTGTCCTTACTCCTTTGGGCGTCATCGGCGTTGGAGTGTAACGCAAAGGCGCTATTCTTGCTGGTTAAATTGCACCGATTGTTGATGTTGTCAGCCATCTTATTATACTTGTTCGCAACGTCAAATTCTAGGCATGGTCCACAGACGGTAGCGCTTAGATCGCTATACCTCATTATTACACACAGGCCAGTAGCCTGGTTGATTTGAGTTTTTGGACCTGCGATTGCACATTTCCCAATGCTGTCCCACATTTGTGCCGGGGTCTTTTCACCACTTGGAAGCTGTGGGAAACGGAAGACGTTCCAGTAGTCCCACTCAACACGAGGATTCTGTGGGACGTGACATCCGAAGGTAGTGACTTGGTGGTTGATAGTTTTTTGAACGTCACGATTTCACATCAAACGGAATTTATTGCACACGCCAACTCGATTACTGTCCCTGGGCTAGGAGATTCTCCTCAAAGGTATTGTCAACAGAACTTGACCCCATCTTCACACCAAGAAGTGTCTTCCTATCATGTCTCTTTCCTGTGTGTTTGACGCTGATTTACGGTCATCTTATGTACTCCTGCCTTGACGTTTTAGGAGAGGGTACTGTTCGAACATGATGCTAGTGTGTATGGTGACAGAAACGAGTTATATAATGAGCAACAAAAAGTGCATATAAACAGTGAACGTAGGGTGAATGCAAACATAGCGTAGCCGTGTTAATGATTGCCGTTGCGTGCGAGAGATTTAACAATATTTTACAAGATTGCCAATCAGAGAATTAACTCTAGATGCAGCTGGACAAGAAAGCCTTTTGGCTTATAAATCAAGAGTTCAACCCATTCTATGTACGTGTATCCCGCCCTTCTGAGGTATGTGTCGATTTGATTTTTTAAATATTCACACTACTAGCACCCACACAATCAGCAAATAATCTGTTCCATTCGTTTACAGTCCTTTGTGAAAATAGGAACTTTCTTAAATTTAATCTACACTGCTCCTTTACTAATGTAACTTCATGTCCTCTAGCCTTTCTATCTTTCTTAATTGCGAAAAAAATATTTCTATCAATATTTTCATAACCATTCAATATTGTAAACACTTCTATCTGATCTCCTCTCAGTCTCCTGGTCTCTAGTGTTGTTAAACCACATTCTTTTAGGCGTTTTTCATAAATGAGATCCCTCAGTTTTTGTATCATTTTAACCGCACTCCTCTCTAGAAGAGATGCTGCGTCTGGGTTAATTGCTTCTTCTCTTACTTCCAAGAGTCATTGCAAACCATAATAATAAAATTCAGTCGTCTCAGTCTTTGCATGAACTCGCAAATCTCGGATCTGTCCAATATGTAACGGTCACTAAATCATCGCGTCTAAATTTACCCTTTCTGTGTTCTGCAAATGAGTCTAGAGCTGCTTTCAGTTTGACCGGCAGAGTATACGTCTGGGCATACTGCAGCAAGAACAGTACAAGTCGCAGGAACTTGTACAACATATTACATTATTTATGCAGTTAATTATGTATTTAGCCACTGCATATTATATGATTTGCGATAGTCAGATAAGCAATATCATAACAATAACTTTTATACCATAATTAATAACAATATGATAATGACAGTAATAATAATAATTGTAATAATGAGTATTTGTGTTATGATTATTATAACCAGCAAAACACCCGTCACCTGATGGGATGCCTTGACAGAAGACAAACGTGCAAGTAATATTTACAAAATGTTACGCGTTGTTTGTTCAAAATGACGAAGGTCGGAGAGATTGTGAAGTTCACGTCAATCGATAGGTTCTAGTCGTGATAGTGTAGAATTGTCCAATAATAGTCGTATTGCTCTGCTATTGTCATGAGGGTAGACATAAATATTACCGTATCTGCATATACTCCATGTTGCCAAGTTGATGATGCAGGGGCTACATCCCCGATGTTTGCCTGAAAGAAATCAGAGAAAAAAGTCTTCCTCCAATACGCCATTGACTGAGAACATCTACATCACGTGGATCCAAAGAACCAGTACCACATAAGCACATAACAAACAGCGTCATCTGTCATGATTCCCAAGCACCCGAGAATAAACCTCGCGGATAACGTAAATATACGGTGTCAGCAAGAAGGTCCAGAGAGCGTCTGTTTGAGACGAGAGACACTCTACATCTTATTGATTTCTAATACGGATTTTTGGAGGACTGCGGCCATATATATGTTTTAATATGTGCTACAAATGGAAACAATTATATAAATTATATAGTTTCTTATGTTTTCAACACAAATAAAGTTTCATGACAAACTGTAGCAATCGAAGAGCTATATTTTTGAAACTAAGCTGATTACATGGCGCCAATCGAGCGGACTAAGAATGCTATATAGGCCGACTAACCACCGATAACACTGATACATGTTTGCGGGGAATTTCAAGTGAAAAATACGAATTTAAACTCCCAAAAAGGTGACATGTATAATTATGCATGTAAGCGATGAATGTGCCCAGGAATGGTAGCTATTGCTAGCCCTGTGACGTATACACGAAATTGCCGACAATATTCAGACGAAGATTTATCATTAATGTAATTGTAGCGACGCGTGTGACGCTATCCACAGCCATGACGATACCTTTAGCGTAAGTAAGGAAAGCGTCCTGGGACATCCCACGCAAGAATCTCACGTAGACGAGTTATATAACGAAGCAGCCAGTGAACATGTCAGATTATGTATGCGAAAAGAAGACGAGCACGTAGATATTATGTGAAAAACCAAACAATGTTTAAAAGTGAACAACTAAACATATATGACGGTTTAGAAGTGTCAAACAGCCAAGTATAGGTCTATCTTCGAGACGACTCCGGGAAAGAGCATTAGAAGTCGTGGGCATTGCAACCTGTCGGCAGTAGGCCTATACTATTATGTGTGGAATGATCACTGGAATAGTTTAAGAATGTCGCGGTTTGGCCAGTGGCTAACTTGACAACAGTTGATGCATTATTTGGAGACACTGTTAAATAGAGAAAAAATTATTGGATAAAATAAATTATATGAGAAATTAAAATAAAAGGTACAATACAATATATACCCAAATATAACAATTTCATTTTATTTTAGACAACATTTGTATTTTTTATATAAATCATAACTGTGAACAATTGCACATAACTGTTACACAATGCGCACATTAGGCTGGCATGGCGATTTTGACATTAGGATTTAGCTAGCTGGGTAGACATGTTAAAATTAATTTGGAGGGTTATCAACTACTGTGTTGCACAATTAACAACATTTCGATACAGCGCAAATGCAGATTAATCTTCAGCTCTTCTTGAGGCCAAACTCGTAGAATCGTGATCTTACCTTGCCATTTGATGATAAATTAATTACGTTTCTGAGACATTTGTTGATGTTCGTTTGTAGTTTTTTCCTGAACCTCACCTTCAGCAAAACTGTTACCTTTCTTCTGTTCTGACCTCTCTCTACTGTCCTGTTTACCTTTCTGGGGTTTCACACTTTGTCTCATTCCATCTTTCTTCCTTGTCAGTCCTCTGCTACATAGTTTTATCAAATCTCCCTACCATTTATATTTTCTTACCTTATATAATTATCACTGTTGCTTCTCACCTCCTTTTCTACACTCGTGACCCCATACCTTTTAAAACCATATTTGATTTTCCACCCACGCAGCTTCCACGATGACCTGGTGGTGTTGCTTTTTACTCTTTACACTACGCCACTAAGCTATGTTATACAAAGTCATAACTTGGATCATCGTCTTTATGCTTATGATACTCAGATCTACATTTCGTTGGCTACCCCGGATACAAATCGCTCCCTTGACCAACTTAGTGATTGCCTTCAAGATATCTTCCACTGGATGACTGACAGCAAGTTGAAATTAAATGCAAACAAAACTGAATTGATCATTACTGGTACTCCATTGCAGCGTAGTAAACTGGATGTTTTTCCCTACGCGTATTTTGAATCAGTATATCACGCCAGCAACCTCGGTGCGGAATCTAGGAGTGATCTTTGATAGTAACTTCAATTTCCGACAACACATATCTTAAACATGTCGCTGCTGTTTTTATCATATTCGTGATTTTCACCGTATTCATCGGTATATGTCATTTTCTGTTGCTAAAACTATTGCAACAGCGCTTGTTAGCAGCAGACTTGACTATTGCAGTTCCCTCCTTTATACTATCGCTAGTAAGGATATTATAAAACTTCAGCGTGTCCAACATTGTCTAGCAAGAGTTGTTACAAGATCTCCTCGTTTTTCTCGCTCTGTACCACTTTTGAAGTCTTTGCATTGGCTTCCTGTACGATATCATATGACATTTAAGATCTGTACCATTACATACCAGGCACTGTCCATTAAGCAACCATCTTATTTGCATTCATTGCTTACTCCTGTAAGAAAACCTATCCAGCTTCGATCATATAGTTCTGACCTACTTTTTGTTCCTAGAGTCAACACTAACATTGGAACTAGGGCTTTTTCTGTTGCTGCACGAACTCATTGGAATATACGCTCTCTTAATGTTAGATCAGTTGAAAATATTACAACATTTTGTCGTCATTTAAAAACTTGTCTTTACAACCTTGCTTATCCACCGTAGCTCCCTAGCGCCTTGACACATATGTTGACAACTGGAATACTGCTTATGGATTTTGAGATTGACCAATCCTTTTGTTTTGATGCGCCTCTGAGCTTGGTTTCCAAGGATATAGGCGCAATAGAAGTTATCTTATTATTATTATTATTATTGATTTAGTTCATTGCTATTCGCATTCGTTGTTGTTCAAATAATGCGTGAGTCAGGAACAAAAGCTTGACGGGAATAATTTACGTAATATGCGTAGTCAGTTAATTAAAGTAAAATACAGTACATTCTTTTATTAGAGTCATTTAAAAAGAGCCTAAATTGGTCATTAAAGCGGGTGTTTGCAAAGGTGTATTTAACATACAATACAGGAATAAGGTGTACACAGCAGGGCAGATTTTGCTCGTTTTGCCGAACGCGGTCAAAAATACTTCAGCGGTTTACCCGGTGATTAAACTGAAACCAAATAAAAAATTTAACGAAAAAGCTGGCATGTCGTAGTCAATACAAGATAGGAACGATTTTTTGATAAATTAATCTGAACGGAGACATGCGCAACAATTGAATTAAGGAGGGACCGTTACTGCGTACGCATTAGGCTTCGTCATACGTTACGTGGTATAACATTTAAATGAATACTGGCGTACAGTAACGTGATCAAACCACGCGTGGCGCATAAACAAAACATGCCATGAAAACCCCCGATCTTTGCTGTGCGCGCTAACAAGATCCCCGTAGAATCACTTGATGGTTGCATAAACGCACGGACGTCTAAAGTCAGCACTAATGACTGCAACAGGCAATGGGTGATTGCGGGCCGCGTCGATAGACATACATAAATGATTATCCCTAGCTAGCAGGTAATTAATGAATTGCCCTCGAATAACGGATATCGCCAGCACAGTACATGGCCGTACGCGGTACCATAATGAATCTGACGGAACCCTCTCGTTGACCCTGTTGTTGTACCGGTGACCGACGGCCTGCCATCTCGCTCCCATCCCGACAGGACATCTGTTATTGGGCACAACCTGCATTGAGACTCCCCTGGCGAATCTAGGCGCCAATGGGACAAGCAGAATCTATTTAACCAGTATAAATTTTAGTCGTACGAAGACACGACACGCGATTTTATGAATTATACAACAGCAGTGAGAGATGCCTATTTGTTTTTGTCGTATTGATGTAGCTACTAAGTTCTCTGGTGCGGATTATAAAACGAAGGAAATAGGTCATTGTTAGATGATTTGTTCTGACTCATTTTGGTGTAATTAAAGGAAAACATTGTGTTAAGGTAAACTAACTTAAAACCGGCGTGAAGTAATCTTGTACTTAGGCACACACGTATGCTATTGGTATGATTACTTTTGAAAGTTCAAGGGAGAGTGAAATGAATTGATTTCTCACTTAATTAGTATCATTCCGAAAAAGAAAGAAATAGTATTTATAGCATCATATTTTTCAGTGACATAACCTACAACTGATTCCACATTTACACTTATAGAAAATAAACATGCGATGAAATACGGTCGTTGTTAGTAGTTTTAAATCTAAGTTGGATTCCTCATTCGTTATTGTCATCCGCCTACCTCAAAAGATAACGGAACTGGGCTTTGGCTGACAATCAATGTTCGGCACAGAACACCATCCGCTGTGACAAAAAGTCCAATATTTGACTGGCAATCTCTGTTACCGTTCCTAAATGATGTAGAAGCATGGCCATCGATGGCAGGCCTTTTTCTCCGATGCTCTTTCCTACCCGTCCACATTTTTTTGTCGGCATTTGTTGCGGTCTAATGCAGCAGATTCCACGATCTGTGCAGAATTAATATATCGCTTGCAAGCATCCCTGGACCGTAGAGCTAATGGCGGACACGGTTGGCGCCAGAGTGTGGGTTACCACAGAAGACGTCCCTCCCTCGGAGTACAACCATCCTACAAGCGGACGACACGGCCTAGCCAACGCAGACGTCGCCGACTTATCAGATTGAAGATAGCCAGAATAATGTGAGTATAATTCCTATGAACACAATGAAATCTAACATGATACCTCATAGGTTAATATTCCCTTATAGGGCATTCCCTGTGGAACTTACCTGTCATTATTTATGTCCTTGGTGCGTGCAAGTTAAATACGGCGACGTATCACACGGGTGATTGAAATTAGGAAATAGAAAGGTTCCTTCCGTTATTTGACGCAATGCACAGCTTCCCTTGGGAGCCCGCCCAGGGGATCATTTGACGCAGATGAATGGCAAAGGGCAAAGCTGTTATTTAATAGACAACGCAGTGACAGCGACGTGTTCTGTCAGCGCAGTGATTAATGAAGCGGCGTCATTGTGTCGTTCCTCGCCACGCTGGCGCACGGACCGTGTAGGGAGAATTGACAGGACGTCCATCAGGCTTTGTTCCAGCGTCGCATTTTGTCTGTTAGTTTCATGAGAAGCCGCTGTCCTGAACGCGCACTACCTCACGGGAAGGTCGGTGGTTGTGGAAACCGGGCCTTCAAAAGAGATCGTGGTCACACCTTGGCATATTGTGCGTTGGGTTATTCAACATGTCAACCGTAGACATTCGTTTCACGGATTATCTCCATGATACTCAAAGACTACATTGCACATATACCAGAACTGCAAACAGCAACAATACAAGATGTAGACATCGACATATCGTATTATACTTATTTAATAAAGCAATCGTCTCGTCTCGATTCAGTTATGTGAATCGTGGTCTTGCTGTAAGAAAGACATAGATGGGGTCTACACAACCTCGAAAGAACACATAGAAAAAACAATTAAGTTAATACTATAATGTTTTAGCCTTAGCCATAAAATGCCCAACATATGACATTAATTATGAGGAAATCATATATAGGGTGGAAATGGAGTACAGTTTTTTCTGTCCATTGATATTAGTTTATAAAGGCTAAGACAATATTTTTAGAGTGTATGCAAAATGTCGATCATTGGCGTTAAAAAAATCCAATATGGCCGTCGCCACCTCCCAAATCATTCAAATGGCCATAACTCTTTAAATATGTTTGCTAGAGACATAAATGTTGGTTCTACACCCAGGTTTTTAAGCACTAGGAAGCTATTGGAAGGGCTATGGATGTGATTTGGCCACTACATTAGCATACAAATCCAATATGGCCACCAAAACATATTTCAGGAGACCTTCTAGAATCGGTACGTACATTTCCAACTATGAGAACACAGAAATCATTCAAATTTTATGTATTCGAGCAACCAACTAACATGACTAAATGACAAATGAAATTTACTTTGCTTGAATTGAGTTAGCATATTAGCTGGCAAAGGATTGTGCATATTACTCATATGTCACGTCATTATCCTCGTCTGGTTCCTCAGTAGCCTTTTTCAGACTAGTCTTCTACAGATTGATTTCGTGTGAGAGGATTGTTGCATGCTTCCCCGCCTTCGCACATACAAAATATTGTGCATCTTAGCTTGAAGCAAGGGTGCGACATCCAGAGGTCTTGCAGTTGCAGTGGGTGAGCTGCAGTATACCTGGAGGTGCAGGGAGTGTGTCAGATGATACTGTTCGTGGAAGCAGGACACCCTGGTGGTCAAGCTCCCAGCCATACCTTGTTGGGTCCATATTTGGTGGTGATTATAGAAGTGCTGGTTTCCATATCGCAACTTGCAGGTGGCATCTGTGAACATTTTCGATGAATGCCTCACTGGTGGGTGAAAGGGAGCAGGGTTTCACTGATGATGCACCATTTTCCCCTGTTTTTGATCGCCACATATTGACCCTGCATTCCGTCATGGATTAATACGACTCTGCTATCTTGCCATATGCAGCACATATGAACTTAGTGACCTGAGCTTCAACAGATTTCATATCAGCCTTCACATCACCAACTTTAGAGAATGAGAATCCTCCTTTCTTGGATATTTTGAGAAGAGTCGCCTTGCCTATGCCATGCAATGAGGCTACAATGTCTGCACCAGAGAGTCCATGAATTGCCAGAAGATCATCTGCTATGTTACTGTGTGCTTCTTCAGTGGGGCGAATATCTACCACTGCTCGGTCCTTCACTGGTGAATGGTCATTGGGGCAGCGTTGCTACCTTCGCATTTGCAATGGTAGAAGTGAACAAGAAGCATAAACACGTATGTGTCGTCGCACACAACACGAACATAATTGCCTAGAAGTGATGACGAGATGGCATGTTGTGTGATGAGGATGTCAGCTTCTTCATGTGTGGAGCAGAGATCATGCCGTTCAATCCTCACACCACCGACTATCTCCACTGGCACGTCGCTTGATAGACGTCCACGTACACATGGAGTTTGTCAGACGGCCAGGTGATGACCCAGAGAAGCGAAGAAACATCATAGATCACGGTGTTTGGGTCAGTTACGTTCTGATATAGCCACTTGTAGTTTTTGTTTCAGGATCGATTTTGACTTAGCAATTTTCATTTCGCCGTCTGGGTTAAACATCGATGGTGGATATGCAGCTAACTCGCATGCCAACGCATCGTCAATGTTGATCTCACGTGAACTTGCAAGTAGACCAATGACACGTGTATAGATGAGTTCCTGGTCATAGACATGTTCCTTATCGACTAACACATGCTTTTATTCACATCCATTGTGACAACCAGCGTGCAGAGAGGATCATAGAAAGATCCCAGTCAATCACCCTTAAAGTCTCTCATTACCTGCTGTCCTGGGTTGATGGCATCATCCGCATTGACATCAGAGTGAGCAATTTATCATGTGACGATGTTCATCAGTGCACCATCTGGGTGAGAGACATCATCCAAATGGTTAATTGAGATATCGAGTGTGTTGCGTAGGCTCAGGCGATCAGCCTGGTCTGCCTTGGTTCGACCCTCGGCTTCTTCCTTATGGTGAGTGTGGAGAGTATTTCGTTCAGTGTTGCTCATAGCTCGAACATTTTGCGATACCTCCACACTGAAGGCAAAGCTCAGGGCCCAAATCACCATCTGATGGTAGTCTGTGGCCACCCCTACAGCCCCAGCTGGCCCGTGCCCCAACCGCATATACGTTGTCTCTATGAACATGTCGGTCCAAGTTGAATTATAGATGTATGGGATGTGGCGCACGAATGCACCATGCTGTTGTTTCTTCATCACCTTCAGATCGAGGCCTTTCGTGTGATGAACATAGAAGACAGCATACCGTGAGTAGTTGTGGCAGCCAGCAGAGCGAAAATAAGGTAGCAGCGAAGGCGTGGAGATTCCAGTCGGCCTCATGTCCTGCACGAGAGAAGTTCATCGTTGCGATGACTGGTTTGAAAAGATTGTCAGTCCACATTTTCGTAGTTCTGCTGCGACTTGGTCGAGCGTCGAGCACTTCGGCGAGGTGAGCGAACGATGTAACTCCTTGCACCTGCACCACACTACGGAGCACCTCCTCCACTAGCATCCGAACGTTTTAAGCTTCCAAATGTGGCAGCTAGATCCTCTTTCGTGCCACTGCCAGCCATGATGACAACTGTGGCGTGAATAAAGTTCATTAGCACGTGCATGCCTCCGAACACTGGGATAACGGACTTGAAGTAGGAGGGCTGATGGAACAGTATGTCTATGGTGACTTTGTAGAGTTGCTGGTCGACTGTGAAGATAAGCACGTCCTGACCTGCTGCTCTCTCAAGTGACAAGCCCTCTATCGCGGTTTTGACGATGTCAGAGTGAGAAGGGGGACGATCAACGAGTGGTAGGACGGCACATTTCGTCTGCGTCCATAGCCTAGTATTGTACCATTTATATTCAGGACATTTCGGTTCAGTATGTATGTGCTAAAATAAGACAAATTCGCTCTCCAGGGTTCGTCGCAGGGTGAAGGCTTGGCTAGCTAAAAGCGACAGGGGAGGCACTTGGTGGAGCGTTTGTTCTGGAGGCATTGATGGCTTCTTGGGTCCATCATACCTCTCCTGCTGCACATCATGCTTAGCTTTTGAACGATCTTGCATAGGTTGCCGCTTGATGGTTTTCCGCTTGGGAGCCACCTTATCAGGACTGCCATTGCCAGGTCGTCGAATCTGTGACATGATCATTCCAAGACAGTGGACGCATATCTTAAAATTGGGTGATGATATTTCAGCATCAAAATTGTCACAGATGCAGTGTCTGAGGCTGTCATCGCTGTAAGGATCATTGCCAGCGAATCATTGTGAAACTTGGAATATATCTTGGACAGAAGCAAAGCAGTAGTATCACCAACATATTCACGAGCCAGCTCTTTATCAATATTTATGGACAGAAAAAGTCGGTGTTCGATTTCCACCCTATGGGCCATGTGCTCAATCCTCCTGACTACGTCACTAAGATAATGAGATAAAATAGTAGATCAACTGGAAAAGTCGATATTCCATTTACACCCTATGGGCCATATGCTCAATCCTCCTGACCACGTCACTAAAATAGTGAGATAAAATAGTAGATCAACTGGAAAAGTCGGTATTCCATTTCCACCCTATGGGCCATATGCTCAATCCTCCTGACCACGTCACTAAGATAGTGAGATAAAATAGTAGATCAACTGGAAAAGTCGGTATTCCATTTCCATCCTATGGGCTCAATCTTCTGGACTACGTCACTAAGATAATGAGATAAAATAGCAGATCAACTGGAAAGTAATTTTAAGATAAACTACTTATATATCAGTGTTGATAGGGTCATTAAATTTGAGAAAGTCAGCAGATCTGCAGGGGACGAAGTTACATTAGTAATGCAATGGGCTACATTGTAGCACGAAAGTAGGAACACTTACAAAAGGAACGTGATCTACTAACTGTGTGGGTATATCTAACAAATACATGTGTCGCCACAACTGTAATTATAGTGAAACAATGACACTGCCAAACAAATTCCACCAAAAACATGTAGCCCAAACGACATTTGGCCAGTTTGTTAGTTAGCACTGAAGTTTGTTTTAAATCTGGCGCGCGCACATTCAAAAGCAACGCGTCACGATTAGAACTCCAACTTAAAATATAAAAGGTAAGTGGAAAGAATTGTTGAATCAAAACTTAATAATTTCGCGATTGGATGTAGGAATTTGAATTCCATAGGCTGACAGTGGGATATTGCATAACACACAATTACAGCACAAAACGTTAGTTCACAACGTTGTTGGTTATTAGTGGAGTCACCCACAAAGCGCTATACACACGCTACTTGAAATGTTCTTGTTGTACGGCGTCGTAGCCACTGCACATATAGTACGCTAGTGCAGGTTTTTAGTTTGCTTGTTAAAATCTGATAGTTCATTCATCAGGCGCCATCATTAAACACAGTTTATCATGAATTTTTTATGAGTTATCGACTAGCTTGACGCACGCGAACTTAATTGGCCAAGCATAGAGTAGATTTTATGCCAATCAAGTTGATGAAATACGAGCAACCGTTTCTTTATGTTTAACTGGAATTCTGTGGAGCGTCGTATCCGGCGGGGCAACACAAGGCGATGCATTGTATATAATGTGTGTGATTTAAATGGTAGATGCAAAACCCAGGTAACTTCACAATCATATACAAAAGGTAACATAAAATACACGCACGCACACACGCACACAAAAATACATTCACATACCACACATACACACGCATACAAATGTACGCACGCATGCGCATACGCATTGACGCATGCAATATGCATGCATTCAATAATGCATACGCGCACACGAATGCACACATACATACGTAAACATATAAATATGCAATCATGTTCACATACACATTTACAAATAAACACCGCACCAAACAGTCTCTCGCACGAACGCACCCAAACACACTTGCACGCGCGCGCGTACACACACACGCACACACGCACACACGCACACACGCACACACGCACACACGCACAAACACACACACAAACACACAAACACACATACTCACACATACACACGCACGCACGCACGCACGCACGCACGTACACACACAAACAAACAAACAAGCACACACACACACCACCACCACCATCGCTACACACCACACGCGCATGCACAAATGCACTAACAGTTACATATAAGCACACCCGAACGAACATACGCATGTCCGCACACATTCAACTTCTCTTGCGAGGAGGTTGGTCAAATCGTTTGAATGATGTCATGAACACTTCTATGATGACTGTAGTTATAGGTGAGTGAGTCACCCGGTCTAAGCGAATTGACATCGAGTTTTAGTTTCTTTCGTCGAGCACGGTGGCGTCAGTGATTAGCACTGCGGACTCTCAGACAAGAGATTCAGGGTTCGAATCTTCTAGCTGCCGTTTCTAACCTTGGGCAAGTTGTTTATCTCCATTTTGATCCAATTCACTCAGCTTTATGGCTATAGAGAGATGGAGAAACCCAAACGGAGAAACGAAGAACGAAATTCACTACATCCTAACAAACAGGCCAGACATGGTCACTGGCGTAACTGTCATCAACCAAGTCAACATTGAAAGTGACCACAGAATGGTAATGAGCTACATCAAATTGGACGTCTAGGCTGATAAACAAGAGTCTACCGAGTGTAGATACCACACAAATGGGAACAAAAAAGATCGAATTCCAACTCGAATTGCGAAATGTTGTTCGAATGAACCGGTCTGTCTAAGGACTGGATACCGCGCTATATAAGACACACCTTTACACACTTCCGTTATCATTACTTTATCTAATTTGGTCAAACGACAATTTGTTATGTACAATCCAACTAGTACACATTTCTGTTCAAAATATGTCTCAAAGATGTTTGGTTTTACGCTCAATAACACCTACGTTTCAATCAACATCATCACCTGTAAACTGTGTAGTTGTTTAAATTATGCTACGTAATTGGTCGGTTATGCAATATAGCCAACTCGTGTACTGAATTGATATTACCCGTTGGTATGGAATAATTTTAATTAATTACATGATGCGGACGCCCTTAGCACTATGTACACATGCATAAATTCGGCCGCTGGTATCAGATATAAATATGTACTCAACGTAGTAATAACTGTAAACATGTTTTTAAACCAAATGATGTTAACTAATTCAAGATAACCTACTCAACTCTAGATATACACCGCAATGCGTAAGTTAATCCAACAACTGATTAAATTCTAATATATAGGCCATATTTGCAATTATCGTAACAAAATGTGATATAAATAATATATTAGCAGGAAATGTTTGACATTATCAATTGTGCAAAACTCTCTTTTGTGAACATCGATGGTTGCAAGCTTAACCCGAAGCACCCTCCATTAATAAATAGCGAGATATACATCACGACATGTCTGAATATCCGCAGGTTGTTATACAGAAAATTCGTTCAATAGTCATGGTTCAACGGCGAATGGCCAGCAAAAACTAGGTTTAATTAAACCCGAGGGACGCCAATTTATTGACCGTGAAGTCTACTTACAACTACGTTTAATTAGCCCACTGGGACTTCGATTCATTGGCCGTGACGGTAACTTCATGGTTCCAACTGGATCAACATCAAAGCAGTCATAGATTTCATAAGTAGGTGGCCTGATTGTTAGGTTAGAGACAGCCAGAACTTATACAAGAAGTTTCATCAGAATAATGTGAAATCATTAGCGGGCACCGGTAGTTGAGTTGTTATGTTTCTGGCCATATATCTGGTCATTGGCATCCGCACACATGTACCGGTGCACTTACGTACGTACGCACGTACGCACGCACGCACGCACAAACATACACACACACGCACACACATGCGCAAACATAATCAGGAATGCTAAGATATTTGTCATAATTTAACTACAAAGAGGGAATTTTGGTTTGATTTTCTGCAGTGGCATAATGCAGCAATAATTAATAGGTGCCCTTCCTGACTATGAGTAAAGATCGTATATGTCGGAAACGGTAAGAGCTATTAAAATACGGTGTCTTCTTTTGCAACGCAAACAACGCCAGGAAACAACTTATCATTTATGAGCTATTTTAGAAAGAATTCTTGTTTCGCTGGACATATACAAGTTGACACAAATTTAAGTAATGACGTATTATAAATGTAACTGTCTTAATATTCTTCAACGAAGTGGGAATTTCAGGAAAAAAACACGTAAAATGAGTCAGCCAGGTTCGAAACCTCTCGAAACGTATTATAGGACTTATATTTAGCAATACATTTATACACTAGCTACAAACCCGCAAATTCGCGGCCGGTTTGTTTACATGACAAGCTCGCAATTTTTCCTTCCAGTGCCACGGAGTCAGCTAAGAGGAGGGTTATAACCTAATCTAGCCAGAGACAACCAGTCATGGGGATGCACCTGGAAAGTGTTCTTGCTGTTGTGTTCCATTGTTTATGAAAAAACTCGTGACCACTATCTTCGTCGCGTTGGCCCTAAATGCCGGTTTTCACAAGCTACCAGTAAACTAAATAAAGGTAAGTTCTTATACAGCGCAGTATATAGTCCTCAGAACTGCTCAAAGCGCTACACTTTACTCCCTGGCAGACCTTTTCATTCGAACATCATATCGACTTCTCTAAGAAGCATTCAGCCATGCTGCAATTAATGTGCGAACACTATTCGTACTCAGATGTTCCCCATTGGCTACAGCCAGGTACTCAGACACACAGCTGAGTGAACAGGAGCAACGTAGAGTGAACGAACGTGTCCAAGTTTCGACACTGTAGCACAGGCACAGCCGTCCACTACAGCTGTCCACTACAGCTGTCCACTACAGCCGTCCACTCCAAAATAAGATCAAGTTATTTAGATGATTTAACATCATTTATATTAAACAGAGTGCGGCATTATTTAAATTATTCACTCACGACAGACATGGACAAGAAACAACCGAATCCATGGTCATTTATCTTAACACATTCATGGTCATTTATCTTAACACCTTCTTGATAATTTATCTTAACACCTTCATTATCATTCAACATTGATTAATCTACTATTTTGTGTCCTCTTCATAAATGATGTCACTCAGTTGTGGGATAAGCATACAATTTGAATTTTGATAACGGAGAATACTAGACGCGTGACTTCGCTGAAGTCATACAAGCGACTCAAAAAATCTAAGTCCCACATTACAAGGCCAGGTTTCTGGACATCGCACTTTTACCAGCCCACTTACTGCACTGCCAACGGAACATATGGCGCTGTCGAATCGAAAATCACTACGATCATCGCGCCGTATATCCTGTCAACAACACAGACCATGCCACACTTTACTGGCAGTCACGAACATGGATTCAAATACAATGGTAAAATGACCGGCTAGTTTTCCAAAATCAAGTAATGTACTGGGTGTCTCCGGATTAAAATAAAACCAATGAGATTTTTTTTCAGAGATGACATAAAGCTTCTAACACCATTAGCTTGAAATTGCATTTAACGTTTTTGACCTAACAAGACACGCAGACACGCAGACACGCAGACACGCAGACACGCAGACACGCAGACACGCAGACACGCAGACACGCAGACACGCTGACACGAAGACACGAAGACACACAGACACAGACACAGACACAGACACAGACACAGACACAGACACAGACACGCACACGAACACTCAAATACAAACAAACAAACACACGCAAACACATGCACGCACGCACAACACACACAACACACACAACACACACACACACACACACATACACACACACATACACACACACACACACACACACACACACACACACATACATACACACAACGATATTCGAACGTCTAGTGTGTCCGCAGAAAGTGACCGCTGTGAAAACGATGTCTCAGCTGACATGGACGCTTTAGTCGGTCCAGACCATTCAACGTGGCCCGACGAGCACCTGCTTCGGTCTCCAATGAATCCGACGACAAAGAAAACTCGACCTGATAATCTGACATCTGCTTCTTACTCCACGTCCACTGCTGTTATTACTTGAGTCACAAACCGTCCTCGCAACTCGTTGATATTGGACACGTCTCTACGCTTTGCGCGATTCTAATAAGACGCCATCAATCCACCTGGTCATCTCATATAATATGACACAAATATAATCGTCACCATGCTTTATTTCTGGACTACTGGAACGAGACTGAACATGTTATTAAATCATAAATTATACACTGTAGAATCCTTCTGCCGAGAGTTTATACCTGGGAAATTAAAATAATCACTACGTCGCTGTGCACCTTGCATAATATTTAGTCAATATGCAATGGATTATTACTCAGTCAAAATTGTTGAATGCTCAACGTAGAACCACCCTTTCCACCCTGCATAGAAGCAATTCGACAACCCTGATGGGCTAATCCACCAGGTAGCGTGCGTAGTAAACAGAACAACATATAATTGGCTAATGTGTTCATAGTAAGTTAACATTAATGACATTAATTAACTCATTTAAAGCGACACTAACCAATACGACATGTACTAGCTGTTGATTTACCGCAGAGAGATCGCATAATTATACCAAAGTGTAAATATGGTCACGAATTCCGGACAAGACTTCCGCTGTGGCAATAACGACGCGAGAAGGATCTCCGTTTTCTGACAGTCGATAATTTTGGTCGTGACTTTGCGGCGTCTATGATAGCCATTGCGTCGTGTTGACGTCATTAAATATCGATGTGTGGGTCATTACCACGACAGCAAATGTATCGGCTCCGCTTTCTAAAACGAACATGTTGTTTTAGGCGACTAAAATTTACTACCTGTTGTATAAATAGACAACCGACATATCAAACCTCCAAAATATAAGCAGCCGCCAAACGAGAACATTTACAAGGACACGAACGTAATACGCAACCGTAGAATGAATCCCGTCCCTTACCTCCAACGTGCGTAAGAGACGAGCACAATATTCAAGAACGTGTAAAAACTTACTGTTCTCCTGGAGAACACGCTGTAATTTTGTTTGGTTTGTCCTTCTTATAAGAGTATTGCAAATGCAAGGAAATCATACAAACAAATCAACACTGCTACCATAACATAGTTGATTTGCATATATACTTTTACAAGTTGTTTCGGGTGAAATACTTATTTGGCACATGGAACGGGGAAATGCAAGCACTAAATTATATCGGATGTAAAGGAACATAACACTAAGATGGCTACAGGTGATGACATGATCCACCCGAGACATACTTAAACATGAAGACAATGCACACAATCATGGAGAGCCAATAGCGACAATGCAATCTCCCGTGAAAGTCTTGCTAGATCGGAACAATGCGGCACCGAGAATTATAACAGCATGATTCTTGTTAAAGGGAGGGGACGTCATTGCGGATCACACTACAAGATACCTCGAAGGAAAAATTCGAAATTTGATTAGAGAAAATAAAATGGAGTGTAGTGTATTTTATTTGAATAAAACGCCGTGAAGATGTTGCACGAAGTCCCGAAGAGACATTTATTCAGAAGTGTTCGTACGTGGTGAATTATCACCCAGACAACTGATGCATGCCGGCTAGCCCCATGCCGCATAGCCAAAGTCCAGCTCAGCGGACACAGCCACACATGCACAAACAACAGACAATAACCGATGGGACCGAAATCGCCGAAGACGCGCGCGGGGTCGAAGTCGCGCAGACAGCTCAGTTAGCGACGACCCTATTACGGCTAAGCTAAGGGACATTTTGACATATGAACATTTCGTTGCGAACGTCGCCGAACAAATCGCAGACATTGTCGCCCGGAAACAGAGCGCGCGCCTTAAAAAGTTAGAGAAAGAGGCTGCTGTACTCATCAAAAGGGTGCATACGCTGGAGGAGAAGGTAGACATTTTGGAGGCGGAAAAACGTGAACAATACACGCGTCGTCCGAACTTCCACATCTCCGTCACTCCAGAGACATCAGACGAAGTCACAAACAACTTAGTCATCGACACAATAAAGAAACTGGGTTTGGAAGACATTGGTAACAGTGACCTGGAAAACGTCACCGCCTAGGCAAAAGGATCGACGAACGAGGACGCCCCCGAAAACGAACAATACTTGTACGTTTTCGTAGTGAGGCGGTGAGAAACGAAGTGTACCGCCAACGCACCAAACTAAAGAACCCAAACCAGTACCAGCGGGACGAACAGATATACACCAACGAAGATTTGACGTCGAAGAGAGCAGCACTTGCTTCCAAAACTAGATTCCCAAGAAGGAAACTAAATCAATGACTGCTGGACATATGCAGGAAGGGTTCTTGTTAAAACAAACTTGAGAACAATAAAAGAATTCCTTTCTGCAAAGGACCTGGGCATATATTAGACTGATCTTTGTGTAACGGCATTATTGGGACCAAAATATTTAAATGTACTGAGCGGCTCCGGACGTTATTTTGAAACATTTTCAGATCATTCGAAGTTTATTATATAATTATTATGGCTTTTAAGTCTCCACGAAAATAACATTCAAAGTCACTTCTACTGTGTCTTTTAACCTTCTTAGTGGCACATGCTATTTATGAGCCAGAGACTGTAACATGTTAGTTACAATATATTATGCTATCATTGTGCTATCACAGTATTCTATAGTTATGAGGGTTTTTTAAGTCTCCCCGAAAGTGTTATTTTGAAACAATCTTTGATCACTCAAAGTTGTTACTATTGTGCCTTTGAACTTAAGTGGCATAAGATGTGATCATCGGGCCAGAGACTGTAACACACTAGTTACAACCTATTATGTAACCATTGTAATATTGTATTATTATATATTTAAGAGTTGTTTTTGTTTTGTTTTGATATTTTGATATTTTTTCAATCAAATGTGCTACTACTGTGTCTTTGAAGATTCTAAGTTGACATATGATATTATGATTATCGGGCCATATACTGCAACATATTAGTTACAACATACAGCAGAAAGTTACTACTGTAATATTGCTATATTCTATAATTATGAGGTTTTGTTTTATCATTCAAAGTTGCGTTTTAACGTTCAAAGTAGCATATGATAGTATGATTGTCAGGTGGCAGATATATATATATATTACGTTATCATTGTCAATGGCAGTGATTACTCAATCACTTGCAGTCAGTGGTGTTTAGTATGTTTTATATGCCAACTGGCAAACCGGCCAAAAGAAGATTTTTTTTCTTTTCTTTTTAAGTCTCCCAAAAAAGTAATTATTTCTCTCCCAAGAACATATCATTATGTCATCGACTCTAGGCCTAGTTGGCCTTTCTTGCGTTCTCTGATAGAAATCCGTGCGATGTATATTTCTACTTACTCTTTGATACTAACAATTGAATTTGTATTCTTTTCGTTAATCGTTAACATCAAGGTGTTTATCATTACTTGTATGTATACAACTGTTCACCTGATGTGTATTTATGATGTACATTGTATATCATATGTACTTATGATGTACACTGTCAATTATATATACTTATGATGTACACAGTAGATTATATGTACTTATGATGTACACTGTACATTATATGTACTAATGATGTACACTGTATATTATATGTACTTATGATGTACACTGTATATTATATGTACTTATGATGTACACTGTATATTATATGTACTTATGATGTACACTGTATATTATATGTACTTATGATGTACACTGTATATTTTATGTACTTATGATGTACACTGTATATTATATGTACTTATGATGTACACTGTATATTATATGTACTTATTATGTACACTGTATATTATATGTACTTATGATGTACACTGTATTTTATATGTACTTATGATGTACACTGTAAATTATATGCATTCATACTCTAGTTATATTTATGTACTTAGTTTTTAACGTTTTGTCACTTTTGACATGTCAACGAACTGTGAAAGGTGGATCACTATAATGTACCCTAATACATTTGTAAATGGCTGAATCTATGAATACTAGCCGGATCCAAACAAACAAAAAGTTTACTTAAAATCAATATGCTATGAAGCCAAACACATTGAAAATGAAACGTATGATGATTCTCCATTTTCACTTAACACAAATGATTGTAAATATGTTACTTCAGTTGAGTTTTCTGAAGGATTTAAACCAGATAACATATCTCTATCAATGTTCTGCATCAATTGCTGTAGTTTAGAGGCTCAACGGGATTCTCTACAAGTTTTACTCTTTCTAATATGTCGTCAAAGGGCCTGACGCTAGGTCTCATTGGATTCACTGAAGTTTTTTAAATTCAAGATGTCTTACATTATAAAATAAATGGGTATAACAATTAGTAAATACAGACAATGGGCATGGTGGAGTTGGCCTATACATCAGTGAAAAATATACCTATTTTAAACGTGAAGACTTGTCAATATTTATCCTTCGTGTATTTGAGTTGACGTTTAAGCTAAGAAATGTAAACATACAATTGAGGGTGTACTCTATCGTCCCAACTCTCATCCACATAAAAATCTTGATCTATATATTGGTACAATATTATATATCCAAGACAAAAATTTCAAATGAAAATAAAGTAGCGTACCTGATGGGGGATTATAACATTAATTTACTAATTTTTTTTACTCATAAAAACAAATTATTTTATAGATAATGTAATAAGTCAAGGATATTTTATAAACCAAGTAAAATGTTTGGATCGCGTTTCTGTTCACTTACAGGTTTTTCAATGGAACAAACTACTCAGTTCGTTGTCATATATCACCAGCAACGGCACATACTACATGTTAAATGGTACTCAGGTTCAATAGTATATAGTAGACAGGTGAGCTGGTGATGAATTGTAATGATTCGTTTAACATGATTTTGATTATTGTTGTGATTGTGATTTAGTAATCACAGAGTAATGACACAATGTAATACTTTGCTTTACATTGTGTCACAGGAAGACGGCGTTTAGCCAAGTGACATCCATACAGTGTACCACATTTCCATTTGTATGACATGTATGTGTTAACTGTATGTTACGTCGTTACGTTGTTACGTTATAAAATAAATTAAAGTTACTTAGTTAAATAGGCGTAATAGCCAACCGTTGCAACGAGTTAGAAGAAAAAAGAAGAGACAAACGTACTAGCAACTTAACAAAGCAGTTAAGATAACTGCAAGACAGGGCATGTTTATGCAAAGGTTGTTCAATGACTTTGCAATGTTACCTGTAGTGGCAGTATACGAAACTTGCAGGAACAAAGATCTATGCGTGAATAACAACATTGAAAATTCTCAACAGAGATCCAATAGCTGAACACTCAAACAGTCATGAAAACACCTAAGTAGATAAGGAGTGAAAGGTGGTCAGGATCAAACGGAATATCACAAAACGTTCTGAAACCAAACCCAACAAATAGAACCCGTGATGCACCACCTCTGTTATTGTGAAACCAAACCCAACAAATAGAACCCGTGATGCACCACCTCTGTTATTGTGAAATTGCCAATGAAAAGATATTGTGGATGTTGCCAGAACTGTACATGATTTACACTCTTCTAAGAACCTCGAACAAGCTGGTTGTTGAAACGACACATTCAGCACTAATTACATTGTCGCTTTACGAATGTTAACATGTTCGTTTAGCAACAGGTAAATTCATCCAATGTCAGATACTTCGTTAATTAACCGATTTCGAGTGATACTATTAATAATGCAGACAAGTAACGAATGTTCGTATATCATTACGGAATACCAGCTAGGTTTGTCCAACTAATCCAACAACCACACGAGACCTCCACCAGCCATATTACAATGAAAAAATGTCTAAGACATTTAAGATAAAGACTCGCGTAAGACAAGACAAGGGCAAGACTAAGACAAAGGTACACTTGCTCACCATTATTCTTTATCTATCATGGTGATAGATGGAAAAAAGAAGAAAACTGTTAAGAATGGCCAGAAAAACGTCGTGTTGACATTCACTAAGCAATTGGAGGACCTTTGATTTGCAATGACATTTGCCTATTATCACACACGCGAATAGACGCAGAATAATACCAGCCAGCTAATGCCGAAAGCAGACAAGACGTGCCTATAATATTCCTGAAAGTGGCTAACAGACAAATTACAAAGTAAAAAACAGTTGCTGTAAAAAGACACAGTAGACACTAGTATTACATATGTCACGTACAAGGGCAGCGTAGTGACAAACACAACAAAATGAAAGACAGGATTGGGAAAATCATGTACGCATTGGCCACCTTAAATATAATATGGAATACATCCCCCGTCTCAACAAGAAATAACATTAGATTTGTCAATACCAATGTGAAAGTGTATTGCTCAATGATGTTTAAAAAGGGGAGTAAACCACGACAACGCTAAATATTCATAAACAAATGTGTAAGTTACATACAAAATGGCATGACAAGATTTCAACTCAGAGGTATTGAAGAGAACGGACAACATGACATGAGCAATAACGAAGGATTAAATAAGTAGGCAAACTAACGAGTAAGTTCACAGGTAAGTAAGACAGAAAATAGGTAACTAATCCCTGAATTTCAATGCTGTTATAAGATATTTTAAAACGTGTCCGTTTGTGTCGTATCATTAATCACATTATATAATACAACCTCTATGGGAATGCATTCCAATATCTTAATATTAATACACAATTCTCATAGAACACAATGTGTCAATATACCAAATCGCGCAAACCTGTGCATATAATTAATGATAAACAATAATGTGAGTGGAGATTAACCAATGATGTTCATTAATGTCTGAGTTTGGTTTCCAAGGATTTAGGCGCAATATAAATTACCTTATTATTATTACTATGTCCTCTAAAAGAGCTTTTTTTTCTCCATATTATTGGATTCATCAAATAAAACAGTCCACGTCTGTTTGCGTTCTCCCTGCCGTTCGTGGTGAGGCTGGTTCTCGATACTAATTCTCGATATTTCATGTTTTCCTTCTTGTCCTTTCTCCCTCACTTCTCCCCGCACTGCCGCGTCCCATACCCGTCTCCCCCACGTATATATATATTACTCTCGTTATCGAGTCATCTCCCTTTGCCATCAAATTTTTCTTTACACAATTCCCGCATTTCATTTGTAGTGTTCTTTTCCCCTTTAACTTTAACTTGCTAAAAGTGAATTATATGTTAGTCATTCAGGAATTAAAATGTTATTATAAATTTATGTATAATGAATTATCTACGTATTTACAACATTGGCAGATAGCGACAGTACAAAGCATACATTTACAAAACATTGTTTTAAATACAATTTACCACATACAATCAGCAATACCTCCCAAAGTGTGATAGACAAACTTTATACATACAGTTTACAGGGTTTCGTAAATTATGCAAAGTATCACATCATTCACAATTACAAAAACACGTGCACAAACATTAATTGTTATGTCTGTACATATACACGCAATCAACTGCAATGATGTCATCTACACCCAAACACTTTACAATATATGTTCACCTACTCACTTCACCACACACTCTGAACATACTAAAACACAACAACTTGCATACAAAAACACAACAATCCAGTTTTTCACTGACGATGGATGTTACTACATTTTAACGTTTACGTTTTGTATAACATATTATATATTATTTACTTTCAACAGAAAATGAACTAAAAAATATCACGACTGGTGGCTCCTGCGTAAGCGATTTTCAACAAGTCTTAGTACGAGTCTCCATGATCCTCTCTGTACACCGTCACTTTATAAAAATGAATGTTATTATAGAATGACTGCACAGTTTGCATAAATAAATCCACTTCTGTTCTGTTCTGTTAAGGTATATTTTGTTGTAGTGTTTACGACGGTTAAACAATCCAGTACAAATCATACTGTGTTTGAGTGCGACCACACAATTAGCTTCACCAATGGTGTGATGTTGGCCAACTAAACTTCCTACGCAAAGACAATCCATCGCTGTTAAAATATATTTTGTCGTTAGTGTTTATAGGAGTCAAAAGATCCAGTGCATATTGCAGAGTGTGTGGTGAAGTGAGTAGGTGAACATATCTTGTACAGTGTTTGGGCGTAGATGACATCATTGCAGTTGATTGCGTGTATATGTACAGACATAACAATTAATGTTTGTGCACGTGTTTTTGTAATTGTGAATGATGTGATACTTTGCATAATTTACGAAACCCTGTAAACTGTATGTATAAAGTTTGTCTATCACACTTTGGGAGGTATTGTTAAATCTTGTTAAATATTAGACCGCAAAATTAGCGGCAAAACTCTCGCGATGAGATAACAAATCAAGTACAAATCTGGACCGTAAGTTAAAAAATCCAGAACTAATCGGACCGCAAAATTAGCTGCACCACTCTCACGATGTTGGCCGACTTCGCCCGCCCCGTCTCCGATGCCCTCCGCACAAACACCGCGGCTTGTTATTGTCCGCCGCGGGCGAGGCACCCGCTAACCGCCAATATTGGCCTGATCAGCTCCGTGAAGATAATCAGTGACGAGCGCGAGAACAGCTCTTCAGGGCTTTCACCTTATTATTAATAAGACTCATGCTCCGTGCGGCGTGTGTCTACAAATTAAATTAATCGCCAGTCCTTAAGCGTGTACGGCCCATTACTTGCACGTTTTGTCATTGAGATGCTAGGCGAAGTGCTACTTGGCCGGACGCGCAATACTAATAGACCGTCTTCGATTTTCTCTTAGTGCCACCCGCCTTGGCAGCACCACCCACGGCCGTAGTGCATCGACGAGCAGCCAGCACTGGCTGTAGAGCAATTATCGGCTAGTCCGCGCCAGACCATAAGAGCGCAGTTCCAGAAAGACGAGACGTCTAGAGCGAGAACAGACAGGACAGAGAGGGAGACACGGTAACACCTTTACAGTTTCGGCTGTACTCGTCTTGTCGCCACCATGAAGCTATACATGGGACTGGCGCAGTTCGTGTTTCCGTTCTGCCTCGTTGCGTGGACGGAGGTGAAGCTGAGCACGCAGCGTCCGCCCGGTGAGTCAAGTTCGTCGTTACGTAGTAGGGCCTACTTCAGGCAACCGTTGACTAATCACGGCGCTAAGCGTCTGGATTAACCGGCTGAGGTTGACTAACGTCAAAACTACCAGTCATTTATATTAGAAGTATACTGAACGCGTCGATGGTAGTTTGCTGGTGTTTTGCCGACGTCGTGTTATATAATGTATGTTGGAAGGCCAGATGAATTCGCGATAATGTTGTTAAATTATAACCATGGCATACAACTTATATTGGTTTGTCTTCGCGATGTTTCAAATAGTACAGCGAGTGGACAGTTTCCGTATCTAGGTGCACATTTCTGACATGCCTGTCATGCGAGTACTACGTGAATTGTTTGTATCACCCCATGCGTAGCTTACCAACACTACTAACAATACCAGCCGTTCCAGCAGTGTCAACAGTACCGACAGTACCAACAGTACAAACAGTACCAACAGTACAACTATTACTTATATGTTCAATAACATACCCATTTGCGATGCAAGCAGCAGCAATAGCAGCATCAACAACAGCACTATTAACAACAACAACAACAACAACAACACCGGTAGCGGTATTAACATCAACAGCGGTAACAGCAAATACGGAGAAACAGTAACAAAACACCGCAGCAGCAATAATCTACAGCAACATATGCAGCTGCATTAACATCAACAGGTGGAGGAGTAGTTAGACAAATGTACAACAACAACAACAACAAGAGCAGTTGCTGAAGCAACATAATTAATATCAGCGGTGTCAACAACAACAGCTGCAACAACTACAGTTGCCGCTTTATTAGATGCATAAATACAGTAGTAGTTTTCACTGAAACAGAAGCAGCTGCAACATTCACACAATCGCCTAAACTACAAAGCAGTAGCAATGAAGCCAGCGACCGGATAGAATTACTGTGTTATTGAAGGCCTCCATTAATGTAACATCTCCATCGATCTGGATTCAAAGTTGATGTTCACAAGTGCAGATAAAATATCTCAATTACTCTGTAACGTTTGTATTATTTTTTTTTAAATCGTTTTATGACGCTTAGCGCAGAACGCAATCCTGTTTAAGCTGAACATACGGAGGTTATAACCCACATACGGAAGTACACGACATGACCACTTCCGCACTGAAGACGTTTAAAACATTTAAGTACCACTGCAACGCACTGAAAGCAGTGATCGCGAAGTACTGGATTTGCCTAAGAGGGTCGCATTTGAACGTTAAACAACTGCACGATCAGCGGACATCTTTCACCACCATTGTAATACATAATGTATGCTACTTTACGGCTTTGTTCTAATTTAACCTTTCATAGGTACACAAAATCGCCATAACGTCAATGACGATAGTTAAATATCATTGTTGTGTTTTAAACGCACGACATAACATTTCGAAAAAATATATCTGGGAAAATCTTACATCTCATAATAGTCCTTCTATGTAAGTCCGTCAGCACTACTTTGAGTGTCATGGCAAATATAGTTTTGTATATAAAGTCAAAATATATACATGTGAACCATTTTAATAGAAGCATTCGTACTTTCGTTAACACCATCCAGAGAATTAACTATGATCGTTCTAGTTCAAGTTGATTCCAGCACTCGGCAACGTTCTATTAACTGAGTAGTCTGTGTATATTGTGGTTAGAATGTTATGATCTTATGAGGTATCATTCTAGTCAGTCTTTTTCAAAACATTATCGCCAAGCCGTCCTTTCTATGCTGGCACTGAGGGTGGTCACTGCCAGGGTGCTTATCGTCCTCAGTGGTTCGTTGACGTCCCAAATTGAGACGTTATATCGTTATATCGGATAAGTTGCGTGTGATTAGCCCCATGGCATATTATATGCAATCATAGCCACTATTGTTCACGCACCTGTATGGATGAGTACCAGGCTGTAGAGAGTGGTGGATATGTGTGTACAAATAGTCTTCGCGCATTAATTGCAGCGTAGTTTAATGCTTCCCAGCGAAGTCGATGTTGTTGTTTGTTTGAACAGGTCTGTCAGGGCGTAAAGGGTATCGCACTTTAAGCAGCCCTGTGGACTGGATACTGCGTAAGAACCGTTGCTAATCGTTTTTACTGCCTTTTGGCCCTTAACATATGGTATTTAGCAAGTTGTAGATTATACTGATATTCATTTTTTTGCGAATTGACTCTGAAACGAGAACGGAAAACCCGAGTTAATAAGGAGCTTTTATAGGGTCTAAACTAAGGCACAACAACTTGCCAGTGTACATCATAGATGGACTACCGCGATTAGTCGCTCCGCTCTGAGGCTGAACCCAAAGCCACGGCGGCGGTCGGAATTGTACCGGGCTTACACCTTCAAGTGGACACGGCCACGGCAAAGTGGACTGCGTCGCCGCGTCTTTGTCGCGGAACAAAACGAGATGTTTTGGTACCCGAGACAGTCGGATATCGATCGATGACGAAATGACCGTTCCGTGACTTTAAGTGGCTTCTAATGGAGACGTAAATGTCGCAGCGACCGGCCGATAACTTCAGTCTCCATACGCTGCACATACGCAGGCGTTGTCGCTGAACCGTCTCGCAACGCACCTTGTGACTTCTCGGAGCAATCTCACATATTTATTGACATTCAAATTACGCCGTTTGAGTGGCTGCCAATGTCGCTTTGAACAGAGGATCGGGTATAAATAAGTACGCGACGTTTCTTAGGAGCAATAACTGCGAGCACAACGGAAGATGGACAGAAATAACGACACGATGCGGACTGTCATCGAAGTCATTAGGACGATACACAGCACCACGCACCGAACTATTATTGGACGCTTCCATTTTGTTCATATTTTGTTTTACTAATACTTGTTTACAATGACGCTACAGTGGAAACCTGTATACTGACTGTCTATGCTTACTTAGTGTTCTCTCAAGGTTATGCATTATTTTGATAACCATACAACAGCTATACTTTGTGTTACTACTACTAATACTGATACTACTAATAATAACACTAATTGTTATATCTACCATATAATTGGCACAATTGCGTAAGTTCGTGTGATATTTGCATTCACGCCAGGGTAATGTGTTTAGTAGGTAATGCCCTTCTGCATTGTCCCTTTTAATTGCAAAAAAGTTACGGATCCTTTAAAATGTGTGCAAACACTACGCTATTATTTTCATTTGGAAGTAAAGAATTGAATTCAATGTAACTGCGAATCAGATGATTGCGTTTTATGATTGCAATACAGAAATAAATTCAGTTCATGATCGTTAAACCGGTGCCTTATTTACACTGCGGCACATAATGTGCCAGAAATATAGTGGATATAAATATTTAATATTGCAATATTTTGCTTTCTTGGTAAGCGATTGAACAGCAATATTTCCATTCGCTCGAGATGTCCGATTTTCAGGTTTACACAAGTCAACACCTTTCATTATCTTGCAATCCTCATAGACATTTGTTCTCAACGTCAGTCATAACCAGCAACACAACCTATGTAATGTATTGTTTTCCATTGATAATATCCAGTTCGAATAAAACGTTCAAATGTAACCTAATTTAAATTAAATTAGTAAGGCATTTCAGGATACAATTAGATAATGCAAAAAACACGAACAGTGTGTGTGTGTGCGCGTGCGTGCGTGGGTGCGTGCGCGTGTGTGTGTGCGTGTGTGTGTGCGTGTGTGTGCGTGTGTGTGTGTGCGTGTGTGTGTGTGTGCTTGTGTGTGAGTGTGCATATGCGTCTGTAGGCCTATGTGCGTGCATTCGTGCGTGTGTGTGCATGCATGCGTTCATGCGAGCGTACGTGTGTGCATGTGATAATGCAATTAACCATTTAATATCGTACGCTTTGTTTCCTGTTCAAATTTAGTAGCATAAAGTACAAAGTAAACTACAGTCGTATTACACCACTCAAATTAGATGTAGGCTGATGCACACGCTGGTATCCACCAGTCACCCCAGGCAGGGTTTCGACAAACGAGCAAGCCGTTCTCAACGCACCTCGTGCACTAGAGTGTACTTGTAAACCTGCTAACTCGGGCGTGAAATGAACGTGAAATGAAGCGACGAGCAAATATGGCGACTTCTCTGCTCCGGCGCGTAAAATTAAGATCAGAAGACTGCGACGGCGGCAATATACGAAACTGCCAATCCGTGATCTTACTTTCTGGCACTGCTATTGATTCCAACCCGTTTGACCACAGCCTTACGGTTGCTTTCTCATTACGACGCCACGCCGGAGCTTACTCATTGTCCCGCTGTGATGTTAATAGGTACATGTACACGAACGTCGATACCACATCGATAACGCATCGGAGTCGTAACACTGCACTGCAATTTGGGGTGTTATCAATGGAAGTAAAATCACTCACCTGAACAAGGTTTCCTGTAAGTTAGCATATCAAAGATGGCAAAGGCGTCTCCATGACGTCTTGTATATAATGCATTTGTGAACTAATTCTCCGGTGCACCTTGAACGGGTTATTAAGAACTCTTTTTCGTATGACGTGAATAATATTGAGAGAACAATTCCCTTATTATTCCCCTAATCTCGAACACGTATGACCTATGTATCTATCGCACAGGCCCCGGAACCGGGGAGCTTGGTGGGTTAATCCCACAATATTTTAGGTGGTGAGGCTGGAAATAGGATTAGCCCTCCAATATTTAGAGCCTCGAGGTTGTTTTGACTACCCTCAATGGCGGATTCCAATGGAGGGTTTGGAGACCCTCAATGTGTTTTGGCAAGCCTCAAGAGAGTGCAATTGGAGTTTTTTGGAGAACCTCAGCCACTTCAGTATATTCACTACGTTCCGACGCAAGTGTATCGAATTGATAAACAAGAGCGTTTTGAGAATACTCTGCCAAAAACCAACCGTTCTATATCTTCTGTAGAGTGCAAATTATTAAAAGTGTATACATTGTATACAAAAGATGACCGAGTATAACCTCTTGGGAGAGTCAGTGACTCATCTGTTTTTCCAGCAATCTATGCTGTGCTAATCTATATGCGCTGAGTAGGCCGTCTGGCGATCTCTGAATCGAAGACCAATTGGAAAGCATAACGCACGGTGTCAGAATACCAATTGACCGTTTAAATGAACTCGCTGTTGCTACACGTGAAGTGATTACGTTCAGGTGGGCCCTACCCTATCGCTCTGAGTGTCGACGAAAACGTCGTCTCTTTGCACCGCGCCCAAGAACGTGATGCCAATTGACAACGAAGTGAGCAATTTGGTTTTCGGAAATGCCAACATTACTGCAAATGCAATAAGCGAAAGAATCTGGTCGTTACTCGAACAGCTGTAATTTAATCGACTTTTCGAGCGCGTGTTAAAGCGTTGAAGGCGCCGTCTGTTAAGCCACAGAAAATAGAACGAAACCGAAGAATACTAGTTGTTATGTAGATAGCTAACAAGTAATAAGTGTGTGTGTGTGTGTGTGTGTGTGTGTGTGTGTGTGTGTGTGTGTGTGTGTGTGTGTGTGTGTGTGTGTGTGTGTGTGTGTGTGTGTGTGTGTGTGTGTGTGTGTGTGTGTGTGTGTGTGTGTGTGTGTGTGTGTGTGTGTGTGTGTGTGTGTGTGTTCATGTGTGCGTGCGTGCGTGCGTGCGTGCGTGCGTGCGTGCGTGCGTGTGTGCCTGGCTGTGAGCCTGCGCGCGCGTACGCGTGCGTGTGTGTGTGTGTGTGTGTGTGTGTGTGTGTGTGTGTGTGTGTGTGTGTGTGTGTGTGTGTGTGTGTGTGTGTGTGTGTGTGTGTGTGTGCCTGCGTGTGTGCCTGGCTGTGAACCTGCGCGCGCGTGCATGCGTGTGTGTGTATGTGCGAGTGCGATGGCGTGTGCGAGTGCGCGTGTGACTGCAGGAAACTCTCCATGCATGCATCATAAAGGTAGATACAGTACCAACCATGACATGTCGCCTAGTAAGCTGACATTGCGCCAACATGATCCGCTGTGCCGTAAATGGTGAGTGCAACCTTATAAATAGGTAACCTGGACGTACTTCGCGGTTTAAATTATATAAAACTGTATCTTACTCTGTATACACTGACGATGCGTTCCTGGTTAATCGCGATGGTGTTTCGCCATTACGCGGCAGTAACATCCCTGCTAACAGGCGGTCAGTGTTTGCACGAAAGGTTTTACGGCAGATTACTACCTTCTGCGTATTAGTGTCGACTGTGTTAATTACTAATTAGCTTCGTGTTAAGTCTGGCGACTTTGACTTCATTTGGGGGAAATTACGATGTCGGTCAATGCTCGGGCGCGCGGTGGATGGTTAGGTAACCATTCCTTACCGGGGCGACTGTACTGTGGAACTACGCAGCAGAATTAATGATAGGGTATGATGAGACAGTGCGAGTCGGTTTTGTATGCATACGCAGAGTGTAGGAGATTGCGTGCGTGCATTTGACGTAAAAGAACACACTTGCGTAACGGATGTTTAGGGGCGAGACCGTTTAGACGAGTGTAGTTATGTGTGAGGCTCGGACCTACGCGTGGCTTTGTAGATGTGAAGTTGAAAGGGGATGCGCGTGTGCTGGTGAATAGTCGTGTTTGTAGATATCGAAGCGTTCACAAAACCTATTTATCAAGTACACGCTTCGCGTATGCCCGTTATAGCCGCACTTGGAAATCATTGTAGTTCTCTGCATGCGCACATGCAAGCACGCACCCGTACAAAACACACACGTGCAAACAACTAGACTCGGCGGAACTGGTGGTAAGGTTTGAAGATAACGGAAATAGGAAAAAGACGGTCAAATGAGATGAAAGACACCTAACAACATCAAGAAACATGACTGATGAATTTCAACGCAAAGAAACCGTCAGATTCTCCGAGTCACGAACCAAGCGACGATAATATAACCATATACGTTCAAAAATAAAACATCGACCCCATTGGTTGAAGATGTCTTCTGCGCCGTGGATCTTGCCTCAGCGCCTGCAGCTGGGAGACCACTGCTGACGTGCACTCGTTATTTCAATCGAACAGGTCGAACAAATGACGGACACGCGCTTCAGTGGACACGGTGCATCCGTTAGGGCCGACGACGAGCAGTCTTTCAACTTGCGCTGCGAAACTATTGAATTGTACGTCTGTCTCCCGATGCGGCTAACGAGCGATTCTGTCTTCGGGTCGTGTGATGTTACCCGCGTCGCTCCTGCGCAGAGTTGTTGTTTCTTCCAATTAAATACAGGTTTAGTGCTAGACGGACTAAATTATGTATGATGCTGTTTCAACAATATTTTTTTCTTCCTGATACAACATTCTTTCGAGTTTGAAACTAATTTCACCGATAGTCTGTTTGCCACAGCATCGAGCGAGCAGAAGAAAAACACATCATATGACGCCATTGATGACACTGTCACTGATGCTTTTCAGCTGCCGATACTGTAATTATCTTTGTAATGTCGTCACTGCTTTAACGGTCCCCACTCGCAATAGTCACTCCTAATAAAAAAAATCGTTCCTAGTCAAATATTATTACCGTAGGCAAACCTAATATTTATCCGCAGGGAGTTCACATAGATACTTCTGCGAAGGCAAAAGAACCTCTTATATAAACACATAATGACGTTATATTAGTGACTAGGGGTCTACCGTAGTCATACACAGAAAAAGCAAATATGTTTTGACAAAAGAATAACATAGTAATATTTCCTCGTGGATTCAATTCCGTCTTCGCCTTCGGTAATTTCAGTGACCTGGCGCGATTTCATAAACAGTACAAGAATTGAAGCATAGTGTATGTTTTTAAATGTGTTTTCGACAGACTTTGCAGTTTTATAGCCTGTGATTACACATGATGTGACCTACCGACCAATATACGAAATGTTGTGCAGCAGGGGGGTACAAACAGAGAGGAAAATAAAGAATTGTATATGTTTTACTTGAAAGTTAAACAATACTCACAACCACATAAACATACATTCAGGCACGCCCGCACGCAATCACCACACACATGCACGCACACACACGCACGCACACGCACGCACACGCACACACACGCACACGCACACGCACACGCACACGCACACGCACACACACACACACAAGCAGACAAATAAACAAACAAACAAACATCAAAACAAACTACAAAGAAACGTCAGTGTAATCGTGCGAATATCCGTTTCATCTTATAGGATTGGTTTTAGCTTAACAATAAAGACATATGATACACATATAGGCACAGTTTAGGCGAACGTAAGTGCACATCCAAGTTGGCTCGACAACACATCAATACGGTCCTATGCAGTTAACAAACCCGAAATATCGGTTCGTCTCCGTATGGCTTACTGTATTGTCCGTTCGCCCAGACGTATCGATCAGGCGATTAATTGGCGCTTGTCATTCTCAACGGGCTAACCCGTAAACATTCCACACAACACGACATCGGCAGCATGGCTACACCCGGGGGAACGAACCGTCAATATCGGCCGAGCAGATCCGACCCGACAGCCTCCCGTGCAAGTGCGCGTAATCAGAGTATCTTTTCTCGAATTAAATAACTCTATGTTCTCGCCACGTTTATCCACCGACTAATTTGTTGCGGTCTCCATCCCCGTACTGCGAGATCCGCCGTTAGAATCTGCTTTCCACGTCAAATGTCACTTCTACAGCGAATGATGTTCTGATCATGGCGAAGACGATAAGGTAGACATAGTTACTGCAGTTTCTTCTTAACCGTGTAGGTCTTCCTATGATAAACAACAGGGCAGTGATATACTACCGAAAAATCTTTTTTTTAAGTAGTTTATGGATCCTGAAAGGCAAACTATTAAAAAGTAAAGGACAAAATAGAGGACAAACAGCTATACAAATTATCTCTCTCCTCTCTCTCCTCTCTCATCTCTCTCTCTCTCTCTCTCTAGCTCCTCTCCACTCTCTCTCTCTCTCTCTCTCTCTCTCTCTCTCTCTCTCTCTCCTCTCTCTCTCTCTCTCTCTCTCTCTCTCTCATCTCTCTCTCTCCTCTCTCTCTCTCTCT